>VZQC01007402.1:2269374-2352542 GCA_009823505.1 Rhizomys pruinosus | reverse complement strand
AACAGCGAGACATCTGAACTAAATACACAATACACCAAATGGCCTCACCGGACACTTTTCTATCCGAATATTTTCTACCCAAACACCAGAGAATACACTTTCTACTCATCACCCTATGGAACATTCTCCACAATCGGACCCATCTACCTTGGGACTACAGGGAAACACTCAACAAATATAAAAATAGGTTGAAATAATCTCATGCATTCTTATCAGACCACAGTGCAATTTTAAACACTTCAATCTCAAAACACCAGAATAAACCCTACAACCTACAGGAAAACATGGAGACTAAACAACATCTCCTGGACTAATGAGTGGGTCAAGGAAGAAATAAACAAAGAAATAAAACATTCCTGGAACTGAATGACAATGATTAAACAACACCCCCAGCAAAATCTATGGGCCACTCTTAAAGCAATCCTAAGAGGGAAGTTTTATAGCTCTAAGTGCCCCACATTAAAAAAAAACAGAAAAGAGCACAAGTGAACGATCTTAACACTGCAGCAAAAATACTTGAGAGACAACAACAAATGCACCCTAAACGGAGCAGACAAGAAGAAATAACAAAAATCAGAGCACGATCACTGAAATAGAAACAAAGAAAACCATCACAAAAAATCAATCAATGTTGAATCCAAAAGTTGGTTCTTTGAGGAGGTGAGCGAATAACCAAGGATAGACAGGGACCTCAGCCCAGTTAACAAAAGACAAGCGGGGGGGGGGGAACAACTCCCAATCAATGAATCTGTGATTGATGAACGGGGAAATCTCACAACAGACAATGAAAAAGATCCAGAACAATCATACGGGACTACTTCAAAAACTTATATTCTACTAAGTTTAAAACCTAGAAGAAATGGCTGACTATCTGAAATCCTGGGGAATCACCAAAGCTTCAACCAAGAAGGAGATCGACAGCCTAAACAGCCCAATAGTACAGGAAGAAATAAAAGATGTAATAATTCGCCCTCTCCCAAGCCAAAAAATGCCCAAGGCCCGGGGATGGATTCACGGCAGATCAGAATTATAAAATATTTCGAAAAGAATTACAACCATTCCTACTTAAATTGTTCAGAAGAATACAAAAAGAGGGAAATCTCCCAATTCCCTTCTATGAAGCCCCAGCATTTTCCGCTCTACTACCAAAACCAGAAAGATACAACCAAAAAGGAGACCTATAGACCCATCTCCCTAAGGAACACAAATGCCAAAATGGCGAAAGGAGTCTGGGCAAACTCGCATTACAAACTCATATAAAAAATTCATCCACCATGACCAAGTTGGATTCATACCGCAGGCAGGGATGGTTTAACATACGAAACTCAATAATACATCATAAAAACATATCAATGGATGAAGGACAAAAAACCCCGCCATCATCTTCCAATTGATGCGGAGAAGAGGAAAGCCTTTGACACAAATCCACGCACCCTTTATGTTTAAAGTCCTGGTGGGAATTGGTCTGGAGGGATCATTCCTCACTGTAATCAAAGCCATATAACAGGAAACCCACAGCCACTAATTCCTCCTAAATGGGGACATGACAGAAGCAATTCCCTTAAAGGTAGGAACCAAACTCGGCACTAGGCCTGCCCCCTGTCACCACTCCTCTTCCAATATAGTGCTTGAAACCCTTGTTAGGGCAATAAGGCAAGCAACCAGGAAATTAAAGGAGTTTCATTGGAAAGAGGAAGTCAAGCTATCCCTTTTTGCTGATGATCTGATGTCTACCTAAGGGATGCTAAGAACTCCACCAGAACACTCCTAGAAAACAATTTACGAGCTTTGGTAAAGTGGCCACTAGTGATACAAAAATAAACCTAGAAAAAAATCAGTAGTAGCCTTTCTTGTTTACACCAACAACAAGCAATTGAAGAAGGACTAAAAGGAGACCTTCCCACTCACAATAGCCTCAAAAACAAAATAAAATACCTCGGAACAAACCTAACCAAAGACACAAGGATACTCTACAACAACAAATTTTAAACCCCTGAAAAAGGAAATGAGGAAGACATTCAGAAGATGGACAAACCTCCCATGCTCATGGATTGGGGAAATAAATATACGTAATAAATGTACATACTTACCCAAACTAGTGTCACAGATTTAATGCCGATTACCAATCAGACTCCCAACGCGTTTCTTCCACAGGCCCCTGGAAAAAAAAAATTCCTCAAATTTCATTTGACAAACAAAAGAACCCGAATAGCAAAAGCAACCCTAAGAAGGTTGGGCAAACTATACCAGACTTCAAACAAAACTACAGAGTTATAATACTAAAGGTAGCATGGTACTGGCACACACAAAAAAAAACCCTAAAAAAAAAAAAAAAAAAAAAAAAAAAAAAATCCAAACCTGAGCTCATACAATTTCAGCCACCTTCAGCCTATATCTGACAAGGGGGCCAAGAAGACACAATTGGAAGAAAGACAGCATCCTTCAGCCAAGTGGTGCTGGCAAAACTGGATCACACCACTGTAGAAGAATGAAATAAACCCCTATCTCTCTCCACCTTGTTATTCACAAAAGTCAACTTCAGGTGGATTAAAGACCTCACGTGAAACCCCAAATCTGGATGTGATAGAAGAGAAGTTGGCAGCAGCCTACAAGACATTAGGGTAGGAAAAGGACTTCCTAAATCAGACAGCAGCTGCACAGGAAATAAGATCGACAATTGACAAATGGCGGCCCTCCTTAAACTCAACAGCTTCTGTACATCAAAGGAAGCAATAAAGGAAGTGAGGAGACGACCCACAGAGTGGGGAGGAAGGAAACCTTCACAGCAGATACAATCTGACAAAGCATAATTTCCACGGAGTATACAAAGTCTACTCAAAAAAACAAAGAAGAACGTAAAAAAAATGAATCATTCAAAAGATGGAGCAAAAAGATCTGACTACGAGACTTCACAGAGAGGAGTTAGAGATGGCACCGAGAACCATCTTAAGAAATCAAGTGTTCAACATCTCCAGTAATTAAGGTAATGTAAATTAAAACTACTATGAGATAGCACCTTACTCCAATAAGATGGCTAGGATCAGGAACCCATGAATGCTCCCAAGTGCTGGAGAGGTTGTGGGGGAAAGGGGAAACACTCATCCAATGCTGGTGGAAGTCAAACTTGTACAGCCACTATGGAAACAGGGCAGTGTTGAGAACCCTTCGAAGACTCAAAATGAGCCTTCCATTGACCCCCCAGTTCATACCACTCCTGGGTATATACCCCACCAGAACAACTTACTGCAAAGATACATGCACAGTATGTTTATCGCAGCCTATGTTCACATAGCAAAACGCTGCGACCCCAGCCCAGGTGCCCTTAACTGACGAGTGGATAGAGAAATGTGGTTACATGTATACCAATGTAATTACTATGCAGCCCGTACAAGAGGGGAACACATCATGAAATTATTTGCAGGTAAATGGATGGAGCTGGAGGCACGTCTATGTGCAAGTGAAGTACCGGTAACACAGTCCCCTGAAAAACAAAGACAAATGGTTGTCCCTCATATGTGTCTGCTAGTACCAATAACCCAAAAATAAATATTTCTCCTGTTGAGGAGGATGGCATAGTAACAAAGACAAACAGAAAGACTGCATCCGGAAAATGGACTGAAATGGTGAATTGGAAAGGGGGGGGGGGTCGGGCGAGGGACACGGTTGGTGTATATTCGATTAAGGCCTATTTAATTGACGTGAGTCAGCAAGTACCCAGTTTCGCCTAGACACTGTCTACATGACACATGGTGTTTTATGACTTAGTAAAAAGTAAAAGTGGCTGGAGAGATGGACTAGCGGTTTAAAAAGCGCCGACCGCTCTTACAGAGGACCCGGGTTCGATCCCCAGCACCCACTAGGCGGCCCCGAGAGTCGTGTAACTCAATTTCCAGGAGAACTCCAGTTACAGGGGAATACGACAACCTCTTTGACCCTCCGCGGCATTGGAAGAACAAGGGTGCACAGACCTGAATGCAAGACAGTACATTGATACAATACAGAAATAAATAAAAAAAAAAAAAAGTTAAAGTAAACATGTGTATATTAAACACATGGTTTACAGAATCTGATACAAATGGTAATGCACCTGAAATTAAACTGGAGATATATTCACTGTTCGCCCATCATTTTCTCTCCATAAACTCTGTAGAGCAAGAACTTTGGGATTTACACCTTTACAAATGTTCTCTCTTACTTTTCTGTTGTACAGTATCAACCTTGTAGCATTCTTCTCTTTAAGCTGATTTAATGTAAAAATTAAGTTTGCTTCCAAGTTAATCCTTATATAGTCACCCAAAAATCCAACATGTGTGGCCTTTGATGAATTTCCCATCTGCTGCCTTGACTCCCAACCCTATCCGTCATGTATTAATACAAATGTTTCTGGAGGGGTGGACTCATTACGCTTAAAAAAAAAAGGGGGGGGGGGTTTGGGGGGGGGGGGGGATACCGGAAAGACATGAAAACCTTTTCATCAAACCTTGCAATTCAAAATCTTAAACCTAAATATGGGAAAAGATTTGTTTGTCCAAAGGACAAAAGTCACCAACTTAACGGCTGAAAAAAAATACAGGTTTGATGAGTCGGATTTTGTACCAAAAGACCTTCCGGATAACGGAACGGCTGACCCGTCTGAACATTAAAGGAACAGAAAAGCCTCAGATGCCAACTAATATAAACATCGAACCCCTATGTGGATCCTACATTGAATACAACTAGTTATAATGGGTCCTAATGAAACTACCTTCTAGGTGCCACAAAGGTTCTGATATGAGCGACTTCCTTGCCTTCCCTCCCATAGAACAAGGAGCAATATGAACTGATGAGGTCGCTCCCCAACGGTAAATTGGATGACAAACTATTGTAGAGGTAATCGCTTATAAAACCGGTAAGTTGTTTACTAAATAAAATGCCTTTCTTTAATTGATCTATCTCGGGACATTCGGGAACTGTGGAAGGGGTTACTCTCAGTTCAGAACCAATATAATACTAAGTTCCTAGGGCTCTGCACTCAGGCAAAATATATTAATACAGGAGCTCTTACATCAACAATGGATTATTCCTACAAGGTGGTATGTTGGCCAGGTGGATCAAGGCCCCACAAAAAGGTAAGGGCTCCTTGCCTCTAGTTTGGGATGGCATACCTAAGGGAGGAGAGGCAATAAGACCTGCTGCCGAAAACGGGACCCTGACGTCAACATGGGAGGGATGTATTTGAGACCACACATGCAAGTGTACAGATGGCCTCTGGAATCGCCGAGGCGTTTCTCTCCCCTTTTCATTTCTCTCAGCGGAGTGCGTTGTGATCCAAAGGCCCTAAACCAATAAATCAACTATAGGTCTCCTTGAGCCAAGCAAGACTCCACCATCAGCACAGCTACACCTTCCCTGCCTGGGAAATACTGTGCAGCATGAGGCAGCCATGTGCCTGTATGGATTATCCCCAATCTAATTGTCTATTGGCTCTCTCCTTGGAGAAATAACCCATGGCTGATGCAACAAGCTTACATCCCTTTACAGGTTAGGAGATTATAAGCCACCGTAAAGAACCCCTGTCATATTTAACAGGTGGGAAAATTTGTAATTCATGGATTAACATAACCCAACATGTGTCATGCCTAAAAGAAACCTACCATAACTATTAGTGCTGCTTAAATCCCTTTATATATTCTAATTGCTTGTGCTTCATTTAGTAGGATCGAAAGGTTATTCTGGACCAAACTGTCAGCCCATGAAAGGGAAACAGCCCCGAATTGACCAGAGTTCAAGCCAACAGCTCCAGAGAGATGTGGACTTGCTTCTCATCCACCCGTGCCCTTTTCTAAGCCTAGGGAACAACCTGCGGGAAGAGGGGGCGTGGGTAGAATGCCAAGGGCTGCGATTTGGGTGAAAGGTGAAACCGATCAGCCAATTGTCTGTCTGGACATTCATTTGATCAACTTGATTGAGCAAACAACCTGTCACCCCCCACTGGGATGGTGGGGCTGTAGGTGTTTTGGGCACAACAGCCTGAAGATTAGCATTTTCATATGAAGGATGCTTTGTACTCATGGATCATCACTTATTAGCGAAACAATGAAAAAAAAATAAAACAGAGCAAGATGCAGGACGTTTATGCAGAATTGATGATCTGCATGGGGTGGGGGTTGGGGGGGAGGGATAGGGGAAAATAAGCCATGACTGAATTGGAAAAATGTATGAAATGCACAAAGCATCAATAAAAACTAATTTAAAAAAAAAAAAAAAAGAAGTTGGCAGCAACCTACAAGACATAGGGTTGGAAAAAGACTTTCTTTTTTTTAATTGTTGACCTTCTATTTATTAATTTAATTTTGTGTTTATACAATCATGTATCTGTGCACGTGTTTCTGTGTGAGTGTAGGCATGGGCCTGCCAAGGCATATATGTGGAAGTCCAGGGCAGCTTCAGCTGTTAATCTTTGCCTCTCTTGTTTGACACACGATGTTCCACTGTCCCATCCCTGCACACCCTGGGCTGGTGGTTCTGTGAATATCTGGGGACTCTCCTGTTTACACCTCTCATCTCACTGTGGTAGTGCTGGGGTGATGGCCACATGGTTGGAAATTAGCTCCCTGTGGAACACAGAAAAAATTATGCAGCATAGATACCCTTCAAACTCATCTACTCATGGTTCCATCTTCTTTCCCCCCATGACAGCCCTTAAGATACTCAGTGGACATTCTCATTATGTTACACCCATGCTTCCATAGCCCTGTGCTGTTCTTTTTATTGCATTTTATAGTGACAATCTTTTCCTAATATTTTAGCTTCTACACTTCACATCCCTTAAAATCCTCTCCACATTGCCTTATTCTGATTATTATTGTTTTTTCCATTTTATTATTGATGTTTTGTGTATTTCATACATCATTTTTCAATTCAGTACAGGCATATTCTCCTTTCCCTTCCCCCACCCCACCCCACTCCACCCCAGACCATGCATTCTGCCATAACTGTCCTGCATCTTTCTCTCGGTCTTTTATTTTTTTATGTGTAGGAATTCACACTTTCCTTCATTAATTTTATATTATTCTAAAATATGGATACATATTCTTCACCCATATACAGTAATTACAGTCTGAGAATAATTGGTGGGTAGATTCTAGAGCCCATTGAGAGATTCACATTATAACAACATACTTGCTTTCAGATAAACAGAAATATAACCATAATGTCGTTCAGCTTGCCTTTTGTCTGGGGGATTTGGTGTTAGCATTCACAAATGAGGGACACCATTCTCCGTTTGTCTTTATGGGACTGTGTTACTTCACTCAGCATAATGGCTTCGAGCTCCATCCATTTACCTGCAAAGTTCATAATGCCATCTTTCTTTACTGCTGAATAGTACTCCATTGTGTAGATCTACCACATTTTTGTCATCCACTTATCTGTTGAGGGGCATTTGGGTTGCTTCCAGCTCTTTGCTATTGTGAATAGAGTTTCAATAAACATGTATGTGCATGTATATTTGCGGTAGAATGAGTCTTTGGGATATATACCCAGCAGTGGTATGACTGGGTCAGGTGGTTGGCTCATCCTGAGTCTTTTAAGTGTTCTCCACACTGCTTTCCATAGTGGTTGCACAAGTTTACATTCCCACCAGCAGTAGATGAGTGTTCCCTTTTCCCCACAACCTCTCCAACATCTGTTGTCTTTGTTTTCTTGATGTTAGATAGTTGTATTGGAGTGAGATGATATCTCACTCCAATATGACTAGTGGTTTAATTTGCATTTCCTTAATTATTAATGATGCTGGACACTTTTTAAGATGTTTCTCAGCCATCTTCACTTCCTTACTGGTGAAGTCTCTGTTCAGCTCTTTACTCGATCTTTTGAGTAAGTCATTTGTCTTTTTACTTCTTTGTTTTTTGAGTAGTTTTTGAGTAGTTTATTTATTCTTGATGTCAATGCTCTGACAGATGTAGCACTGGTAAAGATTTCCTCCCACTCTGTGGGTTTTCTCTTCACCTCCTTGATTGTTTCTTTCGCTGTACAGAAGCTTTTGAGTTTTATGAGGTCCCATTTATAAGGTCCCATATGATTGTTGACCTTAATTCCTGTGCAGCTGCTCTCTGATTTAGAAAGGCTTTTCCTACATCTGTGTCTTATAGGTTATTGCCAACTTTTTCTTCTATCACCTTCAGAGTTTCAGGCTTCACAATGAGATCTTTGATCCACTTGGAGTTTATTTTTGTACAGGGTGAGAGGTAAGGGTTTAATTTTTTCTTCTACAAATGATGATCCAATTTTGCCAGCACCATTTGCTGAAGATGCTATCCTTCCTCCACTGAGGGATTTTTGCCCCTTTGTCAAATATGAGGTGGCTGAAAGTGTACGAGCTCAAGTTTGGATCTTCAATTTTGTTCCATTGGTCAGCAGGTCTGGTTTTTTGCCAGTACCAGGCTGTCTTTATGACTATGGCCTGTAATACAGTTTGAAGTCTGGTAGGGCAATCCCCCCTGTATTGCATTTCTCACTCAGGGTTCCTTTAGCTATTCTGGGTCTTTTTTATTTCCATATGATTTTAAGGATTTTTTTTCCAAGTCTGTGAAGAAGCTCATAGGGATTTTGATTGGGATTGCATTGAATCTGTATATCAATTTGGGTAAAATGGACATTTTTACCATGTTAATTTTCCCAATCCATGAGTCTGGGAGGTCTTTCCATCTTTTGATGTCATTTTTTATCTCTTTCTTCAGGGGTTTAAAATTTTTGTTGTAGAGGTCTTTGGTATCTTTGGTTAGGTTTGTTCTCAGGTATCTTATTATTTTTGAGGCTATTGTGAATGGGAAGTTCTTCTTATATTCCTTCTCCACTTGTTTATTGTTGGTGCAAAGAAAGGCTACTGATTTTGCTAGGTTAATTTTGTAGCCTGACACTTTACTAAAACTCTTAATCGTTTCTAGAAGTTTTCTGGTGGAATTTTTAGCATCCATTAGGTAAACTATCATATCATCTGCAAAAAGGGTTAGCTTAACTTGTTCTTTTCCAATTAGTACTCCTTTAATTTCCTACTCTTGTCTTATTGCCCTAGCAAGTGTTTCAAGCACTATGTTGAAGAGGAGTCATGATATGGGGCAGCCTTCCTGGGTTCCTGCCTTTAAGGGAAGTGGTTCTAATTTTTGTCCATTTAGGATGATGTTGGCAGTGGGTTTGCTATATATGGCTTTGATCATGTTGAGAAATGTTCCTTTCAGTCCTATTCCCTCTAGGACTGAAGTCCTATATCCCTCTAGGAATGCTGGATCTTGTCAAAGGCTTTTTCTGCATCAATTGAGATGATCTTGTGATTTTTGTCTATCAGTCCATTTATGTGTTTTATGGGAGGAATGACCCATGGCTGATGCCACAAGCCTACATCCTCTACAGGTTAGGAGATGTTATAAGCCACAGTAAGACCCTGTCATATTTACAGGGGGTAAAAATGTAATTCATGGATTAACATATCATCCAAACATATGTGTCGATGGATGATCTTTTTGATATGGGTCTGTATGCGATTTGCAGGTATTTTGTTGAGAATTTTTGCATCTATGTTCTTTAGTGAGATGGGTCTATAGCTTTCTTTTTTGCTTACATCTTTGCCTGGTTTGGGTATTAGAGTGATGCTGGCTTCATAGAAGGAGTTTTGGAGAATCCTTTCTGTTTGTATCCTTCTCAACAGTTTGAGTAGCAATGGTTGAAGGACCTCTTTAAATGTTTTATAGAATTCTGCCATGAAACCATCTGGACTGGGGCCTTTATTAGTTGGGAGGGGGTTTTGTTTTGTTTTGTTTTGTTTTTAGTTGGGAGGTTTTTAATTACATCTTCAATTTCCTCAAATATTATGGGTCTGTTTATATTGTCACTCTCTTCTTTGTTAAGCTTTGTTGGTTCCCAGAATTTCATATATTTATCCATTTCTCTTAGGTTTTCAAATTTAGCGGAGTATCGATTTTTGAAGTATTCCCATATGATTGACTGGATCTTTTCTTTGTTGTGATGTTTCCCCTTTCATCACAAATACTATTGATTGGGAGTTGCTCTCTCTCTTTTTTTTTTTTAAATTGTTTTTATTTATTTATTTCATATGTGTATGAATGTACTGTCTGCATGCAGGTTTGTGCACCCGTGTCGTGCAGTGCTGCGGAGGTCAGAAGAGGGTGTTGGATTCCCCTGGAACTGGAGTTCTCCTGGAATTGGAGTTTCAGACGGTTCCCGGCCGCCATGTGGGTACTGGGGATCGAACCCGGGTCTTCTTCAAGAGTAGTCGGTGCTCTTAACCGCTAGGCCATCTCTCCAGCCCATCTCTCTTTTTCATTTTTATTGGGAAGGTGGAGCATGAACACACCACAGAGCACATGTGGAAGTCAGATGACAACTTTCGAAAATGACTTCCCTCTGTCTACCTTTACATGTGTTCCAAGGACCAAAGTCCACTCATCAGACTTGCTCAGCAAGCANCCAGCTGTTGGATTCGTTGATTTTATATATTGTTTCCTTTGTGTTTCATTGATTTCTGTTCTGATTTTTGTTATTTCTTCCTGTCTGTTGGGTTTGGTGTTCATTTGTTGTCTCTCAAGTGTTTTTAGCTGCAGTGTTAGATCATTTACTCGTGCCCTTTCTGATTTTTTGATGTGGGTACCTAGGGCTATAAATTTCCCTCTCAAGACTGCTTTTAAAGTATCCCACAGGTTTTGTTATGTTGTATTGTCTTTTTCATTCAGTTCCATGAATACTTTTTTTCATACTTTATTTCTTCCCTGAACCATTCGTTAATCAGGATTGTGTTGTTTAGTCTCCATGTGTTCTTGTAGCTAGTTGGACTTATTCTAGTGTTGATATTGAGCTTTATTGCACTGTGCCTGATAGAATGCATGGAATAATTTCTATCCTTTTGTATTTGTTGAGGATCTTTTGGTGCTCCAGTATGTGGTCGATTTTGGAGAATGTTCTGTGAGGTGCTGAATAGAAAGTATATTCTCTGGTATTTGGGTGGAATATTCTGTACATGTCTTGTATTGTATTGTTCAGTTCTGATGTCTTTCTGTTTATTTTTTGTCCTGTTGATCTATCCAAGGGGCTCAGTGGGGTGTTGAAGTCTCCCACTACTAGTGTGTTAGGATTAATCTGTGTCTTGTGGTCCTGCAGAGTTGTGTTTATAAAGTTAGAAGCACCAGAGTTTGGTGCATAGATATTTAGGATTGTGAGGTCTTTATGGCTCATCGTTCCTTTGACAAGGATATAATGGCCCTCTTTGTCTCTTCTTATTAATTTTACTTTGAGATCTATTTTGTCTGATATTACAATAGCCACTCCAGCTTGTTTCTTAGTACCATTTGCTTGGAATATTTTTTTCCATCCTTTCACTCTAAGGTGGTGTCTGTCCTTAAGGGTGAGATGGGTTTCTTGTCGACAGCATTTGGAAGGGTTCAGGTTCCAAATCCATTCTCCCAGTCTATGCCTTTTGATTGGGGAGTTTAGACCATTAGTATTTAACGTTATTATTGAGAGATGTGTTTTGCTTCCTTTTACCTTATTTTTTGCTTGCATTCTTGGTCTAGGTTTATATATACTCTGTTATGATTTTGTTGCTTTCTCTCTTTAATTGCTTAGGAATAGTTGCTTCTTTCCTCTGTTCTTTGGATTGCTTCCAGGATTTTCTGAAGCGTTGGTTTCTTAGACATGTATTCTTTCATTTTGTTTATGTCGTGAAAGATTTTTCTTTCTCATTCGACTATAATTGACATATTTGCTGGATATTGTAGTCTGGGTTGGCATCTAAAGTCGTTTAGCACAGGGAATACTTTGGTCCATGTTCTTCTAGCTTTCATCATTTGGGCTGAGAAATCAGCCTGGTCAATAGTGTTGTCTTGGGACTCCTCTCCCTCCTCTATCCCTATGATGCAGAGGTTTGGTCTTTTCACAGTGTCCCACATTTCCGGGTTGTTCCACTCTTGTGTTTTTTTTAAATTTTTCATAATCTTTACTTGAGCTTTCTAGTTGCTCTGTATTATCCTGCAGGTCTGATATTCTTTTTTCTGTTTTTTCCATTCTGCTTCTGAGGCTTTTTCCCATACTTTCCTGGTGGTTGTATGAATGTTCAATATCCTTTTTCATTTCATCCTGTGATTTGTTTAGATTTTCCACTTCCCTCTGGACCCTTTCTTTCTCATCTTGTAGCTCCTTGGTTCGTTGGTCATTTTCTTTTTTCATTTCCGCCTGGGATCTTTTCAGTGTTTCTACTTCTTTCTGGAGTTTGTAATTTTCTCCCTCAGGTCCTTCTTGAGTTTTTCAATCTGTCCCCATAGTTCTTTCCACCGTTTGTCATTATCTCCCTCTAGGTCCTTCCTGGGTTTTTCATTCTCTTCCCTTAGTTCTCTGATTTCTTTGGATGTGTCTACAGTTGTTCTTCTAAGGTCAATGTCTTGGCTTCTTTCTTCAGAGATCTCCTGGGTATATGTGATGGTTAATCCTGGGTGCCGACTTGACTGGACTAAGGAACAAATAAGAGAAAAAGGATCTTCAGATTGGACCACCTCAACCCAGATGGCCCACCCCAAATGTGGACATTACCTTCTGCCAGCAGGCAGTATAAGAGGCCACAGCAGAGGGAGCTGGTCCCTTTTTTCCTGTGGCTTGCCTCTCTCTCACTGGTGAGTTTGTCTTGCTGCTGTGATCAACCCTACGGATCCCAGCATGTACTGAGACTGGCAGATCTCCTGGAATCCGTTGGGCCTTCAGCACCAGATTGGGACTACTTAGACATCCAGCCTTGCGGACTGAGCAGTTCCCTGGATTCTCAGCCTCTCCAGTGCAGTGCAGCTACTGTTGGACTTCTTGAACCCTGTCACATGAGCAAATCAATAAATTGTATATAGCTATATATTTGTCCTGTTGTTTCTGTTTCCTTAGAGAACCCTGACTAATACAGTATATATCCACAAGACTCATCCTATTGCAGAGATACATGCACATCTATGTTTATTGCAGCTCTCTTCACAATAGTCAAGAGCTGGAACTTTAAGCCCCTCAACTGAAAAGTGGATGACAAAAATGTGGTACATCTACACAATGGAGTTCTATGCAGCAGTAAAGAAAGATGACATCATGAATTTTGCACGTAAATGGATGGAACTCGAAGCCATTATGCTAAGTGAAGTAACACAGTCCCACAAAAACAAAGGACGAATGGCATCCCTCATTTGTCGATGTTAGAACCAAATCCCCAGCTCAGAGGCTTTGGGCAACCGTTGCCCAATTGGGGCAGAGGCTGTGCGGACCATCGTTCAGTCCAGCAGATTCTGGGAGCTGGGAGCTGAGGTTTGTGCTCAGAGACTGCAAGCAACTGGTGCCTAAGTGAGGGCAGAGGCTCCACACAAGCCTGCTAAGACTTTAAATCAAGATTCATTATTTTTAACAATTATTTTCTAAGGGATATGCCTTCCAGTCAATAAGGAGGGCCACAGATGTTGCCTGACCTCAACCAAAGACCTGCCTGGGTTAAAGCACAGGAGTTAGCATCATATTCGTTACACTTCCCATTTCTTCTTCCTCATCATGAGTTCCTTTGCCAGCCTCGGCTTGCATACAGGATTGAGTATAAGGAGCCAGGGAAGGATGCAGGGGAAAGTGTACCTGGAAAGGAGGCCCAGATGACATCTCGGGATTCACAGCCGCAACTGATGGTAAGAAACATGGTCTCCCTTCCTTGATTTAAGAGGATAAAATTCCAAAGGAAAAGGCTATAGCCATCTGCATTTAATCTGTGAGATATGGCAATCTCACGGGCTTGTGCTGTGGCACGGGTGGACCCATTTTATCGTGGAGCTGAGTTCACCAGAGTAACCATGCGACATTGCCGACTCGGCTGGAAACTCATCATGATGGAGGTAACCAGGTGATCTGCTTGCCATCTCAGTTGATGACATCATCAGTCTGGGGATAGCTGCATGACTTGGTTGCCATCTTGGTCAGTAACACCTTCAAAATGATGGTGACCATGTGACCTTGGGACCAACTTGGATACATCAAACACATAGCATATATCAAAAGGGCAACGTGCAGAAACTTCCCAGTACTACTGAGGCCTAGGCCATTGTGATACCTGGGAATTCCCTGCACCAGAAACACTTAACCATGTGTCCAAATCCTCTTGAAATTTTTTTTTCATTTTTATTCTTCACCTTCTTGAATTATTAATGGGATCATTGAAATTCCCAGAGTCTCTAACACAGGTTCTATTGCTATGTGATAAGGTCAAATTGGATAATTTGACCAATCTGCCCAATTCCTAATACCAGACTTCCAGGATGGAATTTGAAATAGCAACATTGTTTTCATGATTGATTCACTCATTTCTAATGAGGACTATTTTGAATTTTTACATTACTTACATGATATTTATACCTGTTTTTTAGAGGGAAATTTATTGAGAGAGACATTGTCTTCTGTATGATATATTTACTGGTTTCTAAAGGGGACTTAGAGTTTTTCTAGACATTTGCCTCCAACACAAACCAGCTACCAAGGGACCTGACACTTTCTGACGGCAGGAGCCGGGAAGCCTGTGTGAATTTTCAACACCCCAGGGCCAAACTTTGCAGAAGACAAGCTTCTTGCAGAAGATCGCTCCAGTGGCTCAAGACAAAAGGAGATAAGCTCTTTAGCCGGGAGGCTGTGACTCCACTGAATCATATTTCCTGCTGATTCTGCACTGACTCCAAGCCTATTTTTCTCTGAGATAGAAGATGTTTCTTCCTCTCTGGACTCAGTTGCTCCACGATTGTCTTTGAACCTGTCCCGCCATTCCCTGGGCACCTCTGACTTTCGTTTGCCTTTGAACCTGTCCCGCCATTCCCTGGGTACCTCTGTCTTTCCTTTGCCTTTGAACCTGTCCCGCCATTCCCTGGGCACCTCTGCCTTTCGTTTGCCTTTGAACCTGTCCCGCCATTCTCTGGGCACCTCTGCCTTTCGTTTTCTAATTATAATCTCATGGACAGACTAAAGAAAAGGAGCATTCTAATAGCATCTCTTTCCAAGTTTCTTTAGGTGTTGCCATTTACAATGTTCCTTGTTCTCTAGATTACGGACACTTAACCCAAGATTATGTCTGATAATTTATAGCAGGCTTTTCTAATCAACTCAAACTGATAATCTTCACCAAATAAAGAATTCACCCTGAAAGCTATCAGGCTTGCCTCTTATTTCACTTAAAAATGAAGTATGGCCTGACAAATAATAAATTTTTTAAACAGTCAAAGGGGATGTTAAGGTTAAGTTCACAAAGGAATTAAATCAGGGAACCCTCCATAACTTTTATAATCATTAGAAATTGGCTGACTTCTTTTATACACGAGAGCCAATATTGACTCCAGGGGGTCATGTAAACTGGAGGATCAAACGTGTCCTCTTCCCATTGGAAGTATCACTCAGGGTATCATATTGCCGTACAACTAATGGAATGCTCTATTTTGTCCCAGCATTTTAAAAGGAACCTACACAGACAAATGCAAATGCATTGTACGTACCACTTAATAAATCAACGAAGGGAAAAAATTTTAAAGACTGTTTAGAGTCTATGGAAAGAATAGAGAGGACTCTCTCCCTCCTATCAGGAGGGAAGGTATTACTACACAAGGTAACTGATTGTGGGTCGTTTTAAACTTCAGAAATACCAGAAAGTAACCTCCTAAAGCACAATGTTCTATCTCTTGTCATTCTCTATTGCCAATGCCAGACAGCAGATGAGAAGAGTCACCTGGACAAACATATGCAGGCCACAAGGAGAACAGACAGGGGCTTTGAGCCTAGCCAGTTATCATTGGACACAACTCTCTTGAAAATCACTGGGTTCAATTTAACAGAAAAAACAGATGTCATGTGTATAAAACATATTAGTAAATTATCATGTGCTGTTGGAAGTGACTGAGATTACCTTGGAGATGGAATTGCCTCACCCCACTTCAGACTCAAGCATGTTTGTCTTGAAGTGTTCATCAAATCCCTTTCCTGACTCTGACAGCAAGAACAAAAAAGCACAACATAAAGCATTGTGCCCTTGAAGAGCAAACAGAAAAACTATTTCCAATAGAGGTTATTATTTATCTTGTGATACAAAGATGTCTACAGTAAAAATAGCTAATGGAATGCTATAGTTAATTATGTACTGCACTTTGAAGAGTTGTGGCTTTCTGAGTTGATCACACTCTGTCACATGAGGAAGCATCATTGGTGGGAGTTAAGAGATGCATCACTATTCTGTCTGCCTCCTGTTCTGCTATGTTCCCTGAGCCTATGGCATAGAGGTTGCAATGCAGATGTGTCACTTAGCACTGGGCACCTCACAAACACTTAATCTCTGGATTTGACCAGTTGTGGAACTTTGTAATTGTCTCTCCATTTTTATTGAGTGGTGAAAAGTCACTTGTCTGAACATATAAGGGTATAGGTATCTAGAATAGAGAAGAAATTACAGTGGTCTAGGGGTGTGACAAAAGTACATATTCCCCACATGACCTCTTCAGCCATGTGCATTTGGCTATTTTACAGTACCACACATGAATTTCCTCAAACTGTGCAGGCCTTAAGTCCAATTAGACAGATGTTGATTATCCCTAAGATGAATGTATCACTACCGCAATGGTAGAGATTATTTTCTGGGCTGGTCACTTGTGATCAATTGACTTTCCAGCTTGGTGAAATCATTGATTGGTTTTCTCCATTGGTTATTTGGGTAGTATCTTCTAACACCATGGGAACTTGTTTTCAGGTCCAGGGCTTTGTCCAAAATATGTTCGGTCTTCAGCAATTGGGTCTTATCTTCAAGTTCCAGTAGACAATCAAGGGCTGTGGTAAAAGCCCGTGTTATTTTGGCAGTCTCCTGGACTACCCTGACCAATTACGTCAAGGGAAATTTCGTCTGTCTGACACTGTGTTTTCTATTATATAGCCTTCAGCTATACACATGCCCTGATGGAAATACTGTATGTGATCTTGCAGCAGGGTTTTGCACTAATACATTCCCTCTGCTTTTTCATGCCTCCTGAGCATTAATGATCTCTCCTCTATGTTCACCTGCATGTTTCTCCTTATTCCCTCCCCAGTTAAAGTATCTCCCAATTTCTCCAATTCCCTCTCGATAGCACCTGTGTCCTACCGTCCCCTCAAGCTCCTTCCTCCCCCCTTCTCCCGTGATTCCTTTATATTTTCTGGCTCCTGTTTCCTGTAATTACATCAGAACATATAATCACATCTAAGGATTTGGAGCTAAGATCCACAAATGTGATAGAACATACATAGCTTTTTTTTTTTTTTTCCCCCGGAGTCTATGCTATTTCACATAGTATAACAATGCCTAGTTCTATCTAATTACCAGTAAATTTCATTATTTTATTTATCTTTACTGCTGAACAGAACTCTATTGTGTAAATGAAACACATTTTCATTATCCATTTATCAATTGAGGGACAATTCATTTGTTTCCATTTCCTACTTATTATGAAAAGAGCCACAACAAACATGGCTGAGAAAGTATCTCTGTGCATATTTAATACAAAAAAATTTCAATCAGTCTTGATTACCTTTATAACTACTGCTCCATCAGCACCCTCCCACAGCCTCCTTGGGGTTCATACATTCTGTCAATTTTAGTTTTTTTATGTGCCCTCCACAATGATTTTTACAGTGGTGGCACCAGTCTGTAATCCCACAAGCAGTGAATGAATGTTCCCACCAGTGAATGAATGTTCCCACCAGCAGTGAATGAATGTTCCCACCAGCAGTGAATGAATGTTCCCACCAGCAGTGAATGAATGTTCCCACCAGCAGTGAATGAATGTTCCCACCAGCAGTGAATGAATGTTCCCACCAGCAGTGAATGAATGTTCCCACCAGCAGTGAATGAATGTTCTCACCAGTGATTGAATGTTCCCACCAGCAGTGAATTTATGTTCCCACCAACAGTGAATGAATGTTCCTACCAGTGAATGAATGTTCCCACCAGCAGTGAATGAATGTTCCCACCAGTGAACGAATGTTCCCACCAGCAGTGCATGAATGTTCCCACCAGCAGTGCATGAATGTTCTCCTTTCCACATATTCTCCCCAGTATTTGTTGTCATTTGTTTTCTTGATCTGAGCCATTCTAGCTGGAGTAAGATGAAATATTAAAGTAGTTTGGATTTGTATTTCCCTAATTACTAAAGATGTTGAATATTTTTAAGGTATTTTTAGCCACTTTTATTTCTTCATTTGCGAGCTCTCACTACAGATCCATAGCGTGTGTGTGTGTGTGTGTGTGTGTGTGTGTGTGTGTGTGTGTGTGTATCTGAGACAGGGCCTGGAAATAACTGTGTACACCAGGTTGGCCTGGATTTCACAGAGCTCTACCTGCCTCTTCCTCCCAAGTGCTGGATTAAAGGCCTGAACCATCATGCTTCACCTTCGTAGCCCATTTTTTAATTGGGAAATTTATTTGATTCTTTGTTTTAAGGAATGCTTTAAAGAACAATAATGTGTCTAATAACATTTATTTAAGGGTTATTTGGGGTTTTCTCCAGCTTTATCTACATATTACACAGTAATTAACAATACCAGACTTGTATAACCAACCTGGGTGTCTGATAACCATAATTGGAGGCTTGTACTAATGTGGTCAGAGGGATTAGAAGGGACAATACTTTCTCCTTGCTATCTAAGATCAACCAAGTCACAGGGGAATTGGAGGCATACTGCTTTGTATCTACAGAGTCACTTATCCTCTTGCTCTGAGAGGCCATGGAGACCCCACTAAATGAACACAAATCAGTGCTCCATCTTCAAAGTGGAGGATTGTATTAGTCACTTTTCTATTGCTTTGATAAACCACCATGACCAAGGGAACTTATAAAAGGAAGAGTTTATTTGAGCTTACAATTGATGGTTCCAGGGAATCAGAGTCCATTTTGGTGAGAGGCATGGTGACCAGGGCTGGAGCAGCAAGCTGAGGTTCACATCTCACAATGAGCACAGGAAGTCAAGAGAGAGCGCCTCTGGAGATTAGCAAGGCTTGTTAAGCTCTCTAAGCCTGCCCCCAGTGACATAATTCCTCCAGCATGGCCACACCTTCTAAGATCTCCCCAAACAATGCCACCAACTGGGGACAAAATGTCTGAATACTTAAAGCCTATAGGGGAAACACTCATTCAAACCACCACATTCCACTCCCTGGCCCCCATAGGCTCATGGCCATATAAAATGCAAAATGCATTTAGTCCAACCTTAAAAGTCCCCATAGTCTTTACCAGTCTCAATTCCATTCAAAAGTCTACAGCCCAAAGTCTCTTCTGAGACCCAGGCCAATCTCTTAACTGTTAGCTCTTGTAAAATCAAAAGACAAATTACATAGTGCCAACATACAGTGGAACCGAATACACATTCCTATTCCAAAAGGCAGGAATGGAGGCATAGTGAGGAAATACTGGACCAAAACAAGGCTGAAAACCAGCAGGGCAAACACCAAGTCCAGTAGCTCCATGTGCAACTTCTGGGACTTTACTTCCAATGGACTTAGATGGCTCAGCTCTTCCAGATTTGCTTGCAACATACATCTCTTCCTTAGGCTGGTACCACTCCCTGTATGCAGCTCTCCTTGGCAAATATCTAACAGCTCTGGCACCTTGGGGTTTCCACTTCAAACCAGGATTCACATTCACAGCTTCATGCAATGGCCTATCAGGGCCTTCTTTATGCAGGGACGCCCCTGCTGCACTCTACCTGGCCTTGGCAGCTCTCTGAAACCACAGAGGAAGAACTGATGACCCCTTCACTCTTACATCCTTCATGCCTCTAAAGCCAGAACCACGTGAATGAAGCTGCCAAATTTGGCTGCAAGTTTAGGATGGACCCTGTCCTACTTCAACCACATTCAAAAATTTTCTCTGCCCTTTCAGTACTTTCCTTTCAAAAGTTGGAGGCTTAACTGGATGTTGTCTTGCCCTGAAGGTACTGTTTCTGTTGTTTACTTGTAAATCTCTAGGCTCTCCTTAATCACTTTAATCTCACTTTCTCCGTTGTTTACTTGTAAATAGCTAAGCCTCTCCTTAACCAGTTTAATCTCCTTATCAAAGGGATCCTCCCCTTCACATGCCTTGGCCCCAACTTTAATCTCATAGTGCACTTTTCAGATCCAAACTGCACATTCTACATTTATTTCTGCCCCATCTGCTCTTTTTCACTGTAGATCTGCACAATATTCACCATTAATAGCCACGCCACCATTTCTACATTAGGCTGTCTTGAAATATCTGCAGCCAAAGACATTAGTCCATTGCTTTTCAACTTAGCATCAGGCAAGCATTTGGGTTGTGGGCAAACTGTGGAAAAACTCTTTGCCAAAATATCCCAGTTGCTGCCTAAGTCTTTATTTTCCTCTGGAACTACATTTTTTGGAACAATGCTTTCTTCCAGGCTTCTACTAGAATGTCCCATTAAGCTCTGCTTATAGTAGTCAACCACTTTTCTAGCCCAAAGTTGCAAAGTCTTCCACACCACTCCAAACACCCACATGGTCAGGTTCTTCACGGCCAACACCCCACTCCTGGTACCAAATAACTGTATTAGTCACTTTTCTGTTGCTGTGATAAACCACCATGACCAAGGGAACTTATAAAAGGAAGAGTTTATTTAAACTTATAATTGACGGTTCCAGGGAATCAAAGTCCATTGTGGTGGGAGGCATGGTGGCCAGGGCTGGAGCAGCAAGCTGAGGTTCACATCTCGCAATGAGCACAGGAAGTCAAGAGAGAGAGCCTCTGGAGACTAGCAAGGCTTGTTAAGCTCTCTAAGCCTGCCTCCAGTAACATACTTCCTCCAGCATGACCATACCTTCTAAGACTTCCCCAAACAGCACCACCAACTGGGGACAAAATGTCTGAATACTTAAAGCCTATGGGGGACATTCTTATTCAAACAACCACAAGGATCAACACAGAGGATAAAATGTCCTCAATACTTCCATCTTTGACTCATCTTCACATAGATGAACAATGGGCAAAAAGAAGGCTAAAGGAACCAGAGGCTCCTCCCAAGCCCAAGTGACCTCTGAGGACAAGTTCCTTATGTGATCTTGAGAGTGAAACCATATTAATTAATTTGGGCTAGTTGCATAGTCTGAAACACCAACAGCAAAGTATAACCAAAAATTAAAGTGATAGATATGTTTAAGAGTCTGGGGGGATTGCACTTCAAAGACTTAACTTCATATTACATATTATTTACTCAATTCTCACTAATGATTTCCTTCTTGATAAGAAAAATGCTGCCTAGTTATAAGACTGAAGATCATGGTCCAATTCAACACTGCAATGCCTACCTAAAACCAAGAGAGATGAGCCCACTATTGTTTTAAACTAAAAATTAAATAATCAATAAATTTCTTCCCTTTTTCTTTCTAGAAGCCATTCGAGAGGGAACTCAGACTGTGATTCCAACCACTCTAACATCTATCAACGTGACTGAAAGCAGATCCCAAGATCATCACTCTCAAGTCCAGCCCTCAAAGCCAAAAGAAAGAGAAAGAGGAACTCAATGGATGGATTCTCTTGTGAGCCTGTCAATAAATTCTCCTGGTTCCCTAGAATTCATAAAGTGGACAACTCTTGCCTTTTCCTACCCTTTGGGTCTCTTTCTAGACACCAGTCAAGGAATTCCTTTCTTGCCTTCACCTGGTAGTTACACAAATAAAGCCACTAATGCATTTTGGGTCCTTTTAGATCACCTTACTGGAAGGTTACCTTTACTGACACCCTGCGTCCCCATTCAGTTCTACCAGCAAGATGGCTCGGCAGGATAAGTTAATATTAGACACAATTTTGACTGAAAAATTGGAGTTTGTGTAATGCTGGGAGAAAAAAAGATTGTTTGTTTATCCCTAATAAAGTAGCTTCAAAAAGAACTATTACCAGAGCTTTCCAAGGTATTAAGGCCCTTTCTAAAGAACTACACATTCCTTGACCCCTTGGAAGGATGGTTTGGAAAATAGAGGGGTCTTTGTGGACTCTCTGCCTAATTCCTTGGTAATCATGATGAATGCCCTGATCTTGTACAATACCATGTGTTAGGGGCCTAACTCCATGGCTTATTGAGTCAACTACTACCACCCACACAAATCCCCCTCTCTCCTTTTCTTTCTCCAAGACATAATAGAGAAACAATCCCTTCCTAATGAGTTTGAAGAAAAGTGCTTAAGAAAATAAGAGGAGAGATGTGTAATGAACATTAAACATTAGTCTTTTATTTCAAACCCTTTACAACATGGTTTATGATGAGGAATTCTGGTCATTTAATCCCATCCCACCCTTTAAAGATGTTTGGTTAATAAAAGGCCCTAATGCATTCCTGAACCTGCTGGTCTGCAGCAAAGGACCTCTTTCCACCTGGGAACTATCCAACTGGGAAAGACTCTAAAATAGGATCCCAGTCAATTGGGGAAAGTCTCAGTACTCTTTTATTAAGGATAAAAATTTAATCAAGCTTCTGGTACCCTTGTTGGATCTGACAACACTCAACACACCCTGATAATGGCATGTGGGGGGACTGGGTTTGATTGGGAACCATTGTATGAGTTGTACAAATGCTCAATAAAAAATATATATGATTATAGTAATAGAGTATAATATATATGATTATATATATGGTAAAAGGTAAAATCTACCTTGCTAAGTAACATTTTCTTTGTCTACATGTTCTTTGTGTGGTATTGGTGGGGTCCTTGGACATCAACTTTTATTTCTATAGTCTTGGGCCTGATTCAACTGTTTTCAACCTCCTCTACCAGTGATGGAGGTCTCTGTACTTGACACTTAAAAAGACTGTACTGTAAGATGTGAGAGGGGTTAGGATAGGTTCTTGGGATCTGAGGGAGTTGCTCTAGGAAATGGTTTTGAGTACCATGAAGAGAGCCAGGATGAGGGCAAAGCCTGCCTTCTGATGGGACCCACCCATGCACACACCTACCATGGGCCAACTTCACACACCAGTGAAAATGGTGCCCATGCATTCATGTTCATAGAAAAATCACAGATAATTTGGTGAAAGACCCATAAGCAAAACATATTTTAAATAATTTGAAATCTTGGGCTTTCTCTTTTTAAATACTTTTATTATTATTACTATTATTATTATTATTATTATTATTATTATTGACCTGCACATATGTGAGTGAACCTGGGTCATGCAGTGCCTGGGGAAGTCAGAAGAGGATATCAGATTTCCCAGAACTGGAGTTACAGACAGTTGTTAACTACCATGTGGGTGCTGGGAACGAAACTGACTATGATGCTCTTAACTAGTGAGACATCTCTCCAGCCCTAACTCTTGGGTTTTCTAAGATGAGCTAATTCAGAGCAAGATGCCAAGAACTGGCAGCTGTGAAAAAGGGTCACTCAGTTCCTGCAGGGACAGGGGCAGGGACTAGACAGCAACCTCATGCATTTGCACAAGAAAAATAGAAGGGCTTTGTAATCTGTCTGCTAAATGTTCCTAGCCTCCCTTCAGTTTTTCTTTTTTTCTGTCTGCCTGTTTTAGAATTTATTCAATCACCATGTCTATATCCAAATTGTGATGTATTTCAGAGAAAAAATTTCATCTGTATTCATCACTATCCAAATGGAACCACAAGACAATAAGATGGTTGCAGGTACACTGAAGTTCTTTGTAAGCCTCCCCCCACCCCCAGTCCCACAGATGTCCACCTGAACACAGCCAGTCACTTTCTCCCTGGAAGTTTGCTTAGCCCTAAAACATATGCTTTGTTGGTGAGCTTTTCATAGCTGCATACTGCGTCCTTCCTAAATTAAGATACGGATGGCTCTAATGCATGAATTCCACACGGTCCTTTGGCTGCAATGCCTGTAAGGTGCATTAGGGGAGCATAAAATTTATAATATTCTATGTGTTTATCCATCCTCATATTAAGGATTTGCAAATTGTTTCCAAGTTCCTACCACAAACCCCACTGCAAAGGCAACATTCTTGTAGACACCCGTTTCTGGATCTGGGCTGAGTTTCTGTGTGCTATACACTACAGAGTCGAAGTGTGAGGTCATCAGCCACCAGCACTCTCAACTTTACTGGCATTGATAGATTGCTTTCCAAAACCTTTGTTACCTATTTGTTTACCTATCAACCATTAATAAATCTCATGTTTCTCTCAATTTTCACCAAGATTTGGGATTATTAAATATGTTCCTGCCATGGGAAAAGAAATTTGTTTCAAAATGCTTTTCATTCTTGCTGGAGCACTGAGCTGCTGATTAAGTGTGGGGTTATCTGAGCTTTCTTACTGTGGGATGACTCAGCTCACATTCCTTGATGTGTTCTCTAGGCTCATTTTCCTGTTAACTTGTTCATTTCTTCTGGCTTTATAGATTCATGTTGCCATGCCTTTGTTGATCAGAATACTACAAGCATCATCTTGTGTGGGTGGCTTGCCTCTGAAATTCATATATGGTTTCTCAGTCATGCAGAACATTCATGATTCAATGTGAGGAAATGTAAGACTTTTTAATGGTTTCTACTTCATACATCCTGTTAGAGAAATCTTTATCTCTCTATTACAAAGCTGTACCTCTCTTCTGTAAGTATTGAGGATTTCTTTGTATATTATATCTGTAATTCATATGACTACTTTTTTCTTTTTACTATGAAGTTTGCATAAAATTTATTTTCCATGGAAAGCCACTCTGACAATACAATTTCCTGACTAGCCCACAATTTTCTAACTGCTTTTACAGTATCACATGCAGAGTTTCTATGTACATTTAAGCCTGTTTCTAAGGGGTGGTTCTCCTTTGATCTGTTTCTATCTTTTGAGTGTATATGTGGGGGGGGGTGGGCCGGGGGTGGGAGACACACATTAGGGGGTTGGCAGGTGAGTGGGGAACGTGTACGGGAAGGCCCATAAGCGGCTCGACACACCCACTATCACATCCACACACACACACACACACCACACACCAACAATAGTATTCTATATATATATATATCTATATAGATATTATAATATTTAAAGTATTATATATATAATAACTTAAATGTCTTAGGTTTTGAGAATTTTATATATGAATAATATATTTACATTCTCTCTATATATCACATATACATCTACTCCACCTACAGAGCCCATTTAGTGTTGCCCCTATGTGTATGTATTTAAGGCTGTCCCCCAGATAGTTTATCCAGCTTATTTTTAGAGACAGGGTTTCTCATTTGTGCTAGGCTAGCAGACCAGGATGTATCTGTCTCTGTTTCCCAGTGACTGGGGTTACAGGTAAACATGGCCATACCTAGCTTTTACATGGGTGCTGAGAATTCAAACTCAGGTCTCATTTACACAGCAAGTACACTTGTGCACTGAGCCATCTCTTTCCCCTCATTCAGTGTATTTATTTTTTATCACAGTGTCAAAACCAATTATTCTAACTTTATATTAATTCTTAATATTTTGAGGACAAGAGTCACAGTTACTCTTTTTCAATAAGACTAACCTTGACCATTTTACATATAAATATTAAGAGCCTCTTGTCAAGTTCCATGAAAAATCTATCACAATTGGAACTGAAATGAATTTAATTATGGACTGTGAGAAAGAACACTGAGATTTGAATTTTACAAACTCTCCCTTTCTAAGAACATTGGACACTCTTGTATGTACTGAGGTTTGAGGCACAGAAAATTCTTCACCACTGTCTTCCAAGCCAAGGTGACTCAGACTTCAAAGACCTTGTTTTGTCAGGTTTTTTTTTTATAATTGTTCTTAATTGAGGATTTATACAACTCATACAATGGTTCCCAATCAAACACAGACCCACCTATGCCCCAACCTCCTATCAGAACTCATGCACTACAATGTCCAAGATAAGCTCTATCCAGTCAAGTTTCCAATCCCAGACATCTTTCTATGCAAATAGATCTGCTGGAGTCTAGTCCGCATATCTAGCAATCCTAGGTAAGGCATACTCTTCCTCATCTAACAGTACTCAGTATCTTGTAGTTCTCAGTCAGGGTCAGTCCTCCACCCATTTCTCTTGCTACACTTTGAGACTTTGTCCCATTTGGCATGGGTTTGTTGCCTGATGCCAACATTGCAGCAAGTTCACATGTGAAAGTCAGACAGTAAGCCACTGCTTCTCTGTGTTCATGTACTAGCCCTGACTCTTACAATCTTTCCACCCCCTCTTCTGCAATGATCCCTGGCCATGGGTATGTGGGGTTTAATATAGGTGTCCCATCCAGGGATACACACTCTGGGGGCTCCTGTTCTTTGAAGCTTGACTAGCTTTGACCTGCTGTTTGCATCACACTCTATTGTATAAAGAAGCTTTACTGGTAAGAATTGAGGCATGCACTTGTTTTCTTTCTGCCCTTATTCCTCGTATGTAGGTACAACTGTAGATGTGTCTCCTAGGAATGGGGATCTTTCAGATGTATGTGTTCTGTGTCTCACCAGTTGTGAGATTCTGCAATGGCCTCCATCTGTTCCAAATAGTAGCTTTTTTGATGAGTGATGTATGATACGCTTGTCTGTGATCACTATGAGCTGTTCAGCAAACTACCTCTATTTCTGCAATGGAGACACTGCTATCTGTTGTCTGGTGGATGCTCAGCAGCAGTCTAATTGGACTTTGAACCTTCTCAAAGGGAGTGAACCCATGAGAGCCACTATAAACTCAGCCAAATGCACAGTGCTGGAGAGGACATAGAGCCTAGAGAAAACCCTTTCAGTATCATATCTCTAGACAAATGAAATTTCCATATATATATTATTTTTTAGGCTATTGTAAATAGAAAGGTTTCCATGTACTCCTTCTCCAATTGCTTGTTACTGGCATATAGGAAGGCTCCTAGTTTTTGTAGATTATTTTTATAATATGGCACTTTACTGAAACTGTTAATCATTTTGGTATCCCCTAGGTATAAGGTCATGTCGTATGCAAAAAGAGATAGTTTGACCCCTTTGCCAATTAGTACTCCTTTTTTTTTTTTTTTTTNCAAGATTTGGGATTATTAAATATGTTCCTGCCATGGGAAAAGAAATTTGTTTCAAAATGCTTTTCATTCTTGCTGGAGCACTGAGCTGCTGATTAAGTGTGGGGTTATCTGAGCTTTCTTACTGTGGGATGACTCAGCTCACATTCCTTGATGTGTTCTCTAGGCTCATTTTCCTGTTAACTTGTTCATTTCTTCTGGCTTTATAGATTCATGTTGCCATGCCTTTGTTGATCAGAATACTACAAGCATCATCTTGTGTGGGTGGCTTGCCTCTGAAATTCATATATGGTTTCTCAGTCATGCAGAACATTCATGATTCAATGTGAGGAAATGTAAGACTTTTTAATGGTTTCTACTTCATACATCCTGTTAGAGAAATCTTTATCTCTCTATTACAAAGCTGTACCTCTCTTCTGTAAGTATTGAGGATTTCTTTGTATATTATATCTGTAATTCATATGACTACTTTTTTCTTTTACATGAAGTTTGCATAAAATTTATTTTCATGGAAAGCCACTCTGACAATACAATTTCCTGACTAGCCCACAATTTTTCTAACTGCTTTTACAGTATCACATGCAGAGTTTCTATGTACATTTAAGCCTGTTTCTAAGGGGTGGTTCTCCTTTGATCTGTTCGAGCTTGGGAGGGAGTAGGTGGGGGGGGGGGGCCGGGGGTGGTGATACACACATAGGGGTTGTGCAGGTATGGAACGTGTCGGGAAGGCCCATAATCGACACACCCACTACACACACACACACACACACACACCACACACCACACAATAGTATTATATATATATATATTATATAGATATATAATATTTATACAGTATTATATATTATAATAACTTAAATGTCTTAAGGTTTTGAGAATTTTATATATGAATAATATATTTACATTCTCTCTATATATCACATATACATCTATCTCCACCTACAGAGCCCATTTAGTGTTGCCCCTATGTGTATGTATTTAAGGCTGTCCCCCAGATAGTTTATCCAGCTTATTTTTAGAGACAGGGTTTCTCATTTGTGCTAGGCTAGCAGACCAGGATGTATCTGTCTCTGTTTCCCAGTGACTGGGGTTACAGGTAAACATGGCCATACCTAGCTTTTACATGGGTGCTGAGAATCAAATCTCAGGTCCTCATTTACACAGGCAAGTACACTTGTGCACTGAGCCATCTCTTTCCCCTCATTCAGTGTATTATTTTTTATTCACAGTGTCAAAACCAATTATTCTAACTTTATATTAATTCTTAATATTTTGAGGACAAGAGTCACAGTTACTCTTTTTCAATAAGACTAACCTTGACCATTTTACATATAAATATTAAGAGCCTCTTGTCAAGTTCCATGAAAAATCTATCACAATTGGAACTGAAATGAATTTAATTATGGACTGTGAGAAAGAACACTGAGATTTGAATTTTACAAACTCTCCCTTTCTAAGAACATTGGACACTCTTGTATGTACTGAGGTTTGAGGCACAGAAAATTCTTCACCACTGTCTTCCAAGCCAAGGTGACTCAGACTTCAAAGACCTTGTTTTTGTCAGGTTTTTTTTTATAATTGTTCTTAATTGAGGATTTATACAACTCATACAATGGTTCCCATCAACAGCCCACCTATGCCCCCAACCTCCTATCAGAACTCATGAGCATACATCCAAGTAAGCTCTATCCAGTCAAGTTTCCAATCCCAGACATCTTTCTATGCAAATAGATCTGCTGGAGTCAGTCCGCATATCTAGAGCTCCTTTAGGAAGGCATACTCTTCCTCATCTAACAGTACTCAGTATCTTGTAGTTCTCAGTCAGGGTCAGTCCTCACACCCATTTCTCTTGCTACACTTTGAGACTTGTCCCATTGGCATGGGTTTGTTGCCTGATGCCAACATTGCAATGCAAGTTCACATATGAAAGTCAGACAGTAAGCCACTGTTCTCTGTGTTCATGTACAGCCTGACTCTACAATCTTCCACCCCTCTTCTGCAAGATCCCCTGGCCATGGGTATGGTGGGGTTTAATATAGGTGTCCTCCCAGGGATACACACTCTGGGGGCTCCTGTTCTTTGAAGCTTGACTAGCTTTGACTGCTGTTTGCATCACACTTTATGTATAAAGAAGCTTTACTGGTAAGAATTGAGGCATGCACTTGTTTTCTTTCTGCCCTTATTCCTCGTATGTAGGTACAACTGTCGATGTGTCTCCTAGGAATGGGGATTTTCAAGATGTATGTGTTCTGTGTCTCACCAGTTGTGAGATTCTGCATTGAGCCTCCAATTTTCTGTTCCAAATAGTAGCTTTTTTGATGAGTGATGTATGATACGCTTGTCTGTGATCACTATGAGCTGTTCAGCAAACTACCTCTATTTCTGCAATGGAGACACTGCTATCTGTTGTCTGGTGGATGCTCAGCCCGCAGTCTAATTGGATTGGAAAACATCTCAAAGGGAGTGACCCATGAGAGCCATCTATAAACTCAGTCCAAATGCACAGGGCTGGAGGGGACATAGAGCCTAGAGAAAACCCTTCAGTGTCATAATCTCAAGACAAATGAAATTTCCATATATATAATTATTTTTATAGAAAAAAATATATATATATTGCTTCAATATATATTATAATATATATATATATATATATCACACACACATACATACATACATAAATATATACAAACATACATACACTAACATAGAGAATTTTCTTTTTTTTTAGTTATTACGATTTTTTTTTCATTTTTAACAATAAGTAATAATTTATGAGTACAACCATCCTTCATAGTAAAACCAATTTGCAAGCAGTTTGTGCCCAAATCCACACGACCCACGTGTCCCACCATCCAGCAGGGGGGGATTGTATGCTGTTCAATCAAGTTGATCAAATGAGTGTCCAGACTACATTGCTGTAGTTTCACCATTCACCCCAATCACAGCCCTTACATTCTACGATGCCCCCTCTTCTGTAGATTATTCCCTAGGCTTGGAAAAGGGGCACAGGTGGGCAAGAAGCAAAACAGTCTACTTTCTCTGGAGCTGTTGTTTTGGACTCTGGTCAATTCTGGCTGTTTCCTTTCATGGGCTGACAGTAGGTCCAGGAATAACCCTTTGATCCTACTAATGAAGCACAAGCAATTAGATATATAGATATTTAAACACTACTAATTGTTATGGTAGGTTACTTTGGTATAGACACAAATGTTTGGATGGTATGTTAATCCATGAATAACATTTTTTCTGTAAAATATGGCAGGGTCTTACTGTGGCTTATAACATTTCCTAACCACTAGAGGATGTAAGCTTGTGGCATCAGCCATGGGTTATTCCTCCAAGGAGAGAGCTAAGAGCCAATTAGATTTGGAATATACGGGCATATGGCTGCCACTGCTACACAGTATTTCCAGGCAGGTGAGGTGTAGCTGGTTTTGACAGAGGAGTCTTGCTTGACTTAAGGAGACCTATATTTGCTTTATTGGTTTAGTGGCCTTTGGTAACACTCTCTGGTATTCGAGGGACCAACTGTACACTTGCAAGTGCAGTCTCAATACATCTTTCCCATGCTTACATCAGGTCTTTGACAGCAGGGCCTTATCACCTCTCTTCTTGCAGGTATCCTAGTTTACAGGCAAGAAGCATTTATCTTTTGGGGGGTCTTGGATCTCCTGGCCAACATCTCCTTGGTAGAAAAATCCATTGCTGATATCAGAGCTCTCCTGTATTAATATATTTTGTTTAAATCCATAGCTTAAGGAGATTTTAGTATTATATTTGGTTCTGAATAGAGAATAATCCTTTTCACAGTTCCTATGTCTATTGGTCAATTAAAGAAGGTAGTTTTACAGGTTTTATAAGAGATTACCTCTATAAGAGTTGGCTCCCATTTACAGTTAGAGAATGACCTCATTATCATCATATTTCTCCTTGTTCTATGGAGGGGAGGTAAGAAAGTTTCTTGTATTAAAACTTTGTGGCACCTAGAAGGTAAGTTTCATTAGGACTCATTATAAATAGTTGTTACAAGTAGGATCCACAGAGGGGTTTGATGTCTGTAGCAGTCTGAGGCTTTTCTTCCTCTCAATGCTCAGAAGGGCCATCCTTTCTGCTGGCACTTCCTGGTACATCCTACAAAATGCAAAGCTGTATCTTTTCTTTCTCAGTCGTTAAGTTGGTGACATTTTGACCTGTTGGAACATACAAATCTTTTCCCATAGTTAGTTTTAAGATTTGAATTGCAAAGTTTTTGACAAAAAGGTTTCATATATATCTGTATCCCCTCTTTTTATTTTAGGTTTTTGTTTTTTGAACCATGAGTCTCAAAAAGGCAGTTGTACTACACATACTTATAGGCTGGAATCAAGGTGCACATTTCATCAAATTCACCCAAGCTGTTTTGGATGACTGTATGTGGTTAACTTGGGAAGCAAACTTAATTTTTTAAGTTAAATCATCCTACAGGTAAAAGAGAATGCTACAAGATGATACTGTACAACAGAAAAATTATAGAGAACATTTGTATGTGCCAATCCCAAAGTTATTGTTATACAGATTTTAAGTAAAACAAATGTGGACAACAACAATTTATATTTCCAATTAACTAGGGTGCATTACCATTTTTATCAGAACCTTTAAACCAATGTGTTTAATATACACATATTTATTTACTAAGTCCTAAAACACCATGTACCTGTAGACAGAGTCTGGGCAAAATTGGATAATTGTTAACCACACATCAGTTAAATAACATTAAATCAAATATACACTTGTGTCCCTCCTCACCCCTCCCACCCCTCCCGATTCACCATTTCAGTCAGTTTTCTGATGCAGTCTTTCTGTTGTTGTTCTTTTATATGCATCCCTCTCCACAGAAAATTTATAATGGGTTATTGGCGCTAGCATCCACATATGAAGGATACCATTCGTTGTGTTTGTTTTTTTCTGGGGCTGTGTTACTTCACATAATTTCTTCTAGCTCCATCCATTTACCTGAAAATTTCATGATGTTGTCTTTCTTTACCCCTGCATAGAACTCCATTGTGTACATGTACCACATTTTCTCTATCCACTCGTTGAGGGGCACTTGTTGGTTCCAGCTGTTTGGCTATTGTGAACAGAGCTGCCAATAAATATAGCCGTAGCATGTATCTCGCAGTAGATGAGTCTTGTGGGTATATTACCCAGGAGTGGTATGACTGGATCACATGGCAAGTCATTTTGAGTCTTCCAAGGTTCTCCACACTGCTTTCCATAGTGGCTTACAAGTTTACATTCCCACCACAATGGATGGAGTGTTCCCTTTCCCACAACCTCTCCAGCACTGATATGTTTGTTTTCTTGATCCTGGCCAGTTTTATCGGTGAGATGATATCTTACAGTGGTCTTAATTTGCATTTCCCTAATTATTAGTGATTATGAACATTTTTAAGATGTTTCTCAGCCACTCTAATTCCTCCTCTGTGAAGTCTCTATTCAGTTCTTTGCTCCATCTTTTGAGTTGAGTCATTTGTTTTCTTTCTTTGTTTTTTGAGTATTTTGTTATACTCAAACTTAATGCTGTCGATTGCATCTGCAGTGAGATTCCTCCCACTTTGTGGGTTTTTCTCTTCACTTCCTTTTGTTTTCTTTTGATGTACAGAAGCTTTTGAGTTTAATGAATAGGTCCCATTTGTCAATTGGCAACTTATTTCTGTGCAGCTGCTGTCTGATTTAGGAAGTCTTTTCCTGTGCCTATGTTTTGTAGTCTGCTGCCAAGTTTCTTTTCTATCACCTCCAGAGTTTTGAGTTTCATGTTGAGGTCTTTGATCCATTTGGAATTGACTTTTGTACACAGCGAGAGGTAGGGGTTTAATGTCATTCTTCTAAAAGTGGTGATCCAGTTTTGCCAACACCACTTACTGATGATGCTGTCGTTTCCTCCAATGTGTCTTCTTGGCCTCCTTGTCAAATATGAGGTGGTGAAATGTATGTGCTCAGTTTGGATCTTCAGTTTTCATCCATTGGTCAACAGTCTGTTTTTTTGTGCCAGTACTAAGCTTTTTTTATGACTATAGCCCTGTAGTATAGTTTGAGGTCTGGCAGAGCGATCCCCCCTGTATTGTCTTTTTGCTCAGGGTTGCTTGGCTATTCGGGTCTTTTGTTTGTCCAAATGAAATTGAGAGGTTTTTTTCCAAGCCTGTGAGAAGATCCTGGGGATTTTGATTGGGATTGCATAAATCTGTACAAGTTTGGGTAGAAGAATATTTTTACTATAATTATTTTCCCATCCATGAGCATGTGAGGTTTGTCCATCTTCTGATGTCTTCCTCAATTTCCCTTTTCAGGGGTTAAAATTTGTTGTGAGTCCTTGTTGTCTTTTGTTAGCTTTTTCCTAGTATTTTATTGTTTTTGAGGCTATGTGAGTGGGAGGTCTCCTTGTAGTCATTCTTCAGTTGCTTGTTGTTGGTGTAAAGAAAGGAGACTGATTTTTCTAGATTTATTTTGTATCCTGCCAATTATGAAAGCTCTAATAGTTTCTAGGAGTTTTGGTTTGGTAGTTCTTAGCATCCCTTAGGTAGACAATCATATCATCAGCAAAAGGGATTTTGACTTCCTCTTTTCCATTAGAACTCCTTTAATTTCTTTTTCTTGCCTTATTGCCCTAGCACGGGGTTTCAGCACTATACTGAAAAGGAGTGGGACAGGGGCAGCGTTGCCTTTGAGTTCTACCTTTAAGGAGATGCTACTGTTCATTTTCCCATTCGTTGATGATTGGCTGTGGGTTTCCTATATATGGCTTTGATTACATTGAGGAATGATCCCTCCATCCAATTCCCTCTAGACTTTAAACATGAAGGATGCTGGATCTTCGTCAATGCTTTCTCCGCATCAACTTGAGATGAGGGTGTGTTTTTGTCTTTCAGTCCTGTATATGTTTGATGATGTTTATATGATGTTTGTATGTTGAACTATCCCTCGCATCTCTGGTATGAATCCAACTTGGTCATGATGGATGATCTTCTTGATGTGGGTCTGTATGCAATTTGCCAGTATCCTGTTTAGAATTTTGGCATCTGTGTTCATTAGGGACAGGTCTATAGCTTTCCTTTTGTTGTTATCTTTACCTGGTTTGTGTAATAGCATGAGGCTGGCTTCATAAGAAGGAATCTGGGAGAACTCCCTCCGTTTGTATCCTTCTAAACAATTTGATAGTAATGGTTGTAAGTCTCTTTGAAATATTTTATAGAATTCTGCCAGTGAAACATCTGGGACTGGACAGTTTTTGGTTGGGAGGATACTTAATACATCTTCATTTCTTCATGTATTATTGGTCTATTTAGGCTGACGATCTCTTCTGGTTGAGCTTTGGTGATTCTCAGGATTTCAGATATTCATCCTTCCTTCTATGGTTTTCAAACTAGTAAGAGTATAGGTTTTTTGAAGTATTCCCGTATGATTTTGGATCTTTTCATTGTCTGTTGTGATATTTTTCCCCTTTCATCACAGATTCTTGAGTTTGGAGCTTGGGCTAGATGTCTTGTCTATCTTGTTTATTCTTTCAAGAACCAACTTTTGGATTCATGATTTTTTGTATGGTTCTTCTTTGTTTTCTATTTCATTGATCTCTGCTCTGATTTTTGTTATTCTTCTTGTCTGCATTAGGGTTCATTTGTTGTTGTCTCTCAGTATTTTTGCTTTAGTTTTAGATCATTCACTTGTGTCTTTCTGTTTTTTTAATGTAGGCACTTAGAGCTATAAACTTCCCCTCTTAGGACTGCTATTTTTTAAGGGATTCTACTACAAGACACAGTTGTTTGCAGATAACATTGATGTTACTCAGTATGTCATACAATTAGGTAATTGGTATTTTGCAAGTATCTATGTCAAATTTTGAACAACCCAAGGTTCCCATAGTCCAGTTGGACAAGCTTGTATGCACAGGCAGTTGATCAATCAGGAGTCCAGACTATATTCCTGTAGTCTCATGATTCACCCTATCTCTCCACAGCCCTTACAATCTACCACGCCTCCTCTCCGCAGTCTGTTCCCTGGGCTTTGGGAAAGGGGCACAAAGTGGGGAAAAGAAAACAGTCTAATTTCTTTGGAGTTGTCATTTTGGACTCCAGTCTGTTCATGTTGTTTCCCTTCATGGATTGACAGCTTTCCCAGTGATACCCTTTTAGTCATACTAACAAAGCACAAGCTATATGGATGTACAGGCATTCAAGCAGTACCACTTATTATGTCAAGCTAAGCTGTGAGCATAGACACAGAGCTTGGATGATATGCTAATCGCAAACTGTTTCTTCCTATAAAGGGTACAAGTTCTTATTGTGGCTTATAACATCGCCTAACCACTAGAGGACATAAGCTTGTGGCATCCGCTGTGAGTTATTCCTCCAAGGAGAGAGCTAATAGCCAATTATATTTGGGAATATATATAGAACTATGGCTGCCACTGTTGCACAGTGTCTCCAGACTCTCTTTAAAGTGTCGCATAGGTTTTGCTCTGTTGTTATTATCTTTATTCATTCCAAGGGTTATGTTTTATTTCTTATTTTCTTCCTTGACCCATTCCATTATTCCAGGATGAGTGTTGTTTAGTCGTCATGTGTTCTTCGGTAGACTGTAGGGCTTATCCTGTTTGCTATATTGAGTTTTAATTGCACGGGTGGGCAGGTCCTGATAGAATGCATGAGAGTATTTCAATCTTTTTGTTTTGTTGAGTCATTTCCTGTGTTCCAGTACATGTGTCTATGTTTGAGAATGTTTCTTAGGTGCTGAGTAGAAAGTGTATTCTTTGGTGTTTGGTTGAAATATTCCATAGATGTCTTTGAAGGTACCGTTTGGTGTACTGTATCATCAGCTCAGATGTCTCTTGGTTTATCTCTTTGTCCTGTTCATCTGTCTAAAGAATTAAGGTGGTATTGAAGTCCCCTACTTGTTAGTGTGCTGGGGTTAATCTGTGCCTCTTTGAGGCCTCCTGAAGAATTGTCTTTATAAAGTGTTTCTGGTGCACCAGAATTGTTGTGTATTTATATATTTCAAGACTGTGAGATCTTCCTTGTCAATTTGTTCCTTTAATAAAGATTGTTCATTGTCAATTGTTCCTTTAATAAAGATAATGGCCCTCTTTGTCTTTTGATTCTTTTGCTTTGAAGTATGTTTGTCTGAATATAGAATAGCAACAACACTGCTTTCTTTTTGGTAACATTTTGCTTGGAATACTTTCATTCCATCCCTTACCTTAAGTGGTTGCCTTCCTTGAAATTTTGAGTGGGTTTCTTGTAGACAGCATATAGATGGGTGTGGTTTCCTAATCCAATTCTCCCACTCTATTAGCCTTTTATTGGGAGTTTAGCCCATTAATATTTAAGGTATAACTGAAAGATGGAATGTTGCTTCCTTTCACTTTTTTTTTTTACTTTTGTTCTGTTATTTACTCCTCTATTTGTTATGTTTTTATTAGTTTCTTCTTTCCTAAGTGTTGTTTGAGGTTGATTGCTGCCTTCTTCTTCCCTTGAATTGCTCAAGTGATTTTATGAAGAGAGTTTGGTATGTCCAGACATGTATTCTATCATTTTGTTTATGTCATGGAAGATTTTCTCTTCTCCTTCAACATAATAGACATTTTTGCTGGGTAACTTATTCTGGGTTGGCATCCATAGTCCTTTAAGCACTGGGGATGCTTGCTCCATATTCTTCTGTGCTTTCATGGTTGAGGCGAGAAGAATTCCGGTTGTAATTCTGATGGGGTTTCCCTTTGTTATGTGACTTGTTTTCTCTTTGTAGCCTTCAGAATTTTGTCTTTGTTTGGCCACCTAGGGCATTTTAACAATGATATAGTGTGGTGGAGTTTCTTTTCTGATCTTGTCATTTGGAGTCCTAGTGCTTTCGTATTTGTATGGGTTTTTTCTATTTTTAGTTGGGGAAATTTTCGTCTATTATTTTCAGCTTGCTCAATACTTTCTCTTGAGATTCTTCTCTCCTCTCTTCTATGATGTGGAGTTTTGATCTTTCCTAGTGTCCTTTTTCTGGTTTTTATTTTGTGTATTTTTTAATTTTAATATCTTTATTTGGAGGCATTTTAGTGGCTCTGTGTTATCTTCCAGATCTGTATTCTTTGTTTGCTTCCTCCATTCTACTTTCTGGGTTTTTTCCTTCCTTTCTTTCTGGTTGGATGAGTGTTCTAATTCATTTTTTCATTTCACCCTGTGTTTTTCTTTAGCATTTCCATTCCTTTTGAGCTCTCAATCTCTCCTTGTGCTCCTTATTTATTGGTTGCTTCCTTTTTCAGTTGTTTCTACTTCCTTTTGGGTTTTTTTTTCTCCCCTTCGTTCTTTCTGGAGTTTGTCAATCTGTCCTTACTTCTTTCTGAAGTTTGTCATTGTCACCTCCAGGTCCTTTTTGCGTTTTTCATTCTCTCTCTTTAGTTCTCTGAATCACTTCTTTATTTTCTTTTCTTTAATTTCTTGCATACGGTCTGCAATTATTCCTCTAAGATTGTTTTTTTTTTTTTTTCCTGGGTCACCTCCAGGGGGATCCCATTGTAGTATCTTTCATAGGTTTGGTAGAGCCTGGTGCGGGATTATCCTGTGCCTTTCCCATGTTGTTCCTTTTCTGTGCCCTTGCATGTGGGTTTCCCTTTTTGATTCAAATCAAAATGTCTTTCACTACGGTTAGCAGATGGTTTTGCTTGTCTCCTTCCAATGACTTTTTTTTTTCTTCCTTCTCCTTTTTATGGACGTTGACTTTTTAGGTTTCAGGCTTTCAATTTTTTTTTATTATATTGGATATTGGAAGCCTACGTCACTCTCTCTTCCCTGGTCTGACGGTTCTCCAAAAAAAGTCACTTGGGATTACTCTCTAACCAATTCCAGTTGGTGGAGGTGGGGGGTAGTTTATGCCTGACTTAGCCCGCCTGGTACCTGCCTGGAGTGACTCCCAGGTTCCTGTGTCTCAGGAGCCAGCCTGCACAAAGCCACCTTTTTTGATTTCTGTTTTTGGAGGGTTTTTTCTGTTTTTTTGGTTTTTGGTTTTTGGTTTTCTTATTTTTTTGCTAAAAGATGTCATGTTTTCATTAAGAAATTGCTTGACGGCTCCTCCTGGCAAGCCCAAACAACCATTCTCAATTCCTGCCACCGTGCTTCACAACTGCGAGTCCCCCCTTTTTTCCCTTCACGTCACCCCAAATACAGGTCCAGCATAACATGTGTCCTGTCATGGCTCCCCTGCACTGGCCTCCATGACACAGTCCAGGTAGTCCAAAAATGGCAGTCCAACAATGGCAGTCCACACTCTGAAGAGGCTGAAATCCCAAAAGCTGCTCACAACCCACAGGCTGGATTTATCCTCATAGTCCCCATTGGCATGAAGTAAGGTTTGGAGGATTTTGGAGAGACATGAGTCTCCAGTCCATATTGGAAGGGTGAAAAGCTTTGTTTTTGTACCCCCCGAAAATCGAGCCAAACAGAAAGGTTGGCCCGTCTAAACATTGAAAGAAGAAGAGGAAAAGCCCTAGATTGCTTACACATCAAAACCCCTGGGATCCTACTTGTAACCACTATGTATAATGAGACTAATGAAACGTACCTTCTAGGTGCTTTGCAAAGGTTTTAATTTGAGGGACTTTCTTACCTCCCCCTCATAGACACAAGGAGGTCATATGATGATGATGTCATTCTCCAATGTAAATTGGAGACAACTAATATAGAGGTACTTCTTATAAAATGGTAAAACTGCCTTCTTTAATTGACTAATAGACATAGGAACTGTGAAAAGGATTATTCTCTATTCAGAACCAAATATAATACTAAAGTCTCCTTAAGCTATGCACTTAAGCAAAATATATTAATACAGGAGCTCTGACATCAGCAATGGATTATTCTACCAGGGAGATGTTGGCCAGGGGATCCAAGGCCCCACAAAAGGTAAAGGCTCCTTGCCTCTAAACTGGGATACCTGCAAGAAGAGAGGCGATAAGGCCCTGCTGCCGAAGACCTGATGTTAACATGGGAAAGATGTATTGAGACCACACATGCAAGTGTACAGGTGGTCTCTGGAATACCAGAGAGTGTTACCAAAGTCCACTAGACCAATAAAGCAAATATGGGTCTCCTTGAGTCAAGCAAGTCTCCTACGTCAGTACCAGCTTCACCTCACCTGCCTGGAAATACTGTGCAGCAGAGGCAGCCATATGCCTGTATATCCCAAATCTAATTGGCTATAGGCTCTCTCCTTTGAGGAATAACCCACGGCTGATGCCACAAGCTTACATCCTCTAATGGTCAGGAGATGTTATAAACCACACGAAGACCCTGTCATATTTAACAGAAAAAAATGTAATTCATGGATTAACATACCATCCAAATATCTGTGTCTATACCAAAGTAACCTACCATAACAATTAGTACTGTTTAAATACCTATATATCTAATTGCTTGTGCTTCATTAGTAGGATCAAAAGGTTATTCCTGCACAAACTGTCAGCCCATGAAAGGAAACAGCCAGAATTGACCAGAGTCCAAGAAAACAGCTCCAGAGAAAGTAGACTGTCTTGCTTCTCATCCACCTGTGCCCCTTTTCTAAGCCTAGGGAACAATCTGCGGAAGAGGGGGAGTGGTAGAATGTAAGGGCTGTGATTGGGGTGAATGGTGAAACTACAGCAATATAGCCTGGACACTCATTTCATCAACTTAATTGAACATACAAGCCCCTCTGCTGGATGGTGGGACCAAGGGGCTGTGTGGGTTTGGGCACAACTGCTTGTAAATTGGTTTTAAATGAAGGATGCTTGTACTCATAAATTATCACTTATTGATAAAAAATGGAAAAAAATGAGAAAGATGCAGGATAGTTATGGCAGAATGCATGATCTGGGATGGGGTGGGGAGGGGTGGGGGGAAGGGAAGGGGAAATATGCCTGAACTAAATTGGAAAATGATGCATGAAATACACAAAGCATCAACAAAAAAATCTTTGTCTCGAGGCCAAACAACAGTGCTCTCACTCTCTCTCTTTTCCTTTTTGTCTATTTACTAAGATCTCTGGTTTTATATCTGAAGTACAATTTCTCAGGCCTTACTGATTATTTATTTCTGGTTATACTTTCCTTTTGGACGCTTAAGGCCACACAGTTAGCCCAGATTAACCAAGGTTTTTGTTTTCTCAAGGTTAGTTGAGGATCTAGTCCTCAGGGGCCACTCAATTTGGTTTTTTTTTTAGTGGGGGCGGGGGGTGAGCCCCTGTCTCCTTTGGCTTTTCATTTACCAGTTCCATCCACTTGAGGACAAAGTCAGGTCTTCCTAAACCAGGCTTCCCTTTTTGAAACGTGAGCAAACTTTCCTCTTTATAGACTGGACACTGGCTGAATTCCCATTAGTGGATCTCTAAGACCTCCTTGCACAGGAAGACTGGTGATTCACATTTGCAGGACATTTCAAGAGATGCCCCCATGCATAGTCCCCTGAAACTTAGTTGACCTCTGAAGGAAAGGAATAAAGTTATCCCTTAGGTCCCTCAGCCAAATTGGTATGGGCATTAATTATGATCATTAAGCACCCAGAAAGGCTAAGTTACACCAGCCTGATACATTGCACCTATAATAAATTGTATCTTCTGAAAACAAACTGTATTATTTCCATATCATATTTCCTGATTCGCATTTTTCCATTTTAACTTTATGTTACTCTAAAATATGTATACATGCCCACCATCATATAACAAAAATCCATGTCTAAAAATAAATGGTAAGTTAGTTCTAGAAACTGTCTAGGGATTCATAATATATGGTGGGACCCTTGGGCTGTGTGGGTTTGGGCACAACTGCTTGCAAATTGGTTTTACATGAAGGATGCTTGCACTCATAATTATTACATATTGTTAAAAAATGAAAACAATAAAGAAATAGAAAAAAGAGCAGACTTGTTTTCATATCACAGCAATATAACATTAATGTAGCTCAGTTTGCCTTACAACTAGGTACTTGGTGCTAGCATCCACAGATGAGGGATACCATTCCTCTTTTGTTTTTCTGGGACTGTGTTACTACACTTAACATAATATCTTCTAGTTCCATCCATTTACCTGCAATTTTCATGATATCATCTTTCTTTTTTTAATTTTCATATGTGTATAGTGTACTGTCTGCATGCAGGTTTGTGCACCCATGTTGTGCAATGCCGCAGAGGTCAGAAGACAGTGTCGGATTCCCCTGGAACTGGAGTTAAATATGTGGGTGATGGGGATCAAACCCGGATCCTCTGCAAGAGCAGTCAGCGCTCTTAACTGCTAGGCTATCTCTCCAGCCCAATATCAACTTTCTTTACCGCTGCATAAAACTCCATTGTGTAGATGTACCACATTTTCTCTATCCACTAGTTTGTTGAGGGGCACTTGGGTTGGTTCCAGCTCTTTACTATTGTGAAGACAGCTGCAATAAACATGGCTGTGCATGTATCTCTGTGGTAGGATGAGTCTTGTGGGTAAATACCCAGAAATGGTATGGCTGGGTCAGGTGGTAGGTTCATTTTGAGTCTTTTAAGGGTTCTCCACACTGCTTTCCATAATGGTTGTGTGAGTTTGCATTCCCTCCAGCAGTGGATGAGTTCCCCTTTCCCCACAACCTCTCCAGCATTTGGTATCATTTGTTTTCTTGAACTTGGCCAGCCTTATCGGAGTGAGATGATATCTTAAAGTGGTTTTAATTTGCATTTCCTTAATTATTAGCAATGTTGAACACTTTTTAAGATGTTTCTCAGCCATCTCTATTTCCTCACTTGTGACGTCTCTGTTCAGTTCTTTACCCCATCTTTTGAGTGAGTCATTTGTTTTATCTTTGTTTTTTGAGTAGTTTATATATTCTGGAAGTTAATGCTCTGTCCGATGTATCAGCAGTGAAGGTTTTCTCCCACTCTGTGAGTTTTCTCTTCACTTTCCTGATTGTTTCTTTTGCTGTACAGAACCTTTTGAGTTTAATAAGGTCTCACTTGTCAGTTGTTGACCTTATTTCCTGTGCAGCTGCTGTCTGATTTAGAAAGTCTTTTCCTACTCCTATGTCTTGTAGGTTGATGCCAACTTTTTCTTCTATCACCTTCAGAGTTTTTGGTTTCACATTGAGGTCTTTGATCCATTTGGAGTTGATTTATGTACAGGGTGAGAGGTAGGGGTTTAATTTTATCATTCTACAAGTGATGATACAGTTTTGCCAACACCATTTGCTGAAGATGCTGTCTTTCCTCCATCGAGTCTTTTTGGCCCCCTTGTCAAATATGAGGTGGCTGAAATTGTATGTGCTCAGGTTTGGATCTTCAGTTCTGTTCTATTGATCTACAGGTCTGTTTTTGTGTAAGTACCAGGCTGTTTTTATGACTATAGCCTTGTAGTACAGTTTGAAGTCTGGTATAGAGATTTCCCACACACACACAAAGCTCCACCCCCCGCCCCGTATTGCTCTTTTCGCTCAGAGTTGCTCTGGGTGTTTGGGGTCTTTTATTTTTCCATATGAATTTAAGGATTTTTTCCCAAGCATGTGAAGAAAGTCTTGAGAATTTTAGTTTGGATTGCATTGAATCTGTGTATTAATTTGGGTAGAATGGACATTTTTACTACATTAATTTTTCCAATCCATGAGCATGGGAGGTCTTTCCATCTTCTGAAGTCTTCTTCAATCTCCCTCAGGGGTTTATAATTTTTGTTGTAGAGATCTTTGGTGTCTTTGATTAGGTTTGTTCCTAGGTATTTTATTGTTTTTGAGACTACTGTGATTGGGAAGGTCTCCTTGTATTTCTTCTTCAGTTGCTTGTTGTTGGTGTAAAGAAAGGTTACTGATTTTTCTAGATTAATTTTATATCCTGACACTTTATGAAAACTCTTAATTATTTCTAGGAGTTTTCTGTGGAGTGTTTAGCATCCCTTAGGTACACTATCATATCATCTGTAAATAGGAATAGTTTGACTTCCTCTTTTCCAATTAGTACTCCTTTAATTTCCTTTACTTGCCTTATAGCCCTAGCCAGTGTTTCAAGCAAAATATTGAAGAAGAGTGGTGACAGGGGCAGCCTTGATGAGTTCCTACCTTTAAGGGGAATGCTTCTTTCTTTTCTCCATTTAAGATGATGTTGGCTGGGGGTTTCTTGTATATGGCTTTGATTATGTGAGGAATGATCCTTCCAGTTCAATTCCCTCTAGGACTTTAAGCATGAAGGGGTGTTGGATTTTCTCAAAGGCTTTATCTGCATCAATTGAGATGATCATGTGTTTTTTGTCTTTCAATCCATTTATATGTTTTATTATATTTACTGATTTTCATATGTTGAACCATCCCTGCATCTCTGGTATGAATCCAACTTGTTCATGATGGATGATCTTTTTGATGTGTGTCTGTACGTGGTTTGCAAGTATTTTGTTGAGAAATTTGCATCTGAGTTCACTAATGAGATGGGTCTATAGTTCTCTTTTTTTAGTTGTATCTTTGCCTGGTTTTGGTATTATAGTGATGCTGGCTTAATAGAAGGAATTTGAGAGATTTCCCTCTGTTTGTATCCTTCTGAACAGTTTGAGTAATAATGGTTGTAAGACCTCTTTAAATGTTTTATAGAATTCTGCTGTGAAAACTTCTGGGCCTGGGCTTTTTTTAGTTGGGAGGTCTCTTCACTTTCCTGATTGTTTCTTTTGCTGTACAGAACCTTTTGAGTTTAATAAGGTCTCACTTGTCAGTTGTTGACCTTATTTCCTGTGCAGCTGCTGTCTGATTTAGAAAGTCTTTTCCTTTCATCATATATTATGGGTCTGTTTAAGCTGTCAATCTCTTCTTGGTTTAGCTTTGGTGATTCCCAGGATTTCAAATATTCATCCATTTCTCTTAGGTTTTCAAACTTAGTAGAGTATAGGTTTTTGAAGTATTCCCGTATGATTGTCTGGATCTTTTCATTGTCTGTTGTGATATTTCCCCTTTCATCATGAATTCTATTGATTTGGAGTTGCTCTTTCTTTCTTTTTGTTAACTGGGCTACAGTTTTATCTTGTTTATTCTTTCAAAGGACCAACTTTTGGATTCGCTGATTTTTGTATTGTTTTCATTTCTATTTCATTGATCTCTGCTCTGATTTTTGTTATTTCTTCCTGTTGGTTGCATTTAGGGTTCATTTGTTCTCATCTTTCCAGTGTTTTTAGCTGCAGTGTTAGCTCATTTATTTGTGCTCTTTCTGTTTTTTTAATGTAGGCACCCAGGGCTGTAAACTTCTCTCTTAGGACTGCTTTTAAGGTGTCCTTTAGGTTTTGTTGTGTTGTATTGTCATTGTCATTTAGTTCCAGGAATGCTTTTATTTCTTTCTTTATTTCTTCCTTGACCCATTCATTATTCAGGAGTGTGTTGTTTAGTCTCCATGTGTTTCTGTAAGTAGTAGGGCTTATCTTGGTGTTGATATTGAACTTTATTGCACTGTGGTCTGATAAAATGCATGAAGTTATTTCAATTTTTTGTATTTGTTGATGTTTTTCCTGTGTCCCAGTATGTGGTCAATTTTGGAGAACGTTCTGTGGGGTGCTGAGTAGAAAGTTTATTCTCTGGTGCTTGGTTGGATTATTTGGTAGATGTCTGTGAGGTCCATTTGCTGTATCATATTGTTCAGTTCAGATGTATCATTGTTTATTCTTTGTCTGGTTGATTTGTTCAAGGGGTTCAGTGGGGTATTGAAGTCCCCTACTATGAGTGTGCTGGGGTTAATCTGTGCCTGTAGAGTTGTGTTTATAAAGATAGGCGCACCGGAGTTTGATATAGATAGATAGATAGATAGATAGATAGATAGATAGATAGATAGATATAGATATAGATATAGATATAGATATATTAAGATTGTGAAGACTTCATGGTTAATTTTCCCTTTGATAAGGATGTAATGGCCCTCTTTGTCTCTTCTGATTGCTTCTACTTTGAAGTCTATTTGTCTGATATTAAAATAGCAACTCCTGCTTTCTTTTCGGTACCATTTGCTTGGAATATTTTTTTTCCATCCTTTCACTTTAAGTTGGTGCCTATCCTTGAGGCTGAGATGGGTTTCTTGTAAACAGCATATAGATGGATTCTGTTTCCTAATCCATTCTCCCATATGCCTTTTGATTTGGGAGTTTAGTCCATTAACATTTAAGGTTATAATTGAGAGATGTGTGTTGCTTCCTTTCACCTTACTATCCATTTGTGTTTTGGGTCTATGTTTCTACTTCTGCAATTATGCTTTTATTAAATTCTCTTTCAAGGCGCCTGGGGATAATTCCTCCTCTCCTCTGTCCTTTGAATTGCTTCAAGTATTCTGTGAAGGGTTGGTTTTTCCGGACATGTAGTCTTTCATCTTGTTTATGTCATGGAAGATTTTCCCCTTTCCTTCTACTAGAATAGACAGACAAATGAAATTTCTAACCATACACTATGTTTTGTCAGTTTTAAAAGTTAACATTGACAATAAATTTAAATTTTGGGCATAATATAGTTCAACATGTGACTTTTTTATTTTTAATATCTATGGAATTTGTAGTAATTCCATCTCTTTCATACTTATTTTGGGGGATTGATATTTTCTTATTTTTCTTGAAGTGTCTATCTCTAGAATAAAAAGATTACTCATCATTTTATAGAACCAACTTTCGCTCATTTTCTCTATTGTTTGTTCATCTCATGCTATGTTAATATACATGCTTATTTTCATGACCTCTCTCTTAATGACATTTGTTGTAATTTACTTTGTTTTCTAACTTCTTAAAGGGGAAGGGTGACTCCTTTTTGGTCCATTCTTTGTTTCTAACACATTTAAATTTATAAATTTCCCTTAGTGCTCTTTAGTTGTATCTCAGAAATTCCGATATACTGGATTTACTTTATCATTAAGTTCAATTTTTAATATTTTGGAAGTTTTTTTGGTCTATGGATGATTTAAATGTATGGTACTTAATTTCCAAATATTTGTCTGTTGAGATATCTTTATGTTGTTAATTTATAATTTAATGTGTGGCCCTCAGGGAATGTACACTGCATGATTTCAATTCTTTGAAATTTATTGAGGCTAATTTAATTAGCTAACATATGGTCATTTTTGGTGTATGATTCATATGTGATTGAAAAGAATGTATAATCTGCTGTTTCGGTGTTTAGGGTTCTGTAAAATGCAAATTGGGCAAAGCATTTGACAGCACTGCACAGATTGTAGCCTGGGTGCTTTCTTTTTATTTATTTGTCCTGTCAATCATCCCGATTGTGGATTTGCTATTTCTCAACTCAGTTTTGTCTATTTTTCCTTTGAATATTAGGGGATTTTGTTTGGGGATGTATATACCTTTGAGATGGTTATATTACCCAGATGCATTGAAATATTTTAATTATCATGTATTTCTGAATCTGCAGTATCATAGTCTTCACTTGAAAGTGTAATTGTGGGTAAAAATCTTGTTTGTTTGACTTTTTTCTTTTGTTTATTTTGGAGAGGGACTTGTTTCTGTTTCTGCTTTTTGTTTGTTTGTTTCCTGTGCGAGACACTGGCATCCGACCTCCTGTGCAGTTGGGGCTGGCCTAGAGTGTCCAGCCTTTGCACTTTAACTGAGAGATGTTAGCTCAACTACATTTGATATGGTGATGATACCTAGGACTAATCTCGGCTTCTTTGTATTTGTTTCTTATCTGTGACTCCTGATGTCAATCCTTTGCTCTGTTTAGTTAAACCATATGCTTTCGATCTCTTATTTTATTTTTGTTTTAAGTTTTACTTATCCTTCTTTGTATGTGTGCTTGTGGTTGTTCTATAGACTTATCATTAATGGCTTATTAATCAGTCTACCCTCAAAAATCATTCTACAACTTGATAAAACCATAAAAGCCACATTTTCCAGTACTGTCAGTCATCTTCTTGGTGAGCTTGCTGTCAGGCATCTAACTTTAAATGTGCTTAACTTCCACAAGCGTCTCTTCTTTGCTATGCCTTGGTTCTTCCCATGGATTCTCCCTGAGCCTTTCTGAATCAGACCCTGTCACTTCTGCTAGATGAATCTCATTAGGAGACAAGCAAGCTCTTATCTTTTGACCCTACATGCACCTTCCTGACCACCTTATTTCTGTGCTCTCTTTTGTAAGACTTTTGAGAACTTTCTGAACTTAATTCTTTCCTCCTACTGCTTTGAGTACAAGCTAATTAGGGCTTTATTCATCCTGTTACAAAATTGCACTGAAGGATACAATGGTGTCTGCTTTGTTGAAAAATAAAAACAGTAACTGTGCTTATGTCTCAGTCCTTGTTTGGAATCCACAGGCAGAACTCCACTGGGCTGATGGCTGAGGACTCCCTCTTCCTTGGAGCAATTTCTTCCAATAGACTTTTCTGAGACAGGTCTCTCTTTGTAGCTTTTGCTGGCCTCAGACTGACTCATTAGACATCCATTTGCCTCTGCCTCGCAGCTCTAGGGTTAAAGGTGGGCAGCGACATGCGCGTCTGTAACAATTATTTGTAGATTTCCATCTACATCACATGCATCTTCTTCCTGGTCTCTTTTCCTGGTCTGTCCTCCAGTTCACACAGAGTGACTTCCCTTTCCATTCACAATCATTTCTTGGTGATTGAACTCACTCTCATGGCCCAATCTCTGATTACTATTACAGACCAGAGCTCTTCACTGAATTCCAACCCCATATATACCACATCACATGCTTGACAACTTCATTTTGACACTAATTAAATCACAGGCACAAAACTGAACCCCTAAAAATCCCCCAGGCCCTGAAATGTGCTTTCTCACACCATTTTTTCATCTCAGTAAACAAAAACTTCATTCTTACTATTCATGATTGTTAATTCTGATTTCCAACGTGATTGGCTTAAGGAGCACCTGGATCTTAAGTGGAGCACACCTCAGGTGTATCCGTGAGGGTGTTTCCAGGTTGGACTCACTGAGACGGAAAGATTCATACCACCCAAAGCAGTGAGGGTGGCACCATCTTCAAGCTGGGGTTCTAGACTAAGGAGCAGAAAGTGAAAGGCAGCTGAGCCCCACTTTCTCCTTTCCCTGCTGATCCACTGAGATTCAAGCAGGAAGACTCCAGCGGTCACAGAGAAGAGCTGGTCCCACCCCCATGAACTCTGCCATGCTGAACTACATCCTGTAAGCTGTGAGCCACTCTCCTGGTCATGTATAGGCTTCAGCAATGGGAAGAGTGAGAGTCAATTGTTAAAATCTCAAGGGCACATTTGTTTCCTCTCTTTCATTCACTTGGTGCCCAATCTGAGAACACAGACACTTTATCCACAGGTCACCGCTCACTCAGCCCACTCATTTGTCTCCACTCTTCACTCTCCCCTCCATATGTCAGGCATGCTCCAGTCTCTGCACTTTGTCATTCCCTCTGTCAGATCCGCTGCTTCTCCAATCTGCTCCCTGCCTCAGTGCTCTCATTTCCTCCAGGAAACTCTTTAAAGCCCCTTTCTCACTAAGGTATTTCCTGGATGTCTTGTTGGAATGAGTAATCTCTACTCCCACAGAACCTCATCTGCATCCTCCCCATTAGTCAGGCTTCTCCAGAGGACCAGAACCAAGAGATTGGATGGAAAGAAACGTGGTGGAGGGGACAGTAAGAGAGAAGAGGAAATTATGGGGTTTGAGCTGTGTGATTAAGGGAGCTGAGATGTGCTGTGATATGTTCTCTGCAAGTCAGAGAACAGGATGGTGTTCTCTGCTCAGCCCCTTCAGAAATCCTGAGTACCAAGGGAGCCAAATGAACAGTTCACATTTCAAGGATGAGAGACTGAGGAACCACTGGTGCAGGTCCCAGAGCACCCAAAATTCCAGTGGCTAAGGCTAGAAGAAGGGAGTGTGAATTTACTTCTGTGGTCTCTCTGTTATAGCCCCACCCTCACATTACTAAATAACATCTGTCACCACCAGGTGAAGAGGAATAAACCTTGTCTATTCCTTGAATTGAAATGGCATCTTGTGGAAACACCCTCACACCCTCGGGACCATATTGAATAGTCATGTTTCTTGAGCCATTTGGTTATCCCTAAACAAACTAGTCAAGTCAAATTACCCATCACACCTTATTTCTTCTCCACATCAGAACTCGTGTTGCCATCTCTTTCCTCCTAGTCAGTAGATGCTATGAAAGAATTGGTTTGTTACAATTGTTTCTCTTATCCTCATATTCCAGTCTTATCCTCATATTATGGCCTGGCCCTTCCCAACAAAGGATCATGAACTAAAAGGCACTGTTGGGAAGTGGCTAGATCCTGAGTGTTCTGGTCTAGCCAAAGGATCAACACTTTGATAGATTCTTAACATGGTGGGAAGTGGTTAGATCCTGAGTGTTCTGATCTAGCCAATGGATCAACCCTTTGATAGATTCTTAACATGGTGAGAAGTGGTTAGATCCTGAGTGTTCTGATCTAGCCAATGGATCAACACTTTGATAGATTCTTAATATGGTGGCATTATTGGAAGATGGAGGCAAAGTAGGAAGGAGGGTGTGTTAGAGAAAATGGATTCCTGAGGGTGTGTCCTTTGAAATACCTATCTTGTCATGTGTTTTTCTCTCTCTCTCTCTCTCCCTCTCTCCATCTCCCTCTCCCTCTCTTTCACTCCCTCTCTCTCACTCCTCTTTCTCCTTCCTCTTTCTCTCTCCTTCCTTTCTCTCTCCTTCCTCTCTTATTCTCTCACCTCTCCCCCTTTCTCTTTCCCTCTTTCTTTTCTTACTCTCCCATTTTCTCCTCTGTCTTATTCTCTCTTTCCTCTTTCTTCTCCCTGCCTCTCTCTTTCTTCTTCCTCCCTCCCTCTCTCTTCTTCCTCTCTCTCTACCTCTATCTCTTTCTCTCTTTCTCCCTTTCCTTATCCTTCTCCCTCTCCCTCTCCATCTCTCCTACATGCTATGACACTACCATGATCTTTCTGTCTCTCCTCAGACTGTGAAACATGACACCACCCAGCTGTGGGCTAGAAGCTGTGCAACCATCAGCAAAATCAATCTTTTCTCCTTTAAGTGCTTCTCTAAAGTTTTTGACCCAGTGATGAGTCAGGTAACCAATACACCTTACAGAATGGCTGACCAGGGAGTATGAAATTAGCATCTCTCCCTTGTGCATTGAGCACCCACCACTGGCCAGGATAAAGGCTCCTCTAGTTTGGTAATGATTATCTTTCAAAGGTGCTTATGTTGGAGGCTTGGTTCATGGAGTGGCACTATAAGATAATGAACTATTGAGAAGTGGGCCCTTTGGGAGTTTGTTAGGTCATGGGGGGTGTGCCCAAGGGGATGGTGGGATTATTAATCCATACTCTCTTCCTTTTCATTTGGACATGAGCTGAGACATTGGCTCTGCCACATGCTTCCTCCAGGATGTGTTACCTTGTCACAGGCCCAAAGCAATGGAATCAGCCATTCATGAACTATAATCTGAGAAACAAAACTTTTCCTTTGTAAGTTCATGTCATGGGTATTTTGTTATAGTGGCAGACCATTACAGATCTCAACATTTTATGTCCATTATACATCAAGTTCCTTACCACTGGCTGCCAGCTAAAGAAGGCATACTAAGCTCATCTCACAGGCAGAACCAAGTACCAAAAAAACATCCTGGCATTGTTAACCAAGTCAAGGCTCAGTTTCAAAATGGTTATATTATAAACCTCATACTTTCAACTAACATCTGAAAAACTCTTGGCACCAAATTTCTACTTCTGACATGTCCTTCCTGACCAGAGCTGGTCTGTTGGGCTACGCCAAGACAGCTCTGTGTCCCAAGAACGCAGTACTCAGCACAAGCCGCACATCTAGAAACTTGTTTATTTCCTGCTCACATCCTCACTCCTGCCATCATCCCCCTCCTTCCTCAACATCAAGTCCCTAAGTCAAGTCTCTGCACTGAAGGGACTGACAACCGAGCCTCCAAAGCTTCCGAAGGCAAGGTGCACTTGGCATGCTTCAGGAAATTAAGCTGAACACAGAAATCTCCATGATCGAGTGTAATTCCTTCCCCAGGTCACATGAGGAATATTCATGCACTTGAGCTTTCCCAGTGGTTCTCTAACCCAGACTTCAGAGAAACTTGGACTGCTAAGGATACCTGAAGGGGCCTGCTGACCACCACCCTGGGGTGAGGTCGCCTGTCAGGAACAGTAGAGCACCTGCAGGGATCTGCTGGCCACCACCCTGGGGTGAGGTCACCTGTCAGGAACAGTAGAGCAATTGAAAGGGCCTGCTGACCACCACCCTGGGGTGAGGTCACCTGTCAGGAACAGCAGAGCACCTGCAGGGACCTGCTGGACACCATCCTGGGGTGAGGTCACCTGTCAGGAACAACAGAGCACCTGCAGGGACCTGCTGGACACCATCCTGGGGTGAGGTCACCTGTCAGGAACAGCAGAGCACCTGCAGGGACCTGCTGGACACCATCCTGGGGTGAGGTCACCTGTCAGGAACAACAGAGCACCTGCAGGGACCTGCTGGACAACATCCTGGGGTGAGGTCACCTGTCAAGAACAGCAGAGCACCTGAAGGGTCCTGCTGGACAATGCCCTGGGGTGAGGTCGCCTGTCAGGAACAGCAGAGCACCTGAAGGAACCTGCTGGCCACCACCCTGGGGTGAGGTCACCTGTCAGGGACAGCAGAGCACCTGCCTCTTCCCTCTGCAGTGCCTGATCATGTCTTCTAAAATGCCTACGAAAATGCCAGTGTCCTTGACTCTGTGGCCATGTTTCCCCCAGCCAGTGTTTTGTCAAATGAGGATTTAGAGATAATTACATCCATCCTTGGCACACAGTAGGCACTGTGCTAAGTGCCAGCAAGGCTCTTCTTTATCTCTCAGCCAAGGGTTTTGGGTCCAATGGTCTTTCCTCAAACCTGCTTAATAAAGTCAAGAAACCCTTTGAATAGAAATGGTGATGGTGTTCATTGCCTAATTAACTGTGCTGGTAATTAAATTGCAACAGAAACAGCCTATATGCACTTAACTAGACATTTATTATAGCCTAATAAGGTAACGATTGTATGATAAATACATACCACTTGATTAAAAGGAATAGATGCTCTAAGTGTTAACAAATGCTGGCCAATAGTGTAAAACCATTAACAAATTTATAGTTTCTTTCATTAAGAAAGAAGCACATAATTCCTATACCAAGTTCACATTTTTCATGCATATTCAATTGGCTACACAAACATGGTGAAGTAATATGGTTAATCTGTTTGGCCACAGTTCACATCTGTGCCTAGATTTGTTATTGGGCTTGCCTAAGATAATTGCCAGGTGGAAAGGTAACAGATCCCCTTGGAAGCCAAGAAATGGCTTGCTCTCTCACAATAAGCACAAACTGGAGTGGACCTGTGCCTCTTCCAAGGTCACACAGATGATGGGCACGGGATAAAAACACTGCCCAAATGGCTTCTTCTCGTGTGTTCTTTTCCTCCCACAATACAGATATATGAGTTGTTTTTTTAAGAGCCACCCTTCCCATCTTCCAGAAACATCTCCTTCACCTGCTCAATATCAGGAAAATATTTGGTTCTTTTACAGAGTAGAAAGATGCATTTCCTCAGATTGGAAGCTACAGGAAAGTAATTTACAAAAAGTGTAAGTGACTGATGTACAAACCCTTGGAGATGGTGGGTTTTGACAGTGATGGAAGGAGAAACTGACATCATTAGGGCCAGTGATGTGCTGGAGTTGAATTCACATGTCCTTGTGTCCCTTCTTCACTTTCCAGAGACTTCAAGTTGGTGGGCTTAAATCAGCCTTTGGGTAGGTATTTACACTACAGCAAATAGTATATATAAGCTGGAGTTTTGGGGCTGGAGAGATAGCTCAGTGGTTAAGAGCACTAGCTGCGAGAGAGGAACTGCATGCATGGCTAAGAGGTCAGCCAGAGCACACACTCTCCATGCCCAGCCACCCAGGTTGGTCTGTGCTGTGCAAGCCACTCAGCCCACCTTGGCAGGCACTAGAACCATAGAGGGGAACTGCTTGCATGGCTAGAAGGTCAGCCAGGGGCGTGCACACTCTCCGCGCCCAGCTACCCAGGTGGGAACCAGTGCGTGGGCCAAAGGATTTAAGCCCCCCCACCCCAAGCTACTGATACTGAGGTGGAAAGTATAAACTGCTGGTGTTGTGGTTTAGTGCTGTTGGGAGGATCCAGCAGTGTCAGTGATTGGAGGCTGAATAGCCAAAACTGAGGAAGAAACCAACAGGAAGCAAACTGAGTGACCAACCAGTCCTCCATATTAACATTTGAGATTAGCAACAAAAGGCAAACAAATAAACAAAGGGGGAAAAACAGCAACAACAAAAATACACATGACAAAAACACAAAAGAAAAACAACAATATGGGAAAAGCTCAAAATAAATCCCCACCGAATTCAACCATTCCTGTAGAAGATCCCAACAACGAGATCTCCCCATAAGTGAACCAAGATACCTACCTTAGAAGAACAATTGTAGACATATTCAAAGACTATAAAGAACAAATCAGAGAAATAAAGGGAGAAAATGAAAAACTCATGAAGGAACTAGAAGGAAAGAATTATAAACTCTGGAAAGAAATAAAGGAGAGAGTGATAAACTCCAAAAAGAACTAGAGGAAGAAAAATACAAACTCCAAAAAGAACTAGAGGGAGAGAATGACAAACTCCAGAAGGAAGTGAAAACATTGAAAAGATCTCAGGCTGAAAGAAAAAAAGAAACTGACCAGCAAAGCAAGGAACTACAAGAAAAGAATAAAAAGCTCCAAAAGGAAGTGGAAATACTGAAGAAATCACAGGATGAAATAAAAAAGGATATTGAACAGTCATCCAATCAGCATGAAAGGATGGAGAAAAGCTTCAGAAGCAGAATGGAAGAAGCAGAAAAAAGAATATCAGACCTACAGGATAACACAGCACAGCTAGTGTTAAAGTAAAGATTATGAAAAAATTTTAAAAACACAAGAGTGGAACAACCAGGAAATGTGGGACACAATGAAAAGACCAAATATCTGCATCATAGGGTTAGAGGAAGGAGAAGAATCCCAAGAGAATGGTATTGATCAGATCTTCAACAGAATAATTGAAGAAAACTTCCCCAAACTGAAAAAAAAGACAAACCCATAGAAATACAAGAAGCACATAGAACACCAAATAGACAAGACCAGGAAAGGAATTCCTCACATCATATCATAGGTAAAACACTGGATGCTCAAAACAAGGACAAAATACTGAAAGCCACAAGAGAAAAACCACAAGAGAAAAACAACAAGTTACATATAAGGGGAAACCCATCAGAATCACACTTGACTTCTCAGTGCAAACCATGAAAGCCAGGAGAACATGGACCAAAGTATTCCCAGTACTAAATGACTTCAGATGCCAACCCAGATTATTATACCCAGCAAAAATGTCAATCATAGTTGAAGGAGAAAGAAAAATCTTTCAGGACATAAACAAAACGAAAGAACACATGTCAAAAAAAAAAAAACAACACTTCAGAAAATACTTGAAGCAATTCAAAGAACAGAGAAAAGGAGCAACTACCCTTAAGCAACCCAAGAGAGAAATTACCAAAAAGCATAACAGAGTAAATAAATACCTGGACAAAGAATGCAAACAAAAAATAAGTTGAAAGGAAACAACACACATCTCTCAATAATAACCTTAAACATTAATGGCCTAAACTTCTCAATCAAAAGATATAGACTGGGAGAATGGATTAGGAAATAGAATCCATCTATATGCTGCCTCCAAGAAACCCATCTCACCCTCAAGGACAGACAGCACCTTAGAGAGGAAGGATGGAAAAAAATATTCCAAGCAAATGGTACCAAAAAGCAAGCAGGAGTGGCTATTCCAATATCAGACAAAATAGACATCACAGTAAAATTAACCAGAAAAGACAAAGAAGGCCATTATATCCTTATCAATGGAACAATTAACCAAGAAGATTTCACAACCTTAAATATTTATGCACCAAACTCTGGTGCACTGAACTATATAAATACAATCCTTCAGGACCTCAAGACACAGATTAATCCCAGTACACTAATAGTGAGGAACTTCAATACCCCACTGAGCCACCTGGATAGGTAAACTGGACAAAAAGTAAACAGAGAGACATCAAAACTGAACAATACAATACACCAAATGGACCTCATAGATATCTACAGAATATTCCATCCAAATACCAGAGAATATACTTTCTACTCAGTGCCCCATGGAACATTCTCCAAAACTGACCACATACTGGGACACAAAAGAAACCTCAACAAATACAAAAGGACTAAAATTATTCCATGCATTCTATCAGACCACAGTGCAATAAAGCTCAATATTAACACCAGGGTAAGCCCTACTATCTATAAGAACACATGGAAACTAAGCAACACAATGCTGAGCAATGAGTGGGTCAGAGAAGAAATAAAGAATGAAATAAAAGCATTCCTGGAACTAAACAAAAATGACAATACAACACAATAAAACCTGACATTAAAATCAGTCCTAAGAGGGAAATTTATAGCTCTAAGTGCCCACATTAAAAAAAAATAGAAAGAGAACAAGTACACAATCTAACACTCTTGAAAGACAACAACAAATGAACCCTAAACCCAACAGACAGGAAGAAATAACAAAAATCAAAGCAGAAATCAATGAAATAGAAGCAAAGAAAATAATACAAAAAAATCAATGAATCCAAAAGCTGGTTCTTTGAAAAGATACACAAAATAGACAAACCTCTAGCCCAGTTAACCAAAAGAAAGAAAGAGCAACTCCAAATCAACAGCATTTGTGATCAAAGGGGAAACATCACAACGGATAAAGCAAAGATCCAGACAATCATATAAGAATACTTCAAAAACCTATACTCTACTAAATTTGAAAACCTAAGAGAAATGGATGAATATCTGAAATCCTGGGATTCGCCAAAGCTTAACCAAGAAGAGAGTGACAGCTTAAACAGACCTGTAACACTTAAGGAAATTGAAGATGTAATAAAAAGCCTCCCAACTAAAAAAAAAGCCCAGGCCAGATGGTTTCACAGCAGAATTCTATAAAACATTTAAAGAGGTCTTACAACCATTACTACTCAAACTTTTCAGAAAGATACAGGCAGAAGGAAATATCCCAAATTCCTTCTAAGAAACCAGCATCACTCTAATACTAAAACCAGGCAAAGACACAAACAAGAAAGAAAACTATAGACCCATATCATTGATGAACACAGATACAAAAATTCTCAACAAAATACTTGCAAATTGCATACAGATCCATCATGACCAGGTTGGATTCATACCAAAGATGCAGGGATGGTTCAATATAGGAAAATCAATAAATATCATAAAACACATAAATGGACTTAAAAACAAAAACCACACAATCATCTCAATTGATACAGAAAAAGCTTTTGATGAAATCCAGCATCCCTTCATGCTTAAAGTCTTAGAGGGAATTGGACTGGAGGGATCATTCCTCAATGTAATCAAAGCCATATACCAGAAACCCACAGCCAACATCATGCTAAATGGATAAAAGTTGGAAGCATTCCCCTTAAAGGCAGGAACACAGCAAGGCTGTCCACTATCGCCACTCCTCTTCAATATAGTGCTTGAAATGCTTGCTAGGGCAATAAGGCAAGAAAGCAAAATTAAAGGAGTACTAATTGGAAAATAAGAAGTAAAACTATCCCTTTTTGCAGATGATATGATAGTTTACCTAAGGGATGCTAAAAACACCAGAAAACTCTTAGAAACAATGAAAAGTTTCAGTAAAGTGGTGGGATACAAAATAAACCTAGAAAAAAAAAGCCTTCCTTTACACCAATAATAAGCAACTGGAGGAGGAAAATAAGGAGACCTTCTCAACCACAATAGCCTCAAATAAAAATAAAATACCTAAGAATAAACCTAGCCAAAGACACCAAAGACCTCTACAGCAAAAATTTTAAAACCCTGAAGAAGGAGATTGAAAATGACATCAAAAGATGGAAAGACTTCCCATGCTCATGGATTGGAAAAATTAATATAGTAGAAATGTCCATTCTACCCAAATTAATATACTGATTCAATGCAATCCCAATCAAAATCCCCATGAGCTTTTTCACAGACTTACAAAAAAAATCCTTAAATTCGTATAATAAAACAAAAGACCCAAAATAGCTAAAGCGACCCTGAGTGAAGTGCAATACTGGGGGGGTTACATTACCAGACTTCAAGCTATATTACAGGGCTATAGTCATAAAGACAGCCTGGTACTGGAAAAAAAACAGCACCATTGACCAATGGAACCAAATTGAAGATCCAAATTTGAGCTCATATAACTTTAGCCACCTCATATTTGACAAGGGGGCTAAAAAAGCTCAATGGAGGAAAGATAGCATCTTCAGCAAATGCTGTTGGCAAAACTGGATCACCATTTGTAGAAGAACAAAATTAAACACCTACCTCTCACCCTGTACAAAAAATAAACTCCAAGTGGATCAAAGATCTCAATCTAAAACATGAAACCCTGAAGGTGACAGAAGAAAAAGTCGGCAGCAACCTACAAAACATAGGTGTAGGAAAAGACTTTCTAAATCAAACAGCAACTGCACAGGAAATAAGGACAACAGCTAACAAGTGGGCCCTCATCAAACTCAAAAGCTTTTGTACAGCTAAAGAAACAATCAAGGAAGTGAAGAGAAAAACCCACAGAGTGGGAGGAAACCTTCACCACTGACACATCAGACAAAGCATTAACATCCAGAATATATAAGCTACTTAAAAAACAAAGAAGAAAACAAATGACCTACTCAGAAGGTGGAGTAAAGAGCTGAACAGAGACTTCACCAGTAAGGAAGTAAAGATCGCTGAGAAGCATCTTAAAAAGCATTCACCATCATTAATAATTAAAGAAATGCAAATTAAAACCACACTAAGGTATCATCTCACACCAATAAGACTAGCCAAGATCAAGAAAACAAAAGACACCAAATGCTGGAGAGGTTGGGGGGAAAGGGAAACACTCATTCACTGCTGGTGGGAATGTAAACTGGTACAACCACTGTGGAAAGCAGTGTGGAGAACCCTTAAAAAACTTAAAATGAGTCTACGACCTGACCTATCCATACCTCTCCCATGTATACACCCACAAGATGCATCCTACTGCAAAAGATACATGCACAGCTATGTTTATTGCAGCTCTCTTCACTATAGCAAAGACCTAGAACCAACCCAAATGCCCCTCAACTGATGACTGGATAGCAAAAATGTGGTACATCTACACAATGGAGTTCTATGCAGCAGTAAAGAAAGATGACATCATGATCTTTGCTGGCAAATGGATGGAACTCGAAGCAATTATACTAAGTGAAATAACACAGTCCCAGAAAAAAAAAAAGGCAAATGGTTTCCCTCATTTGTGGATGCTAATACCAGATCTCCAGTTGGCAGGCAAACTAAACAACTTTATTGTTATATTTCATTGTATCTGAAAGCAACTCTGCTATTAAAATGTGAATCTATAAATGGGCTCTAGAATTGTACTAACACTTATACTAACACATTGTAATTACCATATATATATATATATATATATATAGAGAGAGAGAGAGAGAGAGAGAGAGAGAGGATATGTAGTCATATTCTAAAAAAAGAATGTAAAATTACACAACTTTATACCTGCATGTAAATTTACTGTTAAAATATGAATCTCTAAATGTGTTTAGGAATCAACCTACAGTTAATTTTTAGAAACTTTAATTTTGATTTATGTTTGGAGTGTATATATGCATATTTTGGAATAATATAAAATAAAAAAGCGAGCACTAGTTGCTCTTGCTGCTCTTACAGAGAACCAGGTTTCAATTGCCAGCACCCATAGGGTGGCTAACAGGTAATTGTCCCTAACTCGAGTTCCAATGTGATCCAACACTTTCTTCTGACACCATGGGCATTGCACGACACACAGGCAATACACTCATACACATAAAAATAATAAATAAAATATTTTTAAAGTCATTTGGAAGCTTTGTATACAGCTATTTTTGACAGGTAATACTGATTGCTACCTTGGCAAGTTCCAGAATCCTGTAGGATTCACAAGTGTCTAGGCATGCTTTTCTGGAAGTTTCTAGATTGTTTTATTAAGATAAGAGACCCATCATAAGTGTGGGCAGACCCACTCATTGGGCTGGGGTCCAGGACTGAATAAAAAGCAGCATTAGCTGCTCACCAGCCTTCCCCTGTCTGTGACACTGAATGCAGAATCAGGGAGACTATGGCCATGCCTTCCCTGCCACACTGCTCTGCACCCTCAAACTGTGAACCAAAAAAAGCCTTTCTTCCTGAAGTTGATTTTGTAATGTATTTTATCACAACAATCAGAAAGTCACTAACTTACCAGAAAACCACTAGCTAGTCGGTGGTGATGAGAAACGAGGAAGCGGACTGGGCTGTTAATTATGCCGGGCTTGATTCAGGCCATCAGGGAATATTTTCCAGTTCTGCCAAGAGTTGTTCCTGGACACAGCTTCTATCCCCAGATATTTCGTGGTCAGATCCATGGGCACAGACTGCTTGTTTACATTAAAAAGAACTGAACAGAAAACAGATAAATATGACAATAAAACAGAAGACGACAGCTCAGAATACACTTGTGGTTGATTAATGCTGATAAGTATTCATTCCCATTGCTTGGGTATGAAACATACGGTTTGCCAAAAAGCATATAGATTTTCAACCTTCATAAAACCAAGTTATAAAATGCCAAAAATCATGATTCTTATAATTACCTGTCACTTAATTAAAATCCAATAATAGCCTTATTCTATCAAAGAAAATCCTTTCTGGGTGCATGCAACAGACAAAAGAACCTGAACTTGATATTTTTTATTGAAATCACGCCATCTGGTTCTTTGTTAGACTACAAGATGAAAGAACATAATAATAGTATTATCCCAGTCATGTGAGTTGGCAGTGCAGGGTAGGAATTAGAAATTAAAGGAGTATTGTATCAAATGAGAAATCATATGTTTAAATCAATTACTCACCTACCTCATTACTGACACACATTAAAGCCACAGAGATTTACAGAGCACTCAGCACTGATATTCCCTCTTATTTCCAGGCTGTATTTGAAGGTAAGATCCTTGTCAGGTGAAGCAGCCTCTCAGCCATCTGTGGATCTACAATGAGATTTACTCCTCTGGGAGCAGAGGACACAGGCTTTCCCGTACCAGAGCCCAGGGATGATGACGAGCTGACCCTACAGCCTTTGACCATGAATCCTCTGTGGACAACAGGTGTGTGGACAGCTCTCCATATGAGTTTCCTGTGTAGCCAGGGCCAAGAGCCACTATTCCAGGCCTTTGTTAGGCTGGCTGTGTTCTATATTCCCTTTCAGAGTGAGCAGATCTCCCTGAATACTGTCAAGAGACAGAACAGTGTGGCTCTCCCTTTCCCCCCACCCTGCACCTGTTCAGAGTGATGAACTAGTGAGTATCAGGACATTATCCTTCCCACCATCCCTCCAATAGGTGCTGTTAATCGTGTCTGAAAATAAAGAAGGCACAAATTGTTTGGACTTACTTTTCTGGCCAAGTACCTGGGATTATTTCCCCTTGCTAAGCAGTTCTTCAACTGCCCAGACACCTAGTAGATGTCATACACTTCAATTCAGTTCTGGCACTAGGTCCTTGAACTTAATGCAGACCTTCCGGGTGAAGGATGCAGTCCCACAAGACTGCTTCTCCTTCCAACATAAGCTCCAAACCCCACGTTTGCATCACATTTAATTCCTTGAGGACCCACTACGCTGTTTTCTGCAGTGGTTACACCATTTATATTCCCACCAGCAATACAGAAGGCTTCCAATTTCCTCCTCATGTTTGATAACTTACTAGAATACTCATAAAACTAAAGAAGACACTTCCTATTGCCTGTTTATGGTAAAATATAAACTCAGAAGTGAACAACTGGGTAAGATGCATAAGGTGAGGGAAGAGGGGAGATACATGGAGCTTCAGTATCCTATCTGGGCATGCCACCCTCTCAGCACCTCAAAGTAGTCACCAATCAGGAATCCCATGATTTAGGGTTTTAATTAAAGTTGTATTTCATAAATATGATCCATTAAATCATTGGCCATTGATAACTGAACTCAGCCTGCCACACTTCTCCTCTCCCCTGGGGTCCAGGGAAGGAGCTCAAAGTTCCAACCTTCCTTTTGACTGTTTCCTCAGGCAACCAGCCCCACCCTGAAGATGTCCAGAGGCCCTTCAGGATGATGCCCATTAGCATGATCTCAGCTGAAGTTATGAAAGGGTTTTACTGAAATACAAAAGGTTCTTATCACACTTAACACTTAAAATTTTCAAGGGATTTAGGAGCTCTATAACAAAACACACATATATATATATATTTTTTCCCTCAGTAACTCATAAGATTTAAAAGTGTCGGCCTGCAGGTCTTCAACAAAATTTTAGAGGAAAAATTTCCCAAATTAAAGTAAGACATACCTATACAAGTATTAGAAGCATATAGAACTCCAAGCAGACAGAACCAGAAAAAGAAATTTTCCACGCCTTATCATAGGAAAAACACAAGATGTTCAAAGAAAAAAAAAAAAAAAAAAAAAAAAAAAAGGATACTGAGGGCCACAAAAGAAAAAGCAACAAGTTACCTACAGAGGAAAACATATCAGAATTGCAGCTGATTTCTCAATACAGACAGTGAAAGCCAGAAGAGTCTGGTCTAAAATATTCCCAGTTCTAAAAGACTGTAGATGCCAACCCAGAGTACTTTATCCAGCAACAATGTCTATTAGAATTGAAGGAGAAATGAAAAATGTTCCACGATATAGATAAGTTGAAATAAAACCTTTGTGGAATAAATAAATAAATAAATAAATAAATAAATAAATAAATAAATAAATAAATTGAAAGAATTGCTCTCCAATAAGCCATACCTGCAGAGGATACTTCAAGCAATGCAAAGAGCAGAGGGCAGGGATGACTATAACCAACCAACACCAGAAAACAAATGATACAACCACTATGGAAATAAAAACCTAGTGTAAGGATTACTAGAATTCAAAATGATTGGAAGCAATTTAATTCTCTCAACAACAGTTTTAAATATCAATGGAATGAATTCTCCAATTAAGACACAGAAACTGGTAGACTGGATTAAGAAACAAAACCCATTATTTTTTTCTTGTCTCCAAGAAACTTACCTCACCTTTAGAGATACATATTATCCCAAGGTGAAGGGGGGTCTGTTAGATTGACCTTCTGAAAGGGGGATACCCCAGCTGCCACACCTAATGTCCCTTTTCAGCATGGAAGAAGTCAGAGCAGTCAGTGTCCCCATTCCCTTCCGGTGATTGGGGTGACCATTTTCAGAGGGTAACAAAACTAAACAGGAGCTAGAAATTGATCAGGCAGTTTAGGGATAAGAACCCCCCCCCCAAATGAATCAGATTTTTTCTCAGCTGAGAACTCAAGTCTTCCTGGACTAGCCAGTAAACACATATCCTTCTGGTAGCCCCAAAAGAGCAGGAAAAGAATGAAGAAAAGAAAGACAGAAGGAACAAAAAAAAGAAGTACATACCAAGCCCCATAGATTCTTTATTTCACCAGAATAAGAAATGGATATCCCCCTTTTATTGTTTTTGTTCTTATTACTTTGTTTTCTTACTGTCATTTTGTGAATGACAGTAAGAAAACTGTTTCTGTTTTCCTGTGAAAAGAAAAGAAATAAAGAAAATATATATTTAACAAAAGTGTTGGCCTAAAGTAGAGCAATGCAAGGAAAGGTGATATCGCCCCACACTTGTCCGTGATAGGAGGCCAGAGCAGCTCATCCCATTTAAAAAAATACCAATGCACAGGCCTCAAGTAGCCAGGTTTCTGAATTAATCAGTAGCTCCTAGGGAACACTGCTTCCTGCTTAGAGTTCCAAAGGAGATTTTAATGGGTACCAAGTCCTGAGAACTATTGAGATGGAGTGTGCAGCGGGAACTCCTAGCTCAATGAATCTACTCACTAGAGAAATACAAGGTAAAATCAATGAGACACATACTCACAAAGGGTAATTATTATAACAATATGAAAAATGAGCATTCACTGGGGTGTGAAGAAATTAGAACCCTCGTGCATTCCTGTTGGGACTGTAAAGTGGTACCACCATTACAGAAAATATACGATGATTCTTCAAAACACAAAATACAGACATATAGTCTAATAACCCCAAGGAGGAGAGCAGTGGCATACAAGAGACATCCATACAGCCACACTCACAGCGTGAATTGTTCACTTTTCTGTATCCAGAAGGCATGAACAGGGGTGGGGGCAGGGAGAGGGGAATGTATCTACATGGGACCAAAAGATAATGAATGAAATGCAGAGTTCATCAATAAAAGTATTAAAAAATATTTTCATCCCTTAAACAATTATGGGGGTCCTGAGATAATGGCTCAGCTGATAAAGCATTTGCTATGAAAGCACAAGGACCTCAGCTTGAATCCCCAGAACCCATGTGAAGCCAGACAACCTGTGCATGTCTAATCTCAGCATTCCTAAGGTAGGATGGAGGCTCACAGGAGAATGCCCTGAGGTACAGAAGGCAACTAGCTTGGTATACATAGCAGCAATTAAGATAGAAGACAGAAGGCAAAGACCAATACTAAGGGTTAGCATCTGACCTCCACACACAGTATGTGGCAGGCACAGGCCCACACTCACACAAGATTCGCTCACACATGCAGAGAAAGATACAGTGGGGATAAATGTTGACAAATGCTGAAATATGGATGAACTATGGGGAAAGTGTTGCTAAATTAGACAATCACAAAGACAAATGTTGTATGATACTTCTCCGATGAGTGCCTGTAACAATCAGATTCACAGAAGAGAGGAAAAATGATGGTTTTTAGGGACTAGAGACAGGAGAACAGCGATGTTAACAAGCACAGAGTTTCAGTTTAGGAATATGGGAATGTTCTAGAGATGGACAATAACAGGGCAGGTTGCAAGAACAATGTGTACATAACACACGTGAAGTGCACACTTAAAATGATGAAAATGGCAAATTTTATGTTCTATGTATTTTAACAAACAAACAAACAAACAAAACCTCCTGACTAAGGCTCACAACCCTGCATTTTCAGACACATACCTGGGAGACAGGCTGCTAAGTACAGATCCCAGACCAATGTCCAGGGGTCATCTCCAAGGGGCCACCTGACTCCCAGGAAGTAGGATGTCAGAACACACACTCAACTTGATCAAAATCTCCAACATTTTAGTGCAACTGTACCTGAATATGTGAGAGCACAAACATACTTCTTCTTGATTCTGAAGACCAGAAAGCTGAATATCCAGGTACAGGTAGGTTTGGTGCTCGTAGGTTCTGCTCTCTGCCTCCAAGATGGTGCTTTGGATGTTTTGTGCTCTGGAGAGGAAAAATTAACAGGTGGGTTTACTATGATGGAAGCCACAAACTCCCTCTCTCAAGCCCTAACCCACTGATGGCCTTAAAGGGATCTCCTCTTAATTGCCCCACTTTTCTATTGCTATTGTATTGGCAATACCTGGACTAATGGGACATATTTGAAACACATTGTTTATTCCTAGGGCTACTATAGGTCAAAGAAAATCAAATGTAGATTGGAGTCCTTGGACAGGTGTTCCCAGAAGTAGTAGATTTAAAGTGTGCCTCAGAATGAATCTTCCCATCTCCTGTCTCTCTGGAATTGGGTCCTACCTTTTACCTGCTGCCTAATCTTCCAGTTACTAAATTCACAGGGAATCACTACAAAGACTCAGCTTCCTTCACAAGCCCTCACCTTACTCAAACACTTCCAAGTTGCTCCCAGTGAAAATGAGACACCTAGGGCTGGGGAGATGGCTCGGCTCAGTAAGATGTTTGCCTCCAAAGCTGATTTGCAACACCCATGTAAAAAGGCTGAGTCTGGTCTTGCAAGAATCCCACTGCTGGGGAGGTAGAGACAGACAGATCCCAGGACCTCACTGGTCAGCCAGGCTAATGAATGAGAGACCTTGTCTCAAAGGAGGTAGATGGCACTTCTGAGGATAACACCTTATGCTGTCCTCTGAGACAGACAGACAGACAGACACACACACACACACACACACACACACACACACACACACACACTCAAATATACTAGCGCATAGCCCGTGTACGAGGGGATGACTCTAAACTCAAACATCAGAAGAGCGATCTCTGAGTGTAAACAAGCTGATTTCACACAAAAATAGATGCTAAACAGCCCTTTAACCTGGTCTAATCACCAGCTAAGCCTGATGCCGAACCATGTTATCCATGTATCCGGTGTGTCAGCATCAGGGCAGTGCTGACAAGTGTGGTGAAAGGTCATGGCAAATGCCTCATGTTCCCACTTGTGTTCCTGGATCTTCCATGATCCAGCCCTGCAACATTCACTGATGAGAACGCTGGCAGTTTGTCTTGTGAATTACTACGGTCTTAGGAACAAGTCAGCTAAAATTTAGTCATTTGGGGATTTCAATTGATTTTTGGTTAGGACTGTGTAATGTGCAGGGGTTTTGTGCTATGTGTATATGCATGAGTGGGTGTGCATGTGTGTGTGTGTGTGTGCAGGATCTCATGTGTGTGTGTGTGTGTGTGTGTGCAGGAGCTCATGGTCCATGTATATGTGGGAGTGTGTTATGTGCGTGTGTTTCTGCATATGTGTGTGTGTGCAGGAGCTCACGGTCCATGTATATGTGGGAGTGTGTTATATGTGTTTGTTTCTGCATATGTGTGTGTGCGTGTGTGCAGGAGCTCATGGTGCATGTATATGCAGGAGTGTGTGTGTGTGCGTCTGTGCAAGAGCTCATGGTGCACGTATATACAGGAGTGTGTGTGTGGTGTGTGTGTATGCATGTGTGTGTGTGCAGGAGCTCATGGTGCATGTATATGCAGGAGTGTGTGTGTGTGTGTGTGTGTGTGTATGCAGGAGCTCATGGTGCAAGTATATGCAGGTATGTGTGCGTGCATGTGTGTGTGTGTGCGTGTCCAGGAGCTCGTGGTGCATGGATATGCAGGAGTGTGTGTGTGTGTATGTGCACCTGTGTGTGCAGGAGCTCGTGGTGCATGTATGTGCAGGAGTGTGTGTGTGTGCACGCGTGTGTGCAGGAGCTCATGGTGCATGTATATGCAGGTGTGTGTGCGTGCATGCGTGTGTGTGTGCACGTCTGTGTGCAGGAGCTCATGGTACATGTATATGCAGGTGTGTGTGTGCATGCATGTGTGTGTGTGCATGCATGTGTATGTGTGCATGTCCAGGAGCTCGTGCATGTATATGGAGGAGTGTTTGTGTTTATGTGCACGTGTGTGTGCAGGAGCTCGTGGTGCATGTATGTGCAGGAGTGTGTGTATGTGTGTACGTGTGTGTGCAGGAGCTCATGGTGCATGTATATGCAGGTGTGTGTACGTGCATGTGTGTGGGTGTGTGTGTGTGTGCAGGAACTCGTGGTGCATGTACGTGGAAGCCAGGGGTCAACCTCTGATGGTGTTCCTCAAAACTTGATCTGTTTTTTCAAACAGGGTCTCTCACTGGCCTGGGTCTTGTTAATTAGGCAAAATGGCTGGCCAGGGAACATTCAGAATCTGCTTGTCTCTGTCATCTGTAACATGTCATCTGTCCCAAGGTATGAATCCATCCACTGGAGCTTGATCAGCCTACCTAGTGTCGTTCCCTTAAAGAAGACCAACTCTCCCTCATGCAGTAGTGATCAGTTGTCAATAGTTCTTCAGCTAAGGTTGGGCTTCTTTTTTTTTTTTTTTTTTTTTTTTTTTTGTCCTGGAACTCACTCTGTAGACCAGGCTGGCCTTGAACTCACAAAGATCCGCCTGCCTCTGCCTCCCAAGTGCTAGGATTAAAGGCGTGCGCCACCACGCCCGGCAAGGTTGGGCTTCTTACACATTTCCCCACTTCCATGCTGGGTGTTCATCTGGTTTGTGTGTATCTTGTGCATGTTGTCACCATTGCTGTAAGTTTATATGAGCAAGTTCCCAGCTTTCTGGAAAACTATTTATTGTGGTCATATACCACCCTTGATTCTTATAGCCTTTCTGCCTCCTGTTCCACAATTGTTCCTGAGCCCTGGATAGCAGAGGTTTAATATATGAGCCCTATCCAGAGACTGCAGTCTCTTATACTCTATATTTGGGCTAGTTGTGTCATTCTGTGTTAAGCACCATCTGTTGCATTAGGAGGCTTTGTTGGTGAGAGTTGAAGGATGCATCAATATTCTCTCTACCTCCTGCTCCACTGTGTTCCCTGAGATGTAGATGCAAAGGTTCAATTGTAGATGAGTCACTTAGAGCTGGGCATCTCCCATTTATTCTTTGGCACTTGACCAGTTTGAGAACTCTGTAATGGTCTCCATCTGTTGCAAAAAGAAGCTTCTTTGGTGAGTGCTGAGAGGGATAGGTGTCTATAAATATGTCTACATATTTAGCAGAGAGCAAGAAGTTACATTTGTCTAGGGATATGACAAACAGGTTTTTCTCCAAGATCTTCAAACTATCCAGCCATGTGTATTTGGCTATGTTTACATTATCACAAATGAGTTCCTTCCCATTAAGTAGGATTTAAACAAATTAGATAGCAGTTGATTACTCCTAAGATAAAAGAATAACTGCTGCCCCAATAGAGATAGTTTGCTGTGTTGGTCATTGCTGTGACTATTAGGCTTTAGGGCTGGCCTTGGACCACTGATTGCTTTTTTCCCTCAGCAGCTTCCATAGTATCCTCTGATACTCTCATACTCATGAGAGCTAGTCATTCAGGGAGGAGGTTTTCAGGTCAGTTCCAGCTCCATTGTTCCAAGTCCTGTGGCCAATGAAGTATGTCCTATTTTCAGCAATAGGAACTTACCACCATGTTCGGGGAGGAGTCATGGGCTGTGGCAATAGCCTGTGTTATTTTGGGAGTCTTCTGGACTACCCTGACCAACAACTCAAAGGGAGGTTTCTCCTGTCTGGCACTGTGTTCCTTGTCTCCTGATTATCTAGCCTTAAGCTATACACACGCACTTGTATGTACATTGTGTGTGTGTGTTTCAGTAAACTAATAATTTCCCTCCCATGTTTCATACTACACAAGCATTATTTATCTCACCTCTCTATCCCCCTGTATAACCCTCCCCAGTTAAAGTACTCCCATTTCCCCATTTCTCCCTTGATAATCTCTCTCTCTCTCTCTCTCTCTCTCTCTCTCTCTCTCTCTCTCTCTCTCTCTCCTCCTTCCCCTTTACCCCCATGGCTCCGTGTACAGTGCTCCCTCCTCCCTTCCCACATGCCCATTTTTATGTGAGTGCTGAGAACTGAACTCTTCTCTTCATGCTTGTCCAGCAATGTTTGCTGACTCAGCCATGGCTCCAGCCTCTGGTTAGGGTTTTTTTTTTTTTTTTTAGGTTTTAAAATTACAATCTTTTTTTTTTTAATTAGTTTTTATTGATGCTTTGTGCATTTCATACATTTTTCCAATTCAGTTCAGGCTTATTTCCCTTTCCCTCCCCCCCACCCCCTCCCCATCCCAGATCATGCATTCTGCCATAACTGTCCTGCATCTTTCTCTCAGTTTTTTTTTTTTTTTCATTTTTAGCTATAAGTGATAATCCATAAGTACAAGCATCCTTCATGCAAAATCTATCTGCAGGCTGTTGTGCCCAAACACCTACAGCCCCACCATCCAGTGGGGGGTGACAGGTTGTTTGTTCAATCAAGTTGATCAAATGAGTGTCCAGACTACATTGCTGTAGTTTCACCATTCACCCCAATCGCAGCCCTTACATTCTACCACGCCCCCTCTTCCGCAGGTTGTTCCCTAGGCTTAGAAAAGGGGCACAGGTGGATGAGAGGTAAAACAGTCCACTCTCTCTGGAGCTGTTGACTTGGACTCTGGTCAATTCTGGCTGTTTCCTTTCATGGGCTGACAGTTTGTCCAGGAATAACCTTTCGATCCTACTAATGAAGAACAAGCAATTAGATATATAGGTATTTAAGCAGCACTAATAGTTATGGTAGGTTACTTTAGCATAGACACATGTTTGGTTATGTTAATCCATGAATTACAATTTTTCCCCCTGTTAAATATGACAGGGTCTTACTGTGGCTTATAACATCTCCTAACCTGTAGAGGATGTAAGCTTGTGGCATCAGCCATGGGTTATTTCTCCAAGGGGAGAGTCAATAGCCAATTAGATTTGGGATATACAGGCACATGGCTGCCTCTGCTGCACAGTATTTCCAGGCAGGTGAGGTGTAGCTGGTGCTGACGGTGGAGTCTTGCTTGACTCAGGGAGACCCATATTTGCTTTATTGGTTTAGTGGCCTTTGGTAACACTCTCTGGCATTCCAGAGGCCATCTGTACACTTGCATGTGTGGTCTCAATACATCCCTCCCATGTTAACGTCAGGTCTTCGGCAGCAGGGTCTTATTGCCTCTCCTCCTGTAGATATCCCAACTTAGAGGCAAGGAGCCCTTACCTTTTGTGGGGCCTTGGATCCCCTGGCCAACATCCACCTGGTAGAACAATCCATTGCTGATGTCAGAGCTCCTGTATTAATATATTTTGCCTGAGTGCATAGCCCTAGGACTTTAGTATTATATTTGGTTCTGAACTGAGAGTAATCCCTTCCACAGTTCCCATGTCTAGTAGTCAATTAAAGAAAGCAGTTTTACCAGTTTTATAAGAGATTACCTCTACAATAGTTGTCTCCAATTTACAGTTGGGGAGCGACCTCATCATTGTCATATTTCTCCTTGTTCTATGGGTGGGAAGGCAAGGAAGTCTCTCATATCAGAACCTTTGTGGCACCTAGAAGGTAAGTTTCATTAGGACTCATTATAACTAGTTGTTTCATGTAGGATCCACAGAGGGGTTCGATGTTTATGGCAATCTGAGGCTTTTCTTCCTTTGAATGTTCAGACGGGTCAGCCTTTCCGTTGTCTCTTTTTGGTACATCCTACTCAATGCAAACCTGTATCTTTTCTTTCTCAGCCGTTATGTTGGTGACGTTTTGTCCTGTTGGAACAAACAAATCTTTTCCCATAGTTAGTTTTAAGATTTGAAACCAGAATGCCATCTCCTTCCACAGTGGCCCCAGGTCTCCTTGGCAGCAGCATTTGTCAACCTGGCAGCATCTCCTCTCCTGGTAAAGAATTATGACTGGAGTCTCTCTGGTCATCCATGTTGAAAAGCACACTCAGGAATTCAGAGTTGTGTCCTTTAATGAGGAAACAAGATAGACAAGCTGATGGAAATCCCTTCCCAGAAGCTATTCTCTCCCAAATGCAGTGTATAAAGGTTAAACACCTGCAGCTCCCAAGGCACCATCCAACAGGCCTATCTGCTTCACAACACAGAGAACTTAGGGCCCAAGGAAACATACAGGCTGAGAATTTGTCTAGAATCTTCCTTGAGATATTTTTCAAAAGTGGCCATCCCTGTATGCAGCAGAATGAAGTCCAGGAAGCCTTGGTTGCCCTTAACCAAGTCCCATAAATGTGCTGAGCCTCAGTTTCCCTTCAGACAAAACAGTTATGAAGCCCAAGTCTAGCCCAAGGACATTATGTCAGTATGTGATTAAACAAATGCTACCTGTAAAGGTACTTAAGACTAAACATGATTAAAACTTCACAACTGTGAAAGTGTTTTCTCCTTTGGCGTTCTGTTGCTTCTCCTCAAGGTCTCTGTCTGCCTGGGGGGAGAGGGAATGAAGAGTGGCTTGTGGCATTCGGCAATGATTTACACCACAGATAAATACACCCACCTTGACATTTTCAAAGCCTAGCTCAGAAGAACACGTCCCTTTCCTCTGAAGCATTAAGAAAAAATGTACATGATTATCATCTGTCTAAAAAAAAATCGGGAAAGAAAAAGGGAGGGAAAAGGAATACTGCTGAACGGACTCAGAAAAACTCACCATTTTATTCTGCACAATTGAACTTCATTAATCATAGAACATCAGAGATGGAGAAGACCTATTAGGTCACCCATCTATCCCTCTGAAAGCATTAAAAGCTTTCAAATGAGACAGAAATTGGAGGTCCTGATTGCTGATGGTCATTAAAGATGGTTTTCGTGAAGAAAAATGTTAACCTTCGCATCCCTGACAAATTACACTCTGGGTGGTTATGGCTGCCTTTGCCAGAGTGCCCCAGTTCTGGGGTTGGAGGTCACCACCTCTTAGCATGAGTACCACTAAGTGGCTTCATCAGGGGCCCCTCTTCAGTAACCACCGCTCCCCGATGGAGGGTCCTGCAGAAAGGAAGCTTGGCCTACATCCCGGCTCTTCCTCTGCTGTCCCTGCAGAGCAGAACATGCCTATTCCTCTCCACAGACAGCACACTTTCAAGTCCCACTTTTCCCAGGGATCCTGCCCTCTTTTGTACCCTACACACTGACACAGTGAGGCCCCCTTTACTGGGCATTGCATCCATAAATTCTGGACCTCACAAAGTAGCCCTGGCCTTCAGATATACCACGTGTCAGAATCTCAAACTTCTCTCTCTCTCTCTCTCTCTCTCTCTCTCTCTCTCTCTCTCTTTCTCTCTCATTTCTTTAGGATGCTGTCTTCCCATCCATGTAGCCTGAGGTAAGAACCCCATCTTCCAGTTCACAGGAAATTCACATAGCCCTGTCCTGCCTAACAGAGAAGCAAAAGCCTTCAAGGGGCCAGGAATGAGCCAATGATCCATGCCCTTAGGCTAGGTCTTTGTCTAGAATTTTATCTAGCCACACTAGAAGGGAGCTCTTCTCTTTCCTCTGGTATCTCTAAGGTGACATGACACAGCCCCAACCCACAGCAGTGGCCTCCCTAGTAACAGAAGCAGCTCAGCTAGCCGGACAAAACCCACCACCCCTGCTTTCCCTGGCATGCAGACAATAGTGTAAGTTTCTTTGCACTGCTGTGAGCTGTGTTCCTCTCCCTGGCAAACATCCACAAGGCACTGTCACTCTACACTCGTTCATGCATGGGAGACTTGGTTCCCCAGCAGAATGGAGGTCCAAGAGAACAGAAACCATGATGTCTCTTGCTCTTCGGTGCTGTGCCCCAAGCCCTGCCCAGCCAGCACTGCACAGTAGTCACACGTCATTCATTGGTACCTCTCCAACAGGAACTTGCTGTCACTTTTCTTTTTTTTGGTTTTTTTAAAGACTTTAGGTTCTGCTATGGTATGAATGGTACTGTCCTGCATGATTGTGCACCCGGTGGAGTCCGGCGAGACGCCCTGCGCCCGGACGCGTCAGAAGATGGGATATCAGGGATACCCCTGGACCCGGGATTTTCCCTGGAAAATGGAGTTTCACCCGACGGTTTCTCGCCGCCGCAGTGGGTGCTGGGATCGACACCCAGGGTCCGTCTGGAAGAGCAGGTCGGCCGGCTCTTTACAGCCCAGGACTCATCTCTCACAGCCCCTGTCACTTCTTCTCTCTTAATCCCTTGTCCCCTCTGATGTGATACCATCATAATTGGCTGGGTTGACACATAAGTGCTACTCTGTCCTCTAGAATAGCCGCCCCTGTAGTCCTCTTCCCTGGGACTTCTCGTTCTGTGGCTTTGTGTTAAGGGCTCTGCATTTTACATTCTCCATATGATTTTGCTCAAACAGCAAAGACTGTCCTGTTTATCGTATCTCTGTCATCTTGCTACTGTGGTCTTTGATCAGGCCCTGTTGAGGCACCTGACCTTCAGGGTTGTCCCAGTTTCTTTTTTGTTACTGTGATATAAGAAAAACTGACCCAAAGCAACTTAGGTGAAGAAAGGGTTTATTTGGCTTGTAATTCCAACTTGCAATCCATCAGTGAGAGAGACTCACAGAGAAGAGCGTGAGGCGGCTGGTCGCACCACGTACACAGTCAAGAGCACGAGTCGCATTGGCTTCTGTGATTTCATTGACGCGTTTCACCTATAGCTCAGGTGGCCAATCCCCCGCCATGCCAGGGAATAGGTGCCCGCCTGCAGTTAGGCAGCGTGTCCTTCCCATATCATGGCAACAACTCTAAAGTGCTATTCTCGCCCTAAACACTTGCCCCACAGGCCAACCTGCGTCTAAAATCCCAGACTTCGCTCACGATCTGGCTACTGCCTCTCGCCGTGGACTGGCGTGTTTGTAGCGCACAGAAGAAAAACTTGCCATTTCCTTTCCCTTCAGCCGCAAAAGCCTAGAGGTGACTTCCCAAAAGAAATGATCTTATGTAAAATCATAATGAAATAAGCTTCAATTTCCAAGTTAGACGATTCTCGATTGTACTATTTCACAAATGATTAGCAAAGCTTCACACTACTTGAATGCACATAGCCATCCGTTTGCTGGGCGCAGTGCACCTGTGTCTCCAATAGGGTTTCGCCCGGACTTCGGTGGACACGGGATGTTACGATCTCCTTGACAAACTTGTTTCTTTTTTTTTGTTTTTTTTTTATTTCTGTATGTGTATAAATGTACTGTCTGCATGCAAGTTTGTGCACCCATGTCGTGCAATGCCGCGGAGGTCAGAAGAGGATGTCGGATTCCCCTGGAACTGGAGTTCTCCTGGAATTGGAGTTTCAGACGGTTCTCAGCCGCCATGTGGGTGCTGGGGATCGAACCTGGGTCCTCTGTAAGAGCGGTCGGCACTCTTAACCGCTAGGCCATCTCCTTGACAACTTGTACGATGCCTTCTGATCCCATGGGAGATCGTCTTCAGGGAGGAGGCTTTCCGGTCAGTTCCAGCTCAACTGCTCTCTTCCAGTGGATGGACCCACACTGAAGGACATTCAGGGACACAAATCAGACTCTACTGACCATAGTTTGTGCATGAGCACATTTATTTCATTACAAGAAAGCAATTAAATATAAATCATGTGTTTTACTAAGGATAATTAAGATTATCAAAATAATTTATTATTATAATATATGGATCTCCCACATTCTTTGAAATTCAGATTACATTTCTCTACAAAGTCCCAGTGTGAAGAGTTCTAATTGTTGGAGCCCTAATCAATGTCTTTATTTCCTGTGTATTCACACACACACACACATATATATATGTATGTATATTAAATTGGGCAGAGTCATGGGGGTGTAATAGGGTGGTGAAATAATACTATCAGACTATACTGTACAAAAATCAGCATTTTTTTTTAAAGTCAAGACTTACAAAACTGGACATCTACTCCTTTACACATCTTCACCTTCTTTTAGGGTCCCACCCACACTGCCAAGTCACCACTTCTTTTCTGTCCCACAAGAACCCTTGAAACTTCTAAGTAGTCAACCTCAGGCATCAAGAGTTTACCTAATAAATAATAAACCTTTTTAGAATCATCCTAGAGAGAGTTATATTCTGGTTATTGTTTTCCAACATCGATTCCAGTGATCACAATAACAACACATATGTATCAAGTGCCTCTGGGAGACACACAGTTATAACTACTTTAGAAAGACTGACCCATTTCATATGCACAAGAGCTTTGGAGAGAGAGAGGCTGTCATCATCACTGAGATTGCATGATTTGCTCATATACCTATGATGGATAAATAACCAGGGTTGATTTTATAAGAAAATACTATGATTATCTGGGTATGGTGGTGCATGCCTTTAATGCCAGCACTTGGGGGCAGAGACAGGCAGTCCTCTGTGAGTTCAAGGACGGCCTGGTCTACCTTGCAAGTTCCAAGCCATCTGGGGCTACAGGGAGACCCTAACTCAAGAAGACCAAAAAATGTCTATGGTTAACAGAATTAGTAATATGCTTTATTTTTAATTGTGGGTGAGTTTGATTATAGCAGCTTTGTAATAAGCTGGGCAGGCTGAGTATGAAGGTGAATACCTGTAATCCCAGAACACGGATCAGCAGAACCTGGAGTTCAAGACCATTCTCAGATAAAGCAAGATCAATGACAGCCTGGGCTACATGAGACCTTGTTGTTAAGGAAGTTGGGAAGATAAACCATAATGTACAGGTGATTGGGGCTCACATCCTGGAAGGACAGGGCTACAGAGACAATGGGCAGGAAGCTGGATTGGGTAAGCAAAGGAATAGACAATAATAATTCACATCTGCCAAATGGGCTAGTGGAAGTCAGGGGGTGTCCTAGACTGAACACAGACATCAATCACTTCTCCCAGATATAATAGCTCCATGTCGACCCCGGGCAGTTACGGGATGGCTGAATGCAGTGAGAAAAGCCCAGACCAGGAAATAAAGACATTGATCAGGGCTCCAACAATTAGAACTCTTCACACTGGGACTTTGTAGAGAAATGTAATCTGAATTTCAAATAACAATGCACACAATAGTTAGAATGTGGGAGATCCATATATTATAATAATAAATTATTTTGATAATCTTAATTATCCTTAGTAAAACACATGATTTATATTTAATTGCTTTATTGTAATGAAATAAAGTGATTGTAACTGTAATTTTTCCATATAGAATTCACATTGTAAACTAAAACAGTTCTGTTTTAATAAACAAATTCATGATTTAGTTAAGAACTGCACATTGCAGATGTTTGACCTGGGGGAGTTCTTTTCTTTGCCTCCAGGCTGATGCAAAGGTTCTCATATAGAGGACTATTTTGTAAGAGTCTGTACTCCTGTTCAGAGGCCTCACCAGGATGAGAAGTGTCTGGATGGACAGAAGGAAACAACCCTTCACAGACCAGCATCAACTGACTGAAGAATTATGTCTATCCAGTCTTTTGCTTAATTATAATTGGTGGGGACACTATCTCATTATGTAGCTCCAGCTGGCCTCCAACTTATGATTCTTCTCAGTCTATATTAGCTTCAGTCTCCTGAGTGCTAACATTCCAGGCCCCAAATGAAAAGGTTTGTCTCAGTCAGTCTCCACAGGACACCACCTCATCACTGACAAGTTTCCCTCAAAGTGGCAGCTCTTTGTATGCTATTAAGCTTCTCACAGATGTGACAAAATATCAGAGATAAACCATTTATAAGGAGAAAAAGTTCATCTGGATTCACAGTTTTGGAGGTTCCAGGTCATGGTTGTTGGGCTCTCTTGCTTTAGAACTGCAACAACACAGAACATTGTGGTGTCTATGTATGGTGGAGGGGATCTATTCATCTCATGATGGAGGGAAGTCAGAGGGCTTGGATTCCCAATATCTCCTTGAAGGGCACTCCTCCTTTGACCTAACTTCCCTACTAAGCAACACCTCCTGAAAGTCCCAGGATCACCCAACAAAAGTAGCCTTTAATGCATAGCATATGGGAAACACTCCAGATAGAATCCATAGCACTGTGACCAGTCAGCACCCCATCACCATCACGGGAGCCTGACTCCTCAAAGGTTAATCTTTCACTTCCATCACTGACATGACTGCAAAAGAAACCCAAATTATTGAGTATAGTGAGATTCAAGTCTATCAACCGCCATGCTCTCAATGCTTTCTCTCAGTACTCTTCAATTATGGGAAAATCTTAACCCTGTGGTTAAGGTTATTTTGGGAGCCAAGGAAATTTTCTGCCAAACTCCAAGCATGGCATGCACCATTAGATCCAGCAGTTAAGCACAGCTGTTTTCTGAGACTGTGCTTCCTCTGCAATGGAAAGAGGCTGGGGGAGGGGGAAGCTCAGGTGACAGGCTCTGGAAACTCTAGTTCTCCACTACTCTGTCACCCTCAGAAGGCTGAAACTATTGCAAACTAATAAGTTAAAACTTGCTGTTATCCACTGTGTGCTAGCACCCTGTTCTGGAAATAATTGGTATCTTCTCCAGAGAAACAAGACAGAGAGGAATGAATATATCGATGGTGAAAATGAGGCTGGGAATGAAGAAATTCCAAGGTAGGGATTGCTCCATGGCTGGGAAATTGTTTCTTTTTTAATAACTGATTTTGGAGGGAGTTGAAGGTAAGACTTCTCATTTTCCTTATAATAAAGAAACCCTACATTATTTTATACCCAACTAAAATTCATCATGCTTTAGTTTTCCTCTACACAGCCCTCCACAGGCAGGGCAGTTAATCACTGACCAACTCAAAAACTCTGAAAGTCCCAGAAGTGAACTTTCCTTTAAAAAGAAGACAAAAATGTGCTCTGAAAATGCTCCTTCTTTGGCTTTTCACTGGCTCTGTAAAAAATAAAACTTTCTAGAGCTCTTCTCAGTATCTTGGACCTTAAATATGGATTCTCTGGTGCTCTGACCTTGCTGTCCTCTGCAATCCCAGCATATTCTGTCCAGAACCTCTCACACATTCCTAGTGTTCAGATTATAAAAGATGTCCCAAGTCTATAGAGACTGTGCCATGTGGCAGACAGCAAACAGATCCCTATATAACATTGAATTTGAGACCATTCCAAGGCTTCCTGAAATGTCTGTCCATGATAAAAAAAACAAGTCAAAAAATTAACATGACATGGCTTTTCACTGAATTGGGATGTTTGGGGATTTTACAGACACAAGGCAGTACTGCAGCACTGTGCTGTTGTCTACAAACTTAGCCTGATGATTGAGTGTTCAAAGATGAGTGTTTGCCTCCTGGAAGAACACATTCCTTCTTGGGTGGTTTCAGAGCATCACCTCTGGTAATCTACATTCTGAAGATACTTAATTCAAAAGGAAGACTCTTTGGTCTACTATGTCAAACGAAACTCCTCTTTTCCTTTCTTTTCTGACAGAGACAATATACTTAGTCAATAGATGTGAAATACATAGGCCCCTAGTAGTCTTTTCTTTCTGCTTATTTCATCTTCACAAAACACTAGAATCCTTTAAAGGTATGTACAACATCTGGCACTAGGGACAGCAACCAAAATTAAACAGTTTCCACTATTAACACATTGATCATGCGGCCCTTGAATCTACTTAGCCTTCAAGATGAAGTGTCAATCAAGATTAGTACATACCTTCCCTACTTAGAGTGGACAGAACTGCTCAGCACAACTGTGGCTACAGATCCAGAGCACTTTCATTCCTCCGCATCTCATGATAGATGCCAGCACCATGCACCTGAATGCTAAGAATAATCCTAAAGAAGCCAGGAGCTCTTCATTTTTCTCACACTATGCAGGGAAGGCTTGCTCCACATTAGCCTTGCAGTCCTATTGCAGACTTGAATGGTCCTCATTTGCATCATGTAAAGGTTTCTGATTGGCCTTTGGTGCTCCCTCCTTTCCATCTTGAACAGCCAACTCAGTCTCCACTGTCACAAAAATGGCACGCCTAAACCTATATCCACTGACAGCATCTGCTATGTCCTTCACCTGCACTGCCGTCATGAGAGTATCCACACTGTCATGGTACCCTTAATTTTAAGGGGACACTTAATAATAATATTAAGGATACCTTAACCACCTTCAACCACCTTGCTCATACTACTTTACCTGCCTGAGTCTTTCCTCAGCTCCTTCTTTCCTTTGCCCTATTATCCAGCCTGTGCCTTGACAGATACTATTTTCTTACCACTCTTCATATCCCATGGTATCATCACCACTGAGTTGACGAGAATAGGCAGATCTTCACCTTCCTATGATAGGACATGTCAAAAACTGTAAAGTTTTTGAAATTTTATCCTTTCTACAAACTAACCATTTATTTATCTTGCCACAGTATTATGGATAATGTTAGAAAACAAGACTATTGAATCACAGATGAAGGACAACTTTCTAATAATAGCCTTGTAGAAGCCATAGTGTAATCAGAAATGTCATTTCTTATTGGCCAAATCAAAGGGCTACACGGCATCCATAAACGCTATGTTGGACACACTTGGGGAGGAACTGAGCTTTGGGAAGTCAATTTTTTACAATGGACAAGTCACCTGCCATTTGCTGTAGAAGAAATTGCATCTTTCAAGACTATCTGAAGTGCTAATGCCTTTGAAAAGACATCACCACCCCCCCCCGCAAAACAAACAACCAATAAATCATTTAAAATGGGTAGAGAAACTGACAAGATCCACAGAGTACCCTGAGCATTATACAGTCACGGTTCTTATGGCACTGAGTTCTTATTACCCCTAGAACTGTCAATCTCTGTCAATGGGTTTTGAATTTCCTAACAATAGACATGGAATTTTTGTTATTCTTGGGCTTTCTATAGCACATGACACATAGTTGGGAACTCAAATATGTCTAATCTAGGAAAAACTCAACAGTGGTGTTGATAGCCTGTGTGTTTGCAAAACTATCAGAAGATATGTTAAGTACATTCAGTTTTATGGATTAATTACACCTCAATAAAGCTTAAAAATAATAAAAGCTTTAAAATTCTGTTTAATTCCCTCATGAACACTCCAATTCTTCTCTAGTCAAAGGCCTTAGGCCTCATTCCCCAATGTCTTTCCTTACACAGGGCTGAACCAGGAAGTGCTTCTTCTGAAGTCCTGGGAAGGATGCATCATCCTCTGGATGCCCTGTTATTCATGGAGCCACAGTGGTCTAAATTCATGAACTAAGTTGTGCTGGTTAATCATCACTGTCAACTCAAATGGATTTGGAGTCAATTAGGACACATATCTATGGGTGGTTTTGTGAGGACACTTCCAGAGAGATGTAACTGTACAGAGGACTCACCCTGAATGTGGGTTGCACCCCAGGGACAAGAGTCCTGAATGTGGGCAGCATCCCACAGATGAGAGTCCTGAATGTGGGTGGCACCCCATGGACAAGAGTCCAAGAGCAAATGAAAAGAGAGAGACAGAGAGAGAGAGAGAGAGAGAGAGAGAGAGAGAGAGAGAGAGAGGAGGAAAGCAGCTGGGAGCCAGCATTGCATGTTCTCTGCTTCCTGACTGTGGTCACCATGTGACAGCTGCCCCTCCCTCCTGCTGCCCCGCCTTCCACACCAGGATGGACTGCACCTGCACCTAAGAGCCAAAATAATACTTCCTTTCCTAAGCTGCTTTGTCAGGTATTTTGTCACAGCAATTATAAAATATAATATGTAAGTGTTCTCTGTGTGTAAGAAGTAAATAACAGGTAAGAAAACTTGGAGATTGGCATTAAATTAAAAGTAATTTCAGTGCTCTGATGATGGCTCAGTGCAAAGGCACTTTCTGTGCTTACAGGAGGACCTAAGTTCAAAATCCTGAGCCCACAGAAAGCCGGGTGCCAGTATGGCAGCACGTGTCTGTAATCTCAGGGTTCCTGAGGCAAGATGGCAGACGGAGAGAATTCTCAGAACTTCTTGGATCAGCCAGTCTGTTGTACACACAGCAAAACAAACTTGCATACCCATCCCTGCATACCAACATTATATGCACTAATTAAATAATTAATTAAAGTTAATTTTACTTAGTTATTCTATGGGTGGCCTAGCTCAGAACCAGCTCAGTCTGAGGGAATGTGATCTTTTGGTGTGTCTCAACACTGTTCCTATGGGCCATCCATGGACTCATAAATCTGCCATGTCATCTCAAGAGCATCCCTGTGATAACATAAATATGACTCTAGGGGAGAAGGAAATCAGAGGGCAAAGGACTCACTGCATTAGTCCTTCTGCATCTGCACATCATTAAAAACATATATGAGCTTTATCGTATTTCATTATGTTTTAGCAGGGAAATGTAAGCATTTATATTTATTGCCATAATTGATGTCCTCAGGCTCCTGCATATGATTTTATAAGCTTCCTTAGCATTCCCTTCATTTTCTGTCCTTTGCTGGATTATGGTTTAGCAATTTTTACTTTCCCTAGCTATTTAGAAAGTTATAAATCCATGTTTCTAATTGTGTTAATGAATAACCTTTCCATTGTTTTTAAAGAGAGTATACAGAAAAGAGTGTATGTATTTTCAGAAATATAAGCTACAGAAGCAAGAGGCATAGGTAACATCACCAGCACCTTAGAGCCACTTTGAATCTTGTTCTCTGTTTTGGGTTCTGGCTTCCCAAAGGTAACTGCTTTCCTGGGTTTTAAAAGCAAGATTACTTTTGTAGTTTTATACACATGGAATTGCCAAATATGCACTCCCTCATGACTGGCTGCCTAACTCAACCTTGTATCTCTGAGCTGTAGTCACACTGCTTTAGGGGGCTCCATCGTGGAAGCTATCTGACAGTCCTCTGGTGAAAACACTGCTATGTGGCTATCATGTGACTATTAATGGGAATGTCAGCAGCTTCTGGTTTAGACATATTAAGAACAGTTCCTTTCAGCTTCTGCTGGAGAATTAGCAAACCCGAAGGAACATCACATTCTACAGGAACCACAGGTTCATAAAGTGACCTGAAATCATCAGAGCTGTGAGGCTACAACACACTAGTCTGAAGTCTAAGTGAACACAGGTCTATAACAAAGAGAACAGAGGCACTTGTTTACCAGGGACAGATGCTGCCAGACACTGTCAAGGACTCAGCTGAAACTGTTATTAGACTAGACTGTTAACACCACAGGATGGGTTTTATCAGAATGGAGGTCCCTTGGGGATGCAGATAAGGATTTGCCCTTCTTACAAGCTCTTCTACAAGCACCAAGTGGCAGTCACAGGAAAGGCTGGGTGAAGGTCCTGAAGGAGTGTCACTGTAGTACAAACCAAAGATAGACCACAGCTGAGGGAAGGCCCACAAGAACTGCCAACCCATCAGCCCATGGGAAATGGTGAAACCTATTGCTCCTGAGTAAGTAAGATGGAGAGAAGAAAATCCTTACTCCAGGAGGAGAAAGCCAGGAATATTAATTGAGCTCATGTGATGGTAGGTTTTAAATATCAACTTGCCACAATTTAGAATAACCTGATCTGGGAGCCTCACTTGAGGAACCATCTTGATTGCTTTAACTGATGTGGGAAGAGCCACTTCAAAGCTATGTGGCACCTTCTGCTAAAGGCCCTGATAAAAAGACCATGGTGGAAACAGGATTCCTCACCTTCTGCTTGCCTGGCCTTCCGTCACGCTCCATTGATTGGCCCTGTTGCCAGTGATGATGATTCCTGTACCAATCAGAACCTTGTCTAGGCTTCCAACTTCGACCAAAGACCAGGAGCCCTTCCAGGTTCTCAGCACCAGACTGGGACTGCTGAAGATCCCAACCCTGCAGACTGAAAATTACTGGGTTCTCAGCCTCTCAGGTTTGGGACAGCTGCTGTTACTATTTCCTCTGTATTGCATACGGTGATTTAATAAATTCTTACATATAAGTATATATATATACATATATATATATGTGTGTGTGTGTGTGTGTGTGTGTTTGTGTGTGTGTGTATGTGTGTGTATTCATTCAGTTCCTCTAGAAACCCTAATGCAGTCCAGAATTAGCCCCACGAGAAGGGCAGGAATAGTGAGAAGACTGCAGTACCAAAGTACAAACATGTTTCCTGTATAAGGCTGAGTTTAATAAGACCAGAGAATGCTCCTTACCACAAGGCTAAGAAGCCTTGAGTAAAAATAAACACTTTCAGAGGAACAAGAGCATAGGAAGAGTCTGTAAGTCATTAGGGGAAAGTCTGGAGCTGACAGCGTCTTAGATGTTGAGAAGAACTCTCCAGCAAATCAAGCCGAGCCGATGTAGAGTCTGAAGATCTCAAAGATAATGATGCTTTGCTGGTAACTATACCAATATCAAATTGGAAGCTCAGCTCAACATCTAAGTAAGTCCATGAAAACCCACAAACCAAAGTTGTAAGCAGGAGGGAAGCTTCACGCATTTTCAAGCACATCAGCCGTTGACTTCAGCATTAGTCTATCCGGCATGCACGTCTGTCAGCAGAAACTTTAAAGCTACATGTAAAAAGAGAAAAAACACACCTTAATGAAATCGTCCCACCAACAGAACTAGTGGATGGATGCAGTGAGGTGTGTGTGTGGGGGGGGGTGTGAGTGTGTGTGTGTCTGTGCATGTATTAATGACAGATTATATCAGACACAGATAGCAGGCATGGAATTCACTAATAAAAGGATGGACATTATGTAAATTCAAACGGGCAGTTTTAGTAGAGAAGTAGAAATACTGGAAATGAAAACAGTAAACATGAAGGAAGCCTTTCATCTTCTTCTTCAGCACAGCTGAGCACACAAGCAATGAACTTGATAAAAGGTTCAGAGAAATGGCCCAAAATGAAGTGTAGAAAAAATAGGAAGAAGGGAATGAGGAGGAGGAGGAGGAGGAGGAGAAAGAGAGGAGGAGGAGAACACGAAAACTAATGGGACACTATAAAAAACCAGAATATATATATACATATATATATATA
>VZQC01007402.1:1949797-2268382 GCA_009823505.1 Rhizomys pruinosus | reverse complement strand
AAAAAAAAAAAAAAAAAAAAAAAAAAAAAAAACAACTCAATGCCAGGAATGGACTCCCTCTCTAGAAGCCGTTAACCAGGGCTCTCTTAGAGCCTCAAACAGTGCCCATGCTCTTGGTTACCTGCCAGAACTGGATGATAAACCCTATTGCTGTAGACACTACTTACATGAGCTCTAGAACAAACACGGAGTTTTGGTGCTGACTTTGGAGCACCGTCTCCACTAGTTATTATTCACAGTGCTGGAAGTCACTGTGCATGCCTCCAGAAGGAAACAATCATCAACCTTACCCAAGCCTTAGGTTGGAGCTCATACCTGACATTGATGTCAGGCTTAGGAACCCAAGGTTAGACAGGTCACAGGACATAGAAGAGAACCTAATGCTAGTTCTCTACTAAGTAATTATATTAAGCTGATTCCCAGTAGCTTATTTTTATGCCCATAAATTAATACATCTCTCAACCCTCACCTTATACAGCAGATGGTGATTAACACAGAAACCTACAACTGGCCACTGTGCAGAGAACAGGACGCTGCAGAATGCTTAGCCCTGAACAGGACACCTGTACCAAACTTCTGCCTCCCAAGCCTCAAAGATCACTGCAGAAGAGGGGCCAGAAGCATTGTAAGAGCCAGACGGGACGGCCACGAGGAAGAAGGTGAGCTCAGCAAGGCTGGTGACGTGCACAAGTCCCATGAATGCTCAAATAAGGAACGATCCCAGCACGGACACGAGGAAGTGGGTAAGAAACTCCAACCTTACCTAAGGAAACTGTGGCAACAGATGGCTTCTGCGACTGGCAGAGACAGACTCTTTCATGGGATTCTTGGCAGCATGACCAGGCTCCAGTGGAGGAAGCCACACTGAAGGACGTTTAGAGACACAAATTAGACTCTACAGGTCTTATTATATAAAATGTATATAGTAATTATATATAATATTCTATATAATAATAATAATAATTATATACAATAGAATACAGTAAATTGAGCAGGGCCTAAGGGGAGGTGAGGATAAGAAAAGGGATCTAAATACCATCAAATTATATTGTACGAAAATCACAAAAATTCAATAAAAAGTCACCCTACAAAAAAATGAAATGATATGGCAATGATTTTAATGAAGATAAAACAAATTAATTTTATTCCAATTTGTTGTAACTCTAAAATGTAACTGTTTAAAGTAAAATACTTGCAATGTACTGTGCTTATAACATATGTAAATTGTATGAGAAACATAACACAGAGGCTATAAAATAGAAATTAGTAGTGACATTTGCGTGAGTGTGCAGAAATGGTTACATTTACCAGAAATATTTCTAAGTAACAAGCAGCTACCTATAAGAGATCCACACATAAGCACAGACCCAAGCCTCTAGCAGTTGCGCCCTCAGGCTGGAGAGCGGAGTGACTGCATCAAGGAAAGAGCTCTGGATGATATCCGCTCAGAGCCCAGAGCCTGAGACAATGCTAAGGCCAAGTAGTCCACACCCACAGACCAGAACCTGTCATCCATGTGCTTCTGACATCGTCCCCTACCCTACCTGTCACCTGTCCTGCAGATGATTCTAGTATGGAGGTGAAGGTGTGCTGGTGGAAGTGGTCCCCTAAAACTAAACTGCGCCTGTAGGGGACAAAGCATCTGTGCACTGCACTCAGCCAAGCGTTCCTGTGAGTACTGAGCTTGGAAGCCCTCTTCATGCAGCACAGCACGTACAAGCCCCAAGGTCAGCTAGACCCCAATGTGCTAGCTGATGCCAACCGTCCTCAGCATCTTCCATGTTCTGTCCACACAAAGCCTTCTCTGACCATGTCCATCACGGTCTGTGCTGACTGTCCTCAGCATCTTCCATGTTCTGTCCACACAAATCCTTCTCTGACCATGTCCATCATGGTCTGTGCTGACCATCCTCAGCATCTTCCATGTTCTGTCCACACAAAGCCTTCTCTGACCATGTCCATCACAGTCTGTGCTGACCATCCTCAGCGTCTTCCATGTTCTGTCCACACAAAGCCTTCTCTGACCATGTCCATCACGGTCTGTGCTGACCGTCCTCAGCATCTTCCATGTTCTGTCCACACAAAGCCTTCTCTGACCATGTCCATCATGGTTTGTGCTGACCATCCTCAGCATCTTCCATGTTCTGTCCACACAAATCCTTCTCTGACCATGTCCGTCATGGTCTGTGCTGACCGTCCTCAGCATCTTCCATATTCTGTCCACACAAAGCCTTCTCTGACCATGTCCGTCATGGTCTCTGCACAGCTTTCACTAATACTTGGGTATAACTTTCTACCTAACAACTAAACCACAGTAAGAACAGCCAGTCCTGCAGAACTGAACAGCACCTAGCTGGGCTGCACAGAGCTCTGGTGCTGTGTCCTAAAGGCCAGATCACCACTGTGCTCACGGGGGAGATGGGACCTCTAGACTTGAGACTGCTCCCCTACAGTGGGAATATGTATGAGCATGAATGTTCACTGAAAACCAGTTCATAGAGGACAAATCTGGATAATTCCTGTTTCCTGACTCTGCCACTTAGAAGCTCCGAAGCTCTTTAAACCTGAGGCTTTTGCATCTTCAAACTGAGGTAACAGACAAGGCTGTTGTGAAGATGAGAGGAAAAACTACAAAAAACCTGGAGCCAAATGAAGCCAGGAACTTCCATTTTCAGGATTGTATTTAATTCAAATGCTTTAAATAAACTTGCAGAGCCATCGCTAGAACCTGGCTAGATCCATCGTGGTAGATCCTCCTGGTGGAACTGCACAGGCTTTCAGAACAACAAAAGCTTCACAAGCACTTTAGATCAAAAGAAAAAAATTATTTTCAGGAAAATCTGTGTCTCTGTGTGACCTGAATATGTGTGTGTATGTGTCTGTGTCTGTGTCTGTGTGTGTGCATGTGAGTGTCCTCAGTGTATCTGCAAGTTCTCAGCATGTGAGTAGGCCTGTCTATGAGCTGTGTGCCTCTGGGCCCTGTTTGCTCAAACATACTGTCCCCAACCACATGCTGTTCAGTGTCTGAGCTGTGTCTACATGTGAGCTCCATGTCTATGGTCATGTGTTGTTCAGTGTCTGAGCCATGTCTGCATGTGAGCTCCATGTGTGTGGTCATGTGTTGTTCAGTGCCTGAGCCATGTCTTTGTGTGACTTCCATGCCTGTGGTCATGTGTTGTTCAGTGTCTGAGCCATATTTGCATGTGACTTCCATGTGTGTGGCCATGTGTTGTTCAGTGCCTGAGCCATGTCTGCATGTGAACTCCATGTCTGAGGTCATGTGTTGTTCAGTATCTGAGTTGTATCTGCATGTGACTTCCATGTCTGTGGTCATGTGTTGTTCAGTGCCTGAGCCATGTCTGCATGTGAGCTCCATGTCTGTGGTCATGTGTTGTTCAGTATCTGAGTTGTGTCTGCATGTGGCTTCCATGTGTGTGGTCATGTGGGTCATGTGTTGTTCAGTGTCTGAGCCATGTCTACATGTGACTTCCATGTCTGTGGTCATGTGTTGTTCAGTGTCTGAGCCATGTCTGCATGTGAGCTCCATGTATGTGATCATGTGTTGTTCAGTGTCTGAGCTGTGTCTGCATGTGACCTACATGTCTGTGGTCATGTGTTGTCCAGTGTCTGAGCTGTGTCTGCATGTGAGCTCCAAGTCTGTGGTCATTTTGTTCAGTGTCTGAGCCTTGTCTACATGTGACTTCCATGAATGTGGTCATGTGTTGTTCAGTGTCTGAGCCATGTCTGCATGTGAGCTCCATGTCTGTGGTCATGTGTTGTTCAGTGTCTGAACCATGTCTGCACGTGACTTCCATGCCTGTGGTCATGTGTTGTTCAGTATCTGAGTTATGTCTGCATGTGAGCTCCATGTCTGTGGTCGTGTGTTTTTCAGTGTCTGAGCTGTGTCTGCACGTGATCTCTATGTCTCTAGCCATGTGCTCCTTTGGATGTAGCTGGCAGACAAAGCTCTGAGCTGGAGAGGGCTGAGGTGGCTTCTGGGTCTGTCACTCAGCATGTCACCCTGCACCAGCCACTCTGCTCCTGGAGCTGGAGTTTCTTTACCCACTAATCCATCACTTTCTTTTTCTGAAACACCTGAGGGTGAGATGGCAGGACAAGGGTGACATGCACAGGTCGGTCATGGATGCGCAGGTTGGGCATGGATGCACAGGTTGGGCATGGATGCGCAGGTTAGGCATGTATGTGCAGGTTGGGCATGGATGCCCAGGTCAGGCACAGATGCCCAGGTTGGGAACAGTTGGGCATGGATGTGCAGGTCAGGCACATATGCACAGGTGGGGCATGGATGTGAGGTCAGGCATATATGCACAGGTAGGGCATGTATACACAGGTCAGGCATTTGTGCACAGGTTGGGCATATGTGCATAGGTCAGGCATGTATGTACAGGTCGGGCATGTATGCACAGGTCAAGCATGGACGCGCAGGATGGGCATGGAAGCACATTTTGAGCATGGATGCACAGGTCGGGCATGTATGTGCAGGTCAGGCATGTATGTACAGGTCGGGCATGTATGTGCAGGTCAGGAATGTATGTACAGGTCGGGCATGTATGTGCAGGTTGGGCATGTATGTGCAGCATCCAGCACAGCACACAGTTAGTACTCACTGAAGCTGAAGGTCCTTGCCATGTTCACTATGAAGTGCAGAAAGGTGTGTTCTAAGTGTCCCTGTGACATTGATTTTCCATTTCCTGGTGTTTTTCAGGCATGTTTTCATCTGCATAGTATAAAGAAGCCTGTCTCCTGCCCTTTCTGACCCTGAGACTGGATCACATCACAGGAAAAGCCCTGCTAACACCTGCCCTGGCACCTGGAAGCTGCATCTCTCAGAACATCTCCCAGGGCTGAAGAGGGACTGCTCAGAGATTACTTGTACCACTCTTACGAAGGACCCAAGTTCAGCTCCCACAACCCAGAACAGGTGGCTCACAGTCACCTGTAACTCTAGCTCTAGAGATTCCGAAAGTTGCTCTGGGCTCTGCAGGCACCTGCTCTGGACTCTGCAAGCACCCCCACACAGACATGCCTGTACACATGATTTTTAAATGTATCTTTAAGAACACAGCTCCCTCTTCCCTGAGGCTGCCATCGTCATCCTCGTATGTCTGGACAGAGCTCCCTGCTTCTGGTCCTGTGGTGTCACTTTCCGTCCTCACCAGCAGAACTCATTTGTGCAGGCATGTGAGCCTGGTGCGGTGGTGACAGGATGCAGTCAGTCCTCAGCTAGCGTGTTCTGATGTCTGTGGTTGACATCTTGGGCCAGGCTGGGTGGGGACTGGATGTCATCCATAAACAGCAGTGATGAAGGAAATGCACTTTCTGAGCTGGCTCAGGCCAGCTCTGCTCACACGTGACATATTCCCCACTGTTCTGGTTGGTTTTTGTCAACTTCACACAAACTAGTCACCTGGGAAGAGGGAACCTTGGCTAAGGAATTTTCTCCACCCAATGGCCTGTGGCCAATTGGTATAGGAGGGACCAGCACACTGCAGGCAGTGCCATCTCAAGGCAGGTGGGCCTGGGCTGCATAAGACTGGTGAGGGAGCTGAGGGGGCACAGGGGTTAAGAGCACTGGCTGCTCTTCCAGAGGACCAGGGTTCAAATCCCAGCACCCACACAGCAGCTCACAACCATCCATAACTCCAGTTCCAGGGATCCAACGCCCTCTTCTGGCCTCCACGGACACTGCACCCACATGGTATACTCAGATACATGCAGACAAAACACTCATACACATAAAATAAAAATAAAATGAATTTAATTTTTAAAAAGGAAGGTGGCTGAGCAAGCCAGGAAGCACCAGGCCTCCAGAGCCTCTGCTCTGGTTCTGGCCTCTGGGCTCCTGCCTTGAGAGCCTCCCCGATACCCTGCGTGATGGACACTGACCTAAAATGAACCCTTTCCTCCACAGTTGCTGGCGGTGTTCACCAAGCAACAGAAACCCGACTAAAACACACTCACTTAGTGTTTTTGCACAGTCACCTAGGGGCTTATGAAGAAATTCGGATTCCAAGCCAGCCTTTTCTTACAACGGGGATGAGAGGAACCGGGACCCAGCACCCGCCACCCAGGTGAGAGCTGGACTAACGGAGGTGATGTTCTGAGGAAGGGCTGTGCTGTGTTTGTTCTCAGCTGTGTGACTTCAGTTCAGTGCTTCAACCTCGCTGGACTCTCCACACCAGCAGGACAAGAGGGACACACACCAGAACACAGCTGTGAGGCTGTTGCGGCTGGACGGGGATTGAGGGAAGATGGAAGCTGGGGGACTTGAAGCCAAGGCGCCTTCCTGGCAGAGAGGACCCTGGGTGCTCTGAGAAGCAGGAGGTGCTCTGCATGTCTCTTGCCTCCCAGGCTTCGGTGCCTGCAGCCGGCGAGTGAGCTCCACTGCCCCCTGGTGGCCGCATCCGGGAACGTGCGCGGACTAGGCTTGGCGTTACTCAGGCCTGAGAACAAGTCTGAGCTGCCAGGCTGCAGACAGGGAGGGAGGGAGGGAAGGAGCGGCTGCTGAGACTCACTGCTCCAGCTCCAGGCTTGGTCGGCCTCTTCTGCATAGGCCTTCTGCTAGCAGGTCAACAAGGGGTGTCATTCCTGTGACCAGAAGAGACGGCTGACCCACATGCACACTGCACATGTGCATGAGGTCGGAAGCTCCTGGGCGCTGAAAGGGGTTGAAAGGCCGGCGCTGCTGAGCACTCAGCCAGCTCTTACCCAGCATGCACCGGTGAAGAAAGGTGAGAGCATAGTGACAGCCCCCAGTGCCTCAGCCAGACCCTCTCTTTCAGGCTGCCCCACTCCAGAGCAGAGTCCACCACCAAGCCCTCTTTCCTTTGCCGATCTTGTGCTCTCAACCACATATCTGACTTTGGGACAGGGTCACCCTTATTTGCAGTTTCTTCAAGGGGAGCCCCACCCTGGTCATCTGACTCAACAGTGGCCCTGTCAGTGTTAATTGGAAGATAGAAAGCTAGAAAGCTTGGGGGGGGGGGCTAGTAGCAGCAGCGTTGATGGCTGGGCACTGCCATCTGACCAATCGCCATCATTTGGATATGGCCTGACAGGCACGTGGATTAGAGGACTGCAGGCTGGCGATAGCCGACTACAGCCGTCCACCTTGGTGTGAGCAAGAAGAAAGGGCACGGTACCCCCCCCCCCCCGCTGCTCCTCACCCAGCATCCAGTGGTGTCCGGAATAGACCAGCGAGGTGCGGTCTGCTAAGCCACCGTGGCACCATGGGAGATGAACCAGGCACAGCCCTCATCCTGTTCCTTCTGCCAGCTCGCTCCCGCAGGCGGCCTCTGGTAGCAGGCTTTCTTCATAGACAGGAGGCATAGGAGCCTCTCTGGAGGGCAGCCACAAAGCCTCCGCCAGCTTGGAGCCATCCTCATTGCTTGCCACCTCCTGCTGCAAGCTGGAAGCCATCTTAATATGGCAGGCACCTTGGTGCTCTGAAATTCTCTAAGCACGCCAGCCGGTGACCACTTCCTGTTCTCTTTTTTGTTTCCTCTGGAAAACAAGCTATATGTTTGTTCCCATTTAAATAGTGAGGGCAAAATTACAAAGCTAGAAACGAATGCTTTGTATTTCTCTAATGAGCTAGGTCTTCATTAAGTCTTCAGTGTCTTCAGCATAGCTCATTCTCTTACAGGACCAGAAGTGGCAGATATTGTCATAGAGAGGCAAGTGACAAAGGCCCAGAAAGCAGGGGACACAGAAGCTGGATCTGATTGCAGACCCAAAGTTCTTCTCATCTCACAGAAAAATCCTGGACATAGCCCCACTTCCCCTCTCCTCTCATATCTTTGAGGGTGGGCTGCACAACAGGCGTGACCAGGTATGGATGCAGGTGACCATGGAGCAAGGAAGTCACCTACCCCGCTGGGGTGTCTGTTCTGTGCCCAGCTCAGGCATTCCCCACATTCAAGACTCCCTCCTTCTGGTACTCCACCTGGAGCACAGCCTGTCCGCACAGGGCTTAGTCTGACATCTCTTGGTCTCTCTTCTGTCCCGCTGAAGCCTCCAAGTCAGTATCCCTTAGATGAAGTCTGAACAGGCTCTGATGAACTCTGGGCATGTTGGCCTGGCTTAGGGTCAAGTTGGAGTCCTGCTACCGCAACAGCTACCACCCTGTAGGGACTCTCTTCTGTTTCTTGCTCAGACAGGGTCTCCTATATCCCAGGTGGGTCTTGAATGTCCTGTGCAGCCAAAGATGATGTTGAACTTGGGATCCTCCAGCTTCCACATCCTGAGAGATGCAAGTTCAGTACGCACCATCATAACCCAGGTTTATGTGGTGCTGGGGATCGAACCTGGGGCGTCCTGCACACTAGGAAAGCACTGTTCAGCCCCACCCTGCCCTCTGTCTGCACTTTCTTTTCAGTGCTGGTCTTTCTCTGCGCTGTGGGGTCCAGGACCTCACCTTTTCTCTCTCCCCTCTGTCTACATCCAGATGATCTCCAATGCTGTGCACCTCCCCTGAAGACCACTAAGCTGCAGCTGTGACCACATTCAGGGTCAGGTGAGCACATCAAAGGTCACATGGGTTGAGCCAAACTCCACACTCTCACTTCTCCCCACAGCCCCAGCGCCCCAGCAGAGGCTAGCTGGCTCCCTGCTGCCTGCCTTCAATTCTCCTTTTCTCCCGTGTCCTCTAGATGAACCGTGTTACCCCACATCCAGTAGGTATCTGAGCCACTCCTCCCCCTCTCTGCCCCATCCTGTCCTGCCAGCATCATCACAGCCACTGCAGGACCTCTTCACCCTACATCTTCCAAAAGAACCATGAGCTTGTCACCACCATTGAAGCCTGAGCCATACCGCATGTCTCCTGAGACCAAGAACTCTCAGGCACAGCACAAAATTTCTCACCCCCTCCCCATCAGCACCATTTCCTCTGACAGCAATACCCCACCCTGACCTCCATGCACCTCAGCCTGTGTGGTGTGACTGCTGACAGCCTCTCCTTCCCCTGCAAAGGCCCCACTGTGTGTCCTCCCAGCCACCTGCACTCCCCACTCTGGTCCTTGTTCTGACCCTGCATCTTTCCCTGTGTTGGCCACATGATAACTTCCTGGTGGCTGAGTCCTTGGCTCTATCTGCAACACTCTTCCTCAGAGAGCCTACATCCCCTGACTTGTGTCCTTCAGATGCTCAGTACCACCCTGGCTTCTCAGTACTCAGCTTCCCAGTCTCGGGACAGCAGCTGGCTACCGCCCACCAAACCTGCTGCTCTGTCTCCCACGCAGCAGCCACACCTGTCTCATCTTCCTCTCCTCACCAGGAGGTAGGAAGTTTCCTGAGCCTAAGGCCACTGCCCTCTGTCCAGAGAACCACTTCTGGGGCCTAGAGAAGCCCATAGGTATTTGTACAAGAATGAATGCATGACTAAATGGCCAGGTTCAAGAGAAGTCATAAAATGCTGACCTCTCCTCTTCCTGCAAGGCTGGAAGACCAGTTAGATCTAGTTACTGCACATAGAGGACAACTTGGACTGATGGAAGGAAGGTTAGGGAGTGCTTTTTGTTGTGCACACACTGGCTTGAGGGGCCTAGTCAGGCCACTAGGTTTGGAATGTAACACTTCAAGAGTCTCTTCATTTGCATACTACAATATGGAAAAGTACAAAACTCCAGGTCTAGGGCTCAATAAGCACCAGCACAAAGGAGCCACTGAGTCAGTGGGTGAGGACACGCTTGCCTCTGCCCTCCCTCAGGCCCCAGGTCACCAGTCAGCTCACACTCTCAACCAACGCATGACTGCTCTCAAAGCTCTGGGTCCTGGGCACACATGTGGATAAGGAAGTGTCATGGGTGCTGCCCTCCTGGGGAACACCAACTGGAAAAGACTGGCAGGCAGCCCCCTTCACTGCAAGCCATGTGCATCCGAATATCCATGGACAGACGCCAGCCACTCTCTGACCCAAACTATGGTCACCCCAAGATGTTACTAAGGAAACGGAAACTGGAGCAGGGACCTGAGAGTCCTTCCTGGATTTATCTGTGGGTCATCTGTAGACTGCATGAGAAGAGGAGCACCCAGTCAACTCCTCCCAGAGCTCAGAGCCTGCCTACCCACAAGAGACCCCTTCCCTAGGACAAGGCTTGTATGCATCAGAGGACCAAGCCGTAGAACAGAGAATTCTTGATTTGACTCCAGTTCTCCAATGGCCCTTATTCTTAGCAGCCGCCATCCCTGCACCTGGACTATGATGGGCACATAGCAAATGCCTGGGAGGAAGGAGGCACACATGTGTGAATTTTGCTAGAACTTGCCCCCAGGGAACCGAGGCTCTATCCTGGGTAACTCAACTCGTCTCAGAACCTCTGGGACAAGGATGGCTCTTCATGGTACCAGGTTAAAGAAACAATCCTCAGTCCAGTGTCTGCTTGAAAATTACCTCCTGGGGCTGGAAAGATAACTCAGTGGGCAAAGTGCTTGTGCATAAGCACAAAGGCCCGCGTTATAAACCACGAGCCCACGGTAGTACCGGTGCCTTATGGAGAAGCGGGAGGCAGGAGAATGCCTAGAATCTCACCAGCCAGCACTGCCATGTGCAACAGCAAACAACAGAAGAAAGACAAGGTAGGAGGGGAAGACCAAAACATGCTTGTATCTGGCTCCCACACTCATGCCAAGCACATGCATCGATTCACACACACACACACACACACACACACACACAGAGAGAGAGAGAGAGAGAGAGAGAGAGAGAGAGAGAGAGAGAGAGAAACACATTATCTCCCAGCAGTGCCCTCACCCCCAGTCAGCAGTATGCTGTCACCAAGTATACAGCATTACACATACCAGAGTCTGTAATCAGAATCTAGCAGAATCCATTTTAAACACATGGGGCCTACAGTACATATGAATATGCTAATCAACTAAGCTTAGTAGTTCTCGTTTGTATTAATGCAAATTAGGCAGCTGCATTTCCCACCAAATATTTTCCTTGGTATTTACTGACGAAATCAAGGTCCTTCTAATAAGTTCTAATATTTAATCTAAAAGCTCTAAAGAAGGTGCTTTAGTTGAGTATAATCTAATTTCACTGAACAAAATTGCATCTAAAAGCAATATAAAGTTACAATTTGTTCCTTGTCAAATAGTAAAAATGGCCTTTAAATTTTACATGGTTTTGACCTTTGGTTTTTGCATTTCAATTAAAGTTCCCTCAGAGCCCAGAGGATCAAATGTTCCCTGAGTGTGAATTAGGCCCTGATGAGAGGTAGCCAGGCCCCTTTCCTTTTCAAACTCATGTCTGTCTCCCTTTGACACAGAGCAGAAATTTTCTCCCTCAGTGGCTCTAGCAGATGTAAACAGAAACAGCTAGCTAGGCCAATGTCTTATCTTGAGACATTCAGAAATTTCTCTGGGTCAGTCTTCAAATTTCATTACTGGATGGGTATGCCATTTCTCCAGATGTGCTGGGACAGACTTGGGAATGGCCCAACCTCCCATCGAGGCCATTTTTTAAATACATTTTACCTGCTTTCTACCACTTTGTAGAAAACCTAGGGAGCCAAAGATGAGCTCTTCCTTTGATAGAAACAGGGGCCCAGGTCTCTGGGAGGCTGTGTTAGCACCCAGTATCCACTCTCCCCTCCTGTTGTCCTTCTTGGTAATGGAGACCCATTTTGTCCAAGGAAGCAACAACCCCAGCTACATACTGCATTAACAGTCTATTAGTGTATCACTGTAGCCAGAATTCCCGGGTTTAGGGAGAGGTTTGTTTGACCTAGGATTGCAGAAGTTTCTGCCTGTCTAACAAGGAGAGCCAGTTAGAGCATCACCAGGCACAGCCATGGGAACAGGAGGCAGAGGCTGTCCACATCACAGCCAGCTGGGAAGCAGAGACCCGCCTCTAGTGACATACTTCCTTCAGACATATAGAGTCCAAAAGTTTCCACAGCTTCCCAACTTAACACCCCCTCCTGGGGGAACAAGGTGTTAGAATTAGAACATGAGTCTGTGGGTGTTAATACAGCCTCTCTTGAACCTGATGAAGTGGATAGAAAGCACACCCTGGATTCCTGCTAACACCAGAGAACCACCAAGATAACCTAGCTACCCCCGCCTGGTGTCTCTACAGGGAAATCAGATTATCTTTTCCATTCTATTACCCATTCTGTATTTAATCTTTTTACATATATTTTATTGAATTTTGTGCATTTATTGCAAAGCATCTTCATCATCTTTATGCCTCTCCCCCATCTGCACTCCCCAGCCTACCCCATCAGATTCCATGCATTCTATAATATGTTAAGGATTAGCAAGCCAAGTTAGTATATCCAGACATTCCTCAGTGCAAGTTCATCCACTAAAGTCTAGTCAGCCTATCTAAAGTCACCAAAGAATATCTTCTCTTTCCCACCCAGCAATAATCAGCTACCAACAGTTCTGTGCTAAGCTTGGGGCCTACTGTCCATTTCCCTGGCTCTGTGCTAGGTTTGTGTCTGCTTTAGTTTGCGTGGGTTTTGTGCATGCTGTCAACATTGCTATAGGTTCATATGAGTGATCTTGGTTCCTATAATATTGAAGTGTGCAGTGCATTTACTCCCTAAATACAAAGTACATTAGAGCAACTCTGCAAGCACCAGAATACAAGTGGTCCAGATGACACGACATAGAAACCAGCCAAGTCTAGGGAATTGAAGGGAGGGGAAAGACAGCTTGGTGAGCAAGAGCTTGCTGTGCAAACATAAGGACCCGAGTTCAGATCCCAGCACCCAAAGACACTGAAATGAAAGAGTAACCTTCAAGTGTTGCTGGGAAAGCACAGTGTAGAAATTAGGCCCCTCCCTTCCTTGGGCATCTTCAAACCCCCCCCCCCCCGTTAGCTTCTTGCTTTAGGGCGTAATTCTTGGAGAGCAACTGAAAATGCTTCCCTGCCTTATTTTTTTAATACAGGGATTTGGAGCTTCACCACCTCTCTCCCTGGACCCTGAGCCTTGGCTCTGGAGAGGGAACTGCTCTGCAGAGACCTTGTCTCCATCCTGGAGTCCCAACATACCCTAATGCAGGACACAGGGCAGCCGAAGACGGACACCAGGCACGGAAGGGTGAGCTCCAGTCCGCCCTATTGGCACGCTCTCGCTGTGCCTTCTCTGATGCCCTTTTCTTAATTCTGTCACAGAAATGCTGGTTTCTCCACATCCTCACTTATCTCTCCTGGGAAATTCCATGCCATCCCAGGTCTCACATACTAACACCATGACCCTGCCCTTCAAGTCCAGCTCTCTCTTCTAGGATGTAGCCTTTCTCTCTACATGACACTGTTCCAAAAAGCACCTCACAAGTCTCCCTCCCCTTCTCCTCCTCTGTCTCCTCACCCTTATTTCTCTCCCTTTCCAGAGAAAATGTTTTTTAAGAGTGACAGGCCTGACCTGGGAAGCTAGACCCTGGGTCTGAGCTCGGATTAAAGCTGTTTCGTGTTGTTTTTTTTCCACCTCCTTATGTCTTAACATCTTCACTTAGTACTTGAAGTTAATATCTCTACCTCATTAGATAATTGACCTTAAGGTCTCATGCAAGGTGCCCTGTTGGGTTTAGACTTGCTCAGAACCTGCTACTCCATCTTCTTTCTTGTTTGTTTCATTTGGAATGAACCGTCGGCCTGTGTCTGTCACACCACTGTATTTTGGAAGCCCATACCATGCTTGATTTCACAGACTGATAACTGGAGAGGAAATTTGCCTCAGGATGACTCAGCCCTCCAGTCTCAACCATATCTGAGTTAGGTGATGTTCATAGATGAGACTTTGGACTTTAGGCTTTTGAGTTAATAGCAATCAAGAAGTACGTGAATTTGAGTAATGCTGAAGATACTGTTTGTGTCGGTTCCAGTTACATGAGGAAACTCTGTGTGATGATATTGGATGTGAGCCTTTAGAGGTGATGAGAGACTTGTGGGTAGGATGGGTGCCTATGAAAGCCCCAGAAGACCCCCTCGCCCCTTCCATGTGAAGTCACAGTGATGCAGGAAAAAGTCCTCTCCAGACGTTGACTCAGCGGCATCTTGATCCTGGACTCCCAGCTTTTAAAGCTACAACAAGTCTCTGCTTTATAACCCACTTAGTTCACAGCACTTTTGACACAGCAACAGTCAACATCCATTAAGGGAAAATTATTTCCTTCTGGTCAAGGGGATGAAATCTCTGACTGGGTAGAGACCTAACATTCTAGTTGGGCATAGTCAGTAACCTGGCTAAATGACCACCCTTCAGGAAGACTGGACTACACCTTGGAAGTTAGGTTCATTTAAGCCATGCTAAAGAGGTGAATAATTATCCTTATAATGAACTAATGCACCTTTCCTTCCAGAATTCCCAACCCCTTGCAGTTTACAGAAGCTTATAGCTTCATAAGTTTGCCTGATTTTCTGAATTACTCAGAAACGTGTAACATTTCCTTTTCTTCTTTCTATTGCTGTTTTGAGCATGCTTTCTCTGGAACTTTGGGCTTCTCTGCTCTTTCTCTAAAGCTCCTTTCCTTTCCGTCATGTGGTGGTGGCAACACAGGGAGTGCTGATCTCCATGCTGCTTGCTTCGCTGGACTGGCCTTTCTTCCTTCTCTTCTCCATCTTTGGGCAGTGGCTGAGGTGCACTGCTCACCTGGAGTTTTTCTTTGAAGTCCTAGTAAAGCTGTCTCGCACCTTCCATTTTAGTCCATTCTTAAATGAACCCTAAGGGATAATCCTGATTCCCCCAGTATCTCCAGGAGACCCATCAGGGTCTCCACAGAATTTCTGGTACCACGTTGTTAGAACCACCCGAACAGATGGCAACAACCACTGTAGAATTCAGATTCAGTGCTGGGCAAATGAGGTAAATGCTGGGTGAATGAGGAGTGAGAGGTATTGGTGAGAAATCCATGGAAGAGGGCAGTGAGCTTTGCTTCTGGCCTGGTCCTGAGGACAGCTCCTCTACTTTCTTCAGAGGGAAAGGGTCATTGTGGGACAGCCACAGAACTAGCGTAACCATCACCTGGATACAAGCAGGCCCTTCGGGAACACCCAGCATCTCCATCACCAAAGCCATACCTGGGCTCTGCCAAAGAAGAACTCTTAAGTTATAGACTTAGAGGGTTTTTTTTAACCTTCCAAAAAAAAAGTAGTCAAGAGGCTGTCAGGCAGCTCAGCGTCTCCATTAGAATTCAGAGTATTCCACGGTAATTACAAAACAGCTGTAATGGAAAATTGGTAGTCAAACCCATTTTCCAGCGACTAGAACGGTGAATGGGCTCCATTATGTTCCTAATTCTCATTAACTTAATTTGCATAGGAAACAATGAAGGAATACATAATGAGGTGCAGTGGGCCAGCAGCCCAGCCCTCACCCCCACAATGCTGGGTTCAACTCACAGTGACCCATCCCAAGGGAAGAGAAGCCAGGGGCTCCCAGTGGACTGAACCTCAGTCAGGAGGCCTGGGGTTGCTGGGCTGAGGAAGACCTAGCTGGGAGACAGTGGAGGGTGAGCGCTTGCCGGTCTCTGCTCCAGGATTCCTCTGCCTCTGCACACACTGCATAGTCCTGATTCTTCTTCCTCCCCTGCTCTTGGTGAGGCTGAAGAATTGGAGCAGAAGAGAGCTTGTTTTCGGGTAAGTAATTCCAGGCTTGGCTGTGCGTGCGTGCATGTTTCTTCCTACAAATCTGGCTTTAGTTATAATTGGCCCTAGCAAAAAGGATGAGATCAGCAGCTGGCAGCTGGGTGGGGCCGGGGGCAGGATTGAGCCTGGGCTAAGCCTCGGCTCCCTCGAATCAGGAGAGCAGGACTGAGTCCCTGTTTTGACCCCCTAAGTACTAGGGAGCAAAGCAAGTCAGGTGAGTCTTCTGCTGGTAGATAAGCGGGACCAGAGGGGAGTCAGTAACCCTTCACAGCCAATCCCAGAACTGAGCAGCTAAGTTAACTCTGACTCCATGTAGACAGCTGTGAGGGCGGCAGAAGGCCAGAAACTGCCTACACTCTTTAACATGTAAAATGCCAACATCTCCTTCTACAAAAACGGCGTCTTCAACTCAGAGTTAGATGATCTGAATGACTGTGGCAAAACTGTGAGATACGAATGACATGGATATCACAGATTGGAAAGCTGAGACCCAAATAATTTGCCATGCTAATGATACTTGCTATACACAGGCAAAGCTAAAGCAGCCCCATGAGTGAGCTGGTTTAGTTAGGCCAGTGCCCAACATTGCCTCCGACAAATTCCAGTATTTATGTGGTACTCGAGCTGAAGGGAAGCAAACTTGGACTAAAGAAAATTTCAGCTCCCGCTGGGTAAAGAAGTCAGTGTTTCAACCTCCAATCATAAGGGTGCCAATTCTTCATCCCCCAATGGGTAAAAGGCCAAAGCTTCAGCCCCAACCTGTAAGAGGGTCAGTGCTTCCACCTCCAATGGGTGAATACATCAGTGCTTCAGCCCCCAATGGGTAATGGGGTCAACACTTCAACCTCCAATGCATAAGAGGATTAATGCTTCAACCCCCCCATGAGTAAGAGGATAGATATTTCAAGCTACATGAGTTGAAAAATCCAAATCTAATTCATCTCAAAACTTGTAGGCCTTTATGTGGGATGACCTAAGGGGCACCAGAAGACAGTCACAGCCAGCAGTGCCCACCAGGGGCTCAGCCGGGCAAACGGAGAGGCATGGGCTTCCATTCCTCATTGCAGTTAATCACCGTCCTCTCCCTGGTCCTCTTTTCAAATGCATCTCTCTGTGGATGATACAACCATTCATTCCGTATGAAATGCAATGTAGAAGCATTTAACTTGAAGCCAGAACTGGATGTGAGTCCTAAATTTGCCACTTCACAATTCAAAGTCCTTGTGCAGTTTACATCAAGGGACCTGACCAGATAACCTTTCTGCAAATGTGTCCATCATGGATCTTCTCCCAGGGGTAGGGCTGAGCCAGTGCTATGCAACATGGTAAAAGGAAGACAAGAACTGGCGGAGTGGATCGAAACAACCTTTCGAAGTGTCAACCAACTCTGCCAGCTTATTTTCACCACCAGCAATTTCCCAAGAACCTACTAAATCCCAGGCATCAGATACATGTTTCATAATCCCCGAGACAACACAATGGCATGGACTTCATTGTCACCATCAGCTGAGGACCTTTTATGAAAAGAGGTCAAATTCAAATGGAACAGTGTGGCATCACCTTGTAATATAATTACATATTCCTATAATCCCAGCATTCTGGAGGCCGAGTCATAAAAACTTTGAATTTGAGGTCAGTACCTAGTGCTGTGCTAATCTCCGGTGCTGCACGTGACCTGCGTACCCCACTGTCCTTGCCTCCAGCATAGGCCCTCCATTACTTACTTTCTTGTTGCCATGACAATATACCTGAACAAAGGACCCCGAGGGCGGAAGGGCTATCATGGCTCACAGGTTAAGAAGCAATGCAGTACAGAGTCGTGGAGGAGTAGCCCTGGCATCAGAAGAGCCAGCTGGTCACATGGCATCCCCCCATCAGGAAGCAGAGAAACCAATGCTGGAGCTCCTCTCCACCCACACTCAGGGCAAATCTCTCTCCTCAGTTAAACCTCTCTGGAACACTCTCACGGACACAACCTAAAAGAATATTTCCTACGTGGTTCTGTATGTACTCGAGTTGTCAGTGTGATCCGTCACCACGCTCTTTGTTTTTCACACAACCTCACTGCCCCTCCTTTCCCAGAGTCACTCTGCATCTCAGTGGAGGGCTTTCTCTTCAGGATTTCAGTGACCTCTTCATGCTCAGGGTGAATATGAGGGTCTTGATACCTCTGCTTCTCAGTGTCATCTGCAGAGATGCTGCCTGCATCAGAGAGGCCTCAACTGCCCTGATCAGTTGATTTATATATGTTCAGGGACCACCCATCCAACCCAGACAGGAAACACAGGCTTGAGAACCAGCAGAGTGACTCTTCTGTGTGAAACGGAGAAAAACAGCTCACCTACAGGACAGCAGTGTCCTTTTCCTGTTTACTTAGTTCCTGATGTGTCATCAGAGTCGTATTGAGTTTGACCTTTCTCCTGTTTATAAAACACATTCAGATTTTCTAAGTCTTTGTGTTGTTCTCAAACACTCTTGACTGTGAACTGTGAGCAGATGCTGAGAGATGTCCATCCTGGACTCCAGCCTCATGGCTTAGCTCATGGGTAGAGCAGAAAGGAGACACAATATCAAGTTCAGTGTTCTACTGTCCTAGCACCATGCCTGGTGCTAAGGACAAATACTCACCGTCCTATCTAGCCAAGTGTCCATTCCAAAACAACTTTCCTTGTCAGTTCAGATTAGTTTACCTGTAGGTCCTGCAAGCCTGGTCCCTCATTTCCACACAGGGGAGAACAAAACTAAAGAAGTGCAAAGGGGATTCACAGCCAGTTTATTTGTTCCTTGCTTAGATCCACTCAAAGGCACTTACAACTTACACACTGACAAAACCCACTTGTGGTTGAAGTTTCCCACACTGGGCTGCAAGCACTTGGTGTCCCCCAGGAAAGTGCTTCCCTGTGTTCCTGGGAACCAGCACCATACTACATAGCTCTGCCAACTGCATCACTTTTAGATTCTGGGCTTTGAAACCAAATAAAAATTGATATGTGTGTAATCACATTTGTTTAATTAAAGTAACACATCTGTGCAGTGAATATTCCAGCACGAGCTGGTCAATAGCAAATCCTCAGCATGTACAGTAATAATTGACTAATGTAATTAAATGCATGTCAGACTTTTAAAAGAAAATATAATGAGATTTCATCATTTTATATGTACAGGTAATTAGTTCTTAGGAATGTGAGTAAAAGCAAATTATCTACAGATTTGAACTATCAGCAGATAATTCAAATGACCTAGTTTGGGAGAGAAAATGGTATCTAAAAACCTGAGAAATTCAAACCAAAATAAATGTTTTCTGCTATTGAACCTGAAGGCTCAGGTAGCAAATGAGCATGTTTGATTTTGCTCCACCTGTTTCCATCAAGCTTTCCTTGTGGGTGATGTGAGAGCCACCGTGAGTACGCCAGGTCAGGGCTCGCTCTCTCCCAGATGGAAACCATGTAGAAACTTTCTAACACTAAGATTCCATTCACAGGTCTGGGGAGATAACTCAGTAAAGTGCTTGCCCCTCAAATATGAGAACCTGAGTTTAGTCCCTAGCACCCAGATAAAAAGCTGGGCAGTTGGTGCGTACCTATAATCCCAACACTTAGGAGAGAGAGACAGAAGGATTCCTGGGGACTGCTGGTCAGCCAGACCATCTCCTTGGCGAACTCCAAGCACACATGCACATAACGGGGCACAGGCACACACGTCCACACTCTATTCGAGTCACTCTGAACAAATTGTTCTCAACTGAACACCTTCTGTGCCCGCTCCACAGTTCCAGTTTATTCTTGGTGTTGTCCTGTTGAAACTAGATGACTTGTCCGCAGAGAGAGAGGCAGGAAGGGCAGAGAAAGAGCCAGAAACAAGGAGCAGATGCAAGGAAACAGGAAGCACAGGGCCTGTTTGGGAGGCAGCAAGGAGCACAGTCTGCCCAGAGAAGAGGAGAGGAAGATGTGGTTTTGAAACATGCTAGAACATGATAGGCAGGGCTCTGAACATCAGCCAGCAGACGTGAGCATCCCTCTCTGAAGGCAGCACAGAGTTGCTGGAGATGCTGGTTTCTATAACTGTACCAAACACCAGCCATGACAAATGCATCTAAAATCCTAGCACACAAATCAATGGAATCCAGCTGCTTCCAGAAACATCAGAGTGGTCACCACCACAGCCAGGCCACTTGAGAATTAGGTCCTTCATCTGAGGGATGCAACTGTCCGGGAGCTGCTGCCTCCCGCAAGGGGCTGCCCAGAGTTCTCCCTCTCTCTAAACTACTTTAAGCGATGGTACTGGCTAGCTTCCTGGCACACCCTGGTGACTACTGCTCCAGACTCTGCTTTGTATCTTGTGTGAAGCTTATTGTTCTGACTAGACCAACGGTGGGCAGGGGATTATCAGCTCGTACTATGCACATAATTGAGGGTTTTCTTATATGGACACAGGCTGCTTGATACACTGTTGCTGCCAAAGCCTGGGTCATAAGCAGCAGTAACAGCACAAAGCAAACACTGGATACCATCTGATGTGAAAGTCACGTTCCTCATAGTCAGCAGGCAGAAACTCTAACTGCTGACACTGTCAGTGCCTGTACTCAGGGACATTGTCACCACTCCCTGGCTTGGATCCCTCACAATCAGAGCCTCCCTTCTGTGGAAGAATTTGTGACCAGAACTGAAGGTTAGCATGGCCCTACAGTTGGTAGCAGTTTCTACAATGGCAACAAAAAAATAAAAGTAATCGAAACTATAAATTAAAAGAATCCAGGCCTGTAAGTAAGTACTCACAAGGTACTTACTTAACACGATAAAACTCGCTAGAATGTACTTGTCAACATTCAGTGATGGACAGGGAAGAGGCTTATGGGGCTCTCCCATTCCCTGGGAAACCAGTGGCTACCTATGGATGCTGGTGAGAAGTCACTGTCTTCAGTGGCCGTGTCCCTGGGAAGTTCCTGTGCTCCAGTGGGGATCTCCACACCAGTGCTCAACCTGGCCACCCAGGGTAAAGTCAGTGAGTCATAAAGCAAAGAAGACATAAAAACGGGAGAAGAGATAAAGCTGATAAAATTGGGAGGGGGAGCAAAGATGGCAGGAGGTTGACTGTGGTCACAATGCATTGTACACATCTATGAAACTGACAAAGAATAACTTTAAGAAAAAAGAAAAGAAACGGGGAATATCCAGAGAGGAAACAACTTGAGAAATTTGACCATTTACTAGATATTTGGTAAAAATGAATTTTTGTCAAGTATCTTATACATAGTACAATTTGTTAATTTTTTTTCTCAGTAGCCTGAACATGTTGAAACTATGATGCAACATAACAATGACTGTCTTGAATTTGGAGTAAACTAGGAGAAGGGGGAGGAAATATGATGAGACTGAAAGAAGACAGAGTTGTGCTGGTCACCTCTGGGCCAAGACACAGGTTCAGTGTGTTAGTTTCTGGACATCTGCTTATATTTAAATGATGCAGTTCTCACTAGGTTAGAAATCTTTCTAGATTATGGCCAGAGCCTAAAATTGGACTATAGATAGAGCCCTGGGCTCCTGTTGTGGTCAGAGTTTATAATTTATTGGAATGGAGAAATCTATGACCAGGAACAGAGTCCAGCAGTGAACGTAAAAAGGTGGAAATTGTGTGATCACGATTAAGGGGTAGCTTTGGATCTGGGCTTAGAATCAGTCAGTGGCCAGCTTTAGAGGTTAGATGGAAATCAGAATTAATAAATCGCCTGTAGCCAAAATAACAGGTCATTCTTTCTAGAACCAAAAGTGATTATATGCTCTCACTTAGAGAATTATGTGCTGGTAAAGCTGAAACTCATGTCTATGGTCAAATGCTGAGAAAGTTGGGATGCTCCTCTATCCTGAGGCAGGTCAATGGCAAGGTGAGTCTGACCTGACTTGTCAATGAACAAGGATACCAGCATGCACTGAAGTTAGCATCAGGGGCTTTGCTCGTGGCTAAAGGTTTAGGGCTGTCTTTAATTCAGGTCTCTCTAGGGTTAGGAAGGGTTTCACTCTCCAAGCTAACACTGGCATTTCCTATGGAGAAAAAGGACATAATACAAATGAAAGTTGTCAGCATCTAAGCCACACTCTGTCAAAGAACTCTGAAGTCAATAGGAGAACTCGTTGAGAAGCATTGAGTTGGGGTTTTAGAGGGTTGCCAGACTAAGAAAGCATTTCTATCTGAAGCTAAAGAGTGTTCTGTGTCGAGAGAATAAGGTGCACTCTGCAGCTGTGGAGTAGATAAAAGGTGGGCAGAGCTCAGCAACGATGCAGCAGGTTCACCACCTACTGCTGTGTTCTAATCCTGAGGGTTTGACTCAGGACGCTCAAGAAGCAAAAAGTGAACTTGGTGCCGTGGTTTAAAATAATGCTGTGGATCTGCCTGCATGGCACATATCACACTCTTCGTCTCTGAGCTGAGAACAGGTTCCTCCACTGAGAAGAGTCTGGATTAGAGATCGAGATATCTGGCCAGGAGGAGACAATGGGCCAAAGGGTCCTTTGGGAAAAGGAACTTCTTTCTATCTACGGTCTCAGTGCATCCTGTGCCAGTTCACTCCCCTAACCTGCCAAGAAGGGCCAGTGCCACTGGCCATAGTGAAGTGTATGGCAGGAGGTGGAGCTAAGTGGAGAGAAATTGTAATTATAAATTTAGATGGTGGGCTGGAGAGATGGCCTAGCGGTTGAGAGTGCCGACCGCTCTTACAGAGACCCGGGTTCGATCCCCAGCACCCACATGGCAGCCGAGAACCGTCTCAAACTCCACTTCTAGGAGAACTCCAGTTCCAGGGGAATCCGACACCCTCTTCTGACCTCCGCGGCATTGCACGACACGGGTGCACAAACTTGCTTACAGACAGTACATTTTCACACATACAAAAATAAATAAAATTAAATTTAAAAAAATTTTAAAAAAAAACTTAGATGGTGTAAGTGGGGAGGAAGGATGGACCTCAGCTTTTTATTAGTCAACAAACAGGGGTAAGATCCTCCAGCCCAGGACTCTGCCCTGGATTCCATTTCATCTGTCCACACATGTATCATAGCCCCCTATTCATTGTTCAGTTTTGAAGTCATGACCTTGTTTAGAAGTAGCTTGTAATCTGATATAGCCAGGCTCGGAGTCACCTCAGCAGAGATGACATAGGGAGGTGAACAGGCAGACTGCAACACCATGGCATGGTTGACCCTGTCAGCTGCAAGTCTTCTTCCAACACCCTACCCAAAAGAACTGATCCTCATTTCCCTCTGGGAGGTCTCTGGTGCTCAGAACTGATCAGAATGTTCCTTCCTGGTCCCTTGACAACTGGCAGGTTATACAAAATTCCTTTGGGATAGCCTATATCCCACTAAGGTTTTGGCTTGGTTCTGGTCGTATGAAGAACAGAGGAGAGATATCCATGGGATGAAATTCTCTAGGAAAAGGAGTTGAGTGGAAGGGAAGGGGAGGACAGTTGACTCATAGAAGAGGAGACACTGAGCTTATTATCAGTTGTCTCTTTTCCTTCCTATAAATCCTAATTTAATTCAGGGAGTCAGAATCTGAAGTTTCACAGACAATTTCCTGATCTTACTTGCTGTTGGAGGTGATCATGTGCCACATTGTAACTGAGCTGTTAATGCAATTTTCTGGAGGAATACAAAACATCCCTCCCTCCTTTACCCATACTTTCCAAGTATCAATCAATTCTTTTGGCTCTCTTTCAGTGCTGGAGGTTAAACTCTGGTTCTGTTGCATGCTAAGCAACTGGTCTACCACTGAGTGTATCCTCAGTCCCAATCAATTTTTTTCTTGCAGCAGGAATAAGAAGTTGAAATTCATACCTGATAGAAAAGGAAGGGAAGATGAGGGAGACCCTTTTGTCCTAAAGAATAGGAAGTAGCAAGCAAGACAGAGGAGACCGGATGCAGAGAGGGTATTGTCTAGCCTCAGATGGGAAGATATTACTAACACAGGTTCTAGGGCTATTGCCTAGCCTCAGAAGGGTAGACATTGCTAATACAGGTTCTAGAGCTATTGCCTAGCCTCAGATGGGTAGACATCGCTAACACAGGTTCTAGAGCTATTGCCTAGCCTCAGATGGATAGACATCACTAACACAGGTTCTAGAGCTATTGCCTAGCCTCAGATGGGTAGACATCACTAACACAGGTTCTAGGGCTATTGCCTAGCTTCAGATGGGTAGACATCACTAACACAGGTTCTAGGGCTATTGCCTAGCCTCAGACGGGTAGACATCGCTAACACAGGTTCTAGGGCTATTGCCTAGCCTCAGATGGGTAGACATCGCTAACACAGGTTCTAGGGCTATTGCCTAGCCTCAGATGGGTAGACATCGCTAACGCAGGTTCTGCAAACAACTCTAGGTGACCAGGATTGTCATTCCTTTACAAGCATTATTTATGTTTGTGAATGCAGATGAAGACACTGAAGATTTTCAAGGCAGAGTCTGGTTCACATCCAGGAGCAGAAGGAAAATCTAAACTTGGGTTGGAACTCCAAAGCTTATTTTATTTGGTGAAACAATTTTTCCTCTCTCTCTCTCTCTCTCTCTCTCTCTCTCTCTCTCTCTCTCTCTCTCTCTCTGGAAAGGGCAAAGGGAAGACAGAAGGCAGCAAGGAGACCGAGGCCATGCTGGTGTCCTGGTGACTAGCTGAGAGATTTTCAGTTGATTTGACAGCAAACAAGATCCATTTTAACTCCTTGAACCAGGACACAGACCATAAAACGTGGTGTTTAGGGATGCTTAATCTTGCAGGGAGAATGGAAAGATAAAAGCTCTGGGAATGAGGCGGTCAAGCCTCAAGGATGAGGGTTAGCCACATTCCCCTCCTTGACCACTGAGTCGAGAGTAGCCAACCCGTTTCTTTGTCAATTTCTCCCTGCAGACAAGTTTCCCGTTTCTGGGAGGGAGTGGAGGTCATCTGCTACCATCATTTATACTGGGATTTGTACCAGAAGGTAAACCCTTACCCAAAGAGGAAACTCTCATAACAGCCAAACACAACGGGCAGCCCAGCCACATAGCTGACAAGCCAGGAACCACTGGCATAGGAGCCTAGACTTCCTTTTGTGGTTTCTCAAGGATGAGTCAAATTTGTTTTTACTGGGTCCAGTCCAGCCTTCTGCCTTTAAGCAGGCCTGCACTTCTGGAGGAAGTGAACTTCTGGAGCCTGCCAAGACTTTCTGCAATCCAAACACTTGGCACTTGGTGCTTCCTCTTCCTGGATGGCTCTTCCTCGTCCTTTTGCAAAGCTGGCTCACTCTCCTGCAGGTACTTGCTGTGAATGTCTTTTGCTCATAGCAAAAGCACTGATTTAAGTGGATCGCCTTGTTTCTGCAGTTGCTTTTCCCTTGTTATTTTAGCACCCTGGTTATCTTCCAGGACTCTAACCACACTCTGACAATGTCATCTATCTGCCGTCTTGATGCTAAACACATTTGTTTTCTGGTAGATATCAAGATGTATGTCACTCAATGCCTAGCAAATATGGATAATCAAGAAATACTGGATAGATGGAAGCAAGTTTGGGTAGGCCTGTGGATGATAGATAGATGGATGAACAGATGGGTGAGTAGATGGCAAATAGATGGAAGAATGAAACAGATTTATTAAGTATGCTAAGAAAGGTTCTGAGGGCAAATGGATTTAGAAACTGTGTTCTTCTTTCTTGGGGATCCACATGGCTCATTAGCATTTAGAATGGTATGAAAATTTCCCAGTAAGAAAAAACTCACTTAATTTTCTTGAACTTAGCATTTTCTAAACTTACTTTAACCAAAAATATTTCTTATTTCTTTTTCCTAGTATACTTACTTAGCATCCTGACAAAGGTGCTCCCTAAGACCCCGGTCTAGAAAACTTGCTCCTCTCTAACCACTGCCACAATGAATAGTAATTATTTTTTAGCTCTTCCAGGTTGTATGTTCCCTGAGGTTACAGACTGAAATTTATTCATCATTGTGTCTTTGTACATAGCACACTACCAGGCTTAGAGAAATACTTAGCAATAACTGAGTACCAAAGAAGGAAAGGAGGAAGAAGAAGAGAAAGGAGGAGGAGGAGGAGGAGGAGGAGGGAGGAGGGAGGAGAGAGACAAGGAGGGGGGAGGAGGGAGAGGGAGGGAGGAGGAGGGAAGAGAGTGAAGGAGGGGGGAGGAGGGAGAGGGAGGGAGGAGGAGGGAGGAGAAAGAGAAGGAGGGGAGAGGAGGGAGAGGGAGGGAAGAGGAGGGAGGAGAGAGAAGGAGGAGGGAGGGAGAGGGAGGGAGGAGGGGGGAGGAGGGAGAGGGAGGGGGAGGGGGAGGAGAGGGAGGGAGAAGGAGGGAAGAGAGAGAGAAGGAGGGGGGATGAGGGAGAGGGAGGGAGGAGGGAGAGGGAGGGAGTGCAGCTGCATTAGCCAGTGATACGTACTTCAACTGACTTTGAGGCAAATAATAGAGTGTGAATGGAGACCTTACTATCACTCAATTACATAAGCCATCTGAACAAATTTTAGATTAATAATTGACCTAGGGTGAAGATCAGGTTAATTCACAGTAAATACCTCCCTACCTCTCACCCCCAACATACATTTCACACACAGTGTTCTTATGCTGAGCTCTTTCCTATGACTGAGAATCAGATAATTACTATATTTAGAGGGTCTTAGCAGTGGTACTACCTACTAGTTTAGAGTATAGAGTCAGAAGTCAAATTCAGACTCCACTATTTACTGGCTATAGAAAAAGTATTTAACCTTTCTAGGTTCTGTTTCCTCCTCTGTGAGATGCAGACTATAATTAAAGTGATGTGAATATTAAATAAGATAAACATACTATAGCTTAGGGCCTTGCCTGGCATGCAGCCAGCAAGGAGCAGACCACTGGTGTCTCGTGGGTAAGGACTCCTGTCCAGATTATGATATCAAGAGCTGTGGCATTTTGTCTCTCAGGTGAGCTCCCTGTAGAACCGCCAGTGAAAGTAGCTCTGGGTTAAGCATTAACTCGGGAGATGGTGTGGTGGTCTGGCTGTGGGATTTCAGGACCATAGAAGAACAAATGCAGGGAATGCAGTCCTTCAAGTTTTATGCCAAGATTCGATCTTCCCTTGAACACCTCGTGAAATGGCACAGAATCCAGCTTCAGCTAGCACTTCCCATAGGCTCTCTGCACCATGAAGCTGGTTGGAAAATGAAAACTCAGCACCGTTTTTGTTCCAGAAGATCCAGCTCCTGCAGGCGTGGCACGGCACCTGAGCCAGCTCTGCCCTCTCTCCTGGTGGTCACACACGATCGTTACTCTATTCTCTGCAGCTCTTTAGGGTTCGTTAATCACAAACATAGATATTTTTTGGTCTTTCTGAGACAGAGTCTCCCTGTAGCCCCCAGATATTCTCGAACTCACTATGTAAATCAGGCTAGCCTTGAACTCAGAGATCTGCCTGCCTCTGCCTCCCGGGTGCTAGGATTAAGGATGTGAGCCACCATGCCTGGCACAAACAGAGATTTTAACTCTCACCTGCACAATGCCTAGGTACACCTAGGCATGGAAGGGGCTGGGTGGGCCACAGCAGGTCCATCGGTGGTCCAGGATGGAATTAAGGAAGGTCAAACTAAAATATTTGGTATCTACCAGGACTAACCACAAATGCATAGGATAGATTCTGACATAAATTTGATCTGAGACTATCACCCCAAAATTATTATTTTTAAAGAGGATTTGGGTTAAAAATGCAAGCCCCCCTTTCCGGCTTCAAACGTGTTCCAGTTCTAGCCCCCAATGGAAGAAATCACATGCACAAAAGACTGAAAGGCATGCAGAGTGGACTAACCCTTCCCTGCCCCTGAAGACCCGTAGTAAATCAGTTCAAATAGTCATTATCTCTCTTTTAAATACACTTAAACTCATTTAAATAATCCTAGATGCTGAGAGGTGAGAAAGACTCTTTTCCAAAACCCAACATCTTTGACAGATGGCTGTACAGGCTTGGAAGGGAGGGAGGAGCTCCAGAGCTGCACCCACATCGCTAATCTTCAGAGACTGGTTCTGGTGTCAAGCTGAAATCTGCTCCGCTGGAACTTCCATCTGCTCTTCCAGTTCTGCCGTGCAGAGCCACACAGGACAGGCCAGCTCTGAGACTTGGCATCCCTTCATTTCTGACCTCCACTTCCCTCTGTCACTGCACCAAACACCCCTTGCCTTTCAACATTCCCTGCAAGCCAAGGTTTCTTTATCCCATACCATGTCAAGCCCTCCCTATGAACCTGCTGCTTGGGCATTGTCCATCTTAAAATATGATTCTTACCACAGTGTCCCAGATATGTTCAAAACCCCAAAGGGCATCAGGGTCCTCACTGCTTAAGACCTCATCACATCCCACATCTTTGGCCTGGCACAAGTTAAATTTCCAGAATCTCAGCTTCTCCATCCATAGAACAGGCACAAAACTGTTACCAAAAATGATAACCATGTATCAAAAGGCACTAGGCAGTTTAGTACTTAGTACATGGTTAGCACAAGTAAAATGATGGCCACAGTGAATGCTGGTATCACTCATACTCAATGTAGCCCATGGTTGGTTTTTATTATTTTAGCATGTGGTCATGCTATTAATTCATAATAATTCTGGAAAAACAGTTTTTCCATAAATTATAATCAAGCTAACATCTCTTCTACATTTTATTCATGCAACTTATAATTTGAAACTAAATTTAAGGTTTGTCCTATATTCATGTCTATCCTCTGTCTGTCTTGTTGCTTACCATGTGAGCATCATCTTTCATGGGTTAAAAAGAAGTGACCTTCCCTTACCCCCATGCTCTAGAGCTGGACTCCACATAGAGCCTAGTAGCTTTTCTAATACAAGACACCAATGTGGTTAAAGTCATACCCCACCAGTAGAGGTTTAGTCTAGAAAGCTACTTGGGCAAGTTAAATGCATTTGTTGAAGGCCTTCCTTGTGACAAATGTCTTCTCTTGGCTGCAAACGATGAGACAGCCAAAACCCAATGATTACTGAACAAGCATTCCATAGAGGATTATGAACAAGCAGTAAGCATGCTCACCACAAAATTGCAAAATGTAGTGTTATGAGGGAACAAGACAGACAGCAAGTGGGTGAAAATGTGGGACAGAAGCCCCATGGAGAACATCTAAGAGGAGCGCCCAGACTCAGGAGATGCTGAGGTCTCTACCTCTTCAGTCTTTTTGCTTGTTTATTTTTCTTATAATCATGAATGCCACCATCATGTACTTCATACAAGTTAGCAAATTGCTCTGTCTTCCAAACTCCTAAGAGTCTGGCTCAAGTTACTACCCACAGCAAGCTCCCTGGGCTCACGAGACAGAGCTTCCTGTGTGGTTGCCAGGAACGACAGCAGTTTAGTGTGATAATCTGGAAATCACATACTCTTCGGAAGTTATGGGAGCAATTAAAATGGGAAAAACATGTTCTCACTAAATTGGCTCACTTGGGAAACAAAATCTTTTGGGATCCCTAAGAAGCTGGGCACAGAAGATAGAGTAAGGGGAGAATCCTATCCTTTCTCTCAAGTTCAGAGCAGGAAAACCCAAAGTGCATTCCCTGCACCTCTCCACTCAATATCAGAGTATCACTCTTATCATAAATCTGACTTCTGAAAAGAAGCTTCCTCCCTCCTTTATCAGAAGACTGGAGATGTGCTGGGGAGGAGCTTGCTTAGTTACCCCTCCTGGAATACCAGCAGCCCACCTGTCCCTCCTCTATCAGAAGACTGGAGATGTGCTGGGGAGGGGCTTGCTTAGTTACCCCTCCTAGAATACCAGCAGCCCACCTGTCCCTCCTTTATCGGAAGTCTGGAGATATGCTGGGGAGGATCTTGCTTAGTTACCCCTCCTGGAATACCAGCAGCCCACCTGTCCCTCCTTTATCAGAAGACTGGAGATGGGCTGGGGAGTAGCTTGCTTAGTTACCCCTCCTGGAATACCAGCAGCCCACCTGTCCCTCCTTTATCAGAAGACTGGAGATGTGCTGGGGAGTAGCTTGCTTAGTTACCCCTCCTGGAATACCAGCAGCCCACCTGTCCAGGGGGAGCTTTGCCTTCCAAGCTCCCTATCATGGCCCCTTTCTATTTAAATATAGAACTTCACTTTTCCCAAAGCCCCACTGAAAAATCAAGAGAAAATGAGAAGAAACCTAAAAGTCCTAAGAAATAAATACACCTGACAAGACTCTGAGAAAGCATCTCCACCAGTTTCATGAGCTTTGGGGAGTAAAGTGGGAATTAATTAGGTAGGCAGTCCCGGGGAAGAAGAGCAGGCCATGAGCTTGAAAAGACAGCCTCAGTTTCCTGTAGAGAAAGTCAGCCTCATCAGACACCAGCTCTCTTTCCTACAGTTGCAGAGGGCTCTACTTTCTTAAGTAAACAGTCTACTCTAGACCTGTGCCTGTTCAACCACAAAATCACTTACCACCAACACATTCCGTATATATTCTCAAGCTCTTCTTTCCCTGGAATAATAATAATACATGTTGTCTGTAGTCACAGGTACAGGTGCTCCTCAACTAATTTCAGAGGAACATCCTGATAAATCCATTTTCAATTGAAAATGTGTTAAGTGCACCTAGCCAAGCCAACAGAAAGGTAGTTTAACCTTCTTCAAACAGGACCAGGGCACTTATACTAGCCCACAGTCGGCCAATAGATACATCTAACTCAAACCTTATTGCATATCTACATGTCAAATACCTTGACTAACTTATTAGTGTATTAATTCCAGAAGAGTTACATGGCTACATTCATACCATTATAAAGTTGAAGGAGTATAAGTCAAACCATAGCAATTCAAGCCCATCCACATATATGTAAATTTATAGATAACATTGTGGAAAGATTCACACAGAATACTCCTGAAGCTATCTCTGGAGAAGCAGTCTGAGAGTGGGATAGATGATCAAAGAGAACTTCTTTAAGTCCATATGTTTCCAATATTTGAAAAGAGGATATTGTCAGGAGCCACTTGTGCAAAGAAAATGAATTGTGCAAAATGTCACTAACAAAATATGGGTTTAAATTAACAGCAATCTATGTCATGGAAAAAAGGAAAAGGAGAAAATCAGGCTTACAATTTTACATAGCCCAAATATGAGAAACAAAAGAAATACCTAGAATTTTCTTCAGAAATTCTACAAATAACCACAAGGTTATTGTATGAAACAGTGTACCATAAGAAGTCTACAGAGTGAGTTCCAGGACAGCTGGGACTACAGGGAGACCCTGTCTCGAAAAGACCAAAAAAAAAAAAAAAAAAAAAAAAAGACAATTGACCTACAACACATCAGTTAATCCAAAAATTACTTGTGATAAATAATTTAGGATAAAAGATGAGTTTCAAAGGGAATAGTCAAAAGGAAGAGTGCTATGCTCTATTTAAACATAGACCTAATCACATACACATACAAAAATAAAAATAAAATAAAAAATATTACATAAACATAGACCTAATCCAACCAGCTGAAGAAGTATAGATTCAAGTCAAAACAAGAACATGCTTAGTTGAAGGACATAAATAATGTAAGAATAATTATAATACACTAGCACTGAAATTCCCAGTAAACACACACAAACACACACACACACACACACACACACAGAGACACGAAATGAATGGAGAGCTAAATGCATGAAAGCATGAGAAGCTACTGATCTCCTCACTGGCAGTGTAAACCATGGACAGTTTCTTTTGGACAAGTTTCTTCAACCTTCTATGTGTCTGAGAACATCATGAAGAATGAGTGGATGAGTGTACACACAGTGTTTAGTGATGTGCAGGAAAATACAGGCTCAACTACATAGCAAGCTACTCGGATTTTAGCAGAGATAAAGGTCAGATACACGCAAAACATGGTGTATATGCCTGTAATCTCAGCACCTGGGAAGCTGAGGAGAGGGGATTCTGAGTTTGAGGCCAATCCTAAGTTACACAGTAAGACTTTGCTTCCAAAAAAAATAAAAGAAAAAGCAAATGTATTCTAGGAATTCACAAGATAAAAGAAAAATCAAATGCATGCATAGCAAATCCAAGATAAAACAAATAAAAATTTTAAAATAATCTGCATATGAATGGCAGAAAATTAAAAAAAAACACAAAGCAAAAGAACACATTAAAACATGAAAGAAAGGTAAAGAGATTAAAGTGAATACACTGTGTTGGGTTGGTACTATTGCAGAAATCTTTAACATAACTTAAATGACAATAAAGAACTGCCTAGTTTTAAAAAATTTTTTATTATCTTTATTTTATGTGTTGAGTATTCTCTGCAAGTGTGTAAATGCATCTGTGTCATGCAGTGCCTGTGGAGGTCAGAAGACATGAGATCTCTTGGAACTGAAGTTTCAGACAGTTTTCAGTCACCATGTGAGTGCTGGGAATTGAACCCAAGTCCTCTGCAAAAGCAGCCAGTGCTCTTAACCTCTGAGTCATTTCTCCAGCTCCAAGAACTGCCTATTTAAAAAAAATTTTTTTTTATTTATTCTTGATAGCCACCCCTATTTCTACACTCCAGCGTGCCCCATATCCCACCCAACCTGCCCTCCTCCCAAATTCATGTCTTCTGTTTTTCTTTCCTTCTCCTTTTTTTTTTTTTTTATAACCCACTAATTCCAGCTAGCACTGCCCCTATGCCCATGGGTTTGCAGCCATCCATTGGAGCACAGGAAACCTACCAGTGACCACATCCTCAAATAAAGATGGCGCTCCGTCCCCCACAGCCATCTCTTCTGTTCTCTGCCCTTCTTCCTCCATAAGAGCCCAGGCAGGAGAGCAGCTCCTCTGTCTATGCCTGGATCTGGGCGGCATCTCATGCAGATAACCACAGCAACCTTAAGTTCATGAGTGTGACAATCATGTCATGTCCAGAAGACAGCCTTTCATCATGCCCTGCTTCTTCCTCCAGTTCGATGTTCTTGCCCCCTCCACTCTGGTGATATTCCCTGAGCCTTGGACAGAGGGAGTGATAGAAAGGTCTGTCGGTCTCAGCACTTTGACCAGTTCTACACTTCTGCATTGTCTGCTGCTCAGTGCTCAGTGTTATGTAATGGGAGCACAAATGTACAATATCCACAGAGCCTCTGATGCAGAAGACCAGGGAGACCGCCAAGAAACCAGAGCTTCCCCCAGACCTCTCCTCTGCCATCTGTGAGTTCTCCACAGGCAAGCAACAAAGTAGTTATCTACTACATTTCCAGGCATGAAACCCAGAAGCCCCCAGATCAGCAAGTGTGAGACCTCTTCCTGTGGCTTTCTTAAGAAATCTACAGATCCTACAGGTCCCTTTCCTTAATCAATGTCCTGTCCAGAATTGAGTTCCCTCCCCATTCTGGAGCCAATTACTGGTGCAATATGAGAGTGAAATTACATTTGAACCAAGCAGCCTACCCTGGGACCTAGAATGGAATTGGGTTATCCTGATGTGCTAGAGTGAGCTCTTGAAAGTGCTGGGCTCCCTTAAGACAAAGCAGGAAGGAACAGATGCAAGGCAGGGAAGAGAGATGTCAGCTATAAGCGCCCATTCAGAAAATCACTATCAGTGTAATTAACTCCCTCATTAATAGACAAAGCCTTTTTATGTTTGGTCAAAACACAAAATGCACAAGCTACAATTGAAACAAGGTCAGAAATAACGGTTCGATGCTTGGCCAAGGTGTATGCACACAAAAAGGAAATCAGGACAGCAAAGGCAAACAAAGTACTTAAACAGGCCAAAGGGCATTCAGAAGGATTATGAGAGGGAGCCACAGATAAGATCAGCACATCCCCATCCTCGTGGAACTGAATTACAGCAAAATCTCTGACAAACAGGAGAAGACTGAGAACCACACAGTTCTCACAGAAAACTGCCCACATTGCTCCAGTTTGGGCTGATTATGGTGTCCGAGAGCATAGAGAACTCTAAATAGTGTAATTAGCATTCCTAATTTAAATGTCTCTAAACTGGTAGGTCTTGTCTAAATACCTGGAGCATGCCCTTGTTCATCCTCCCCAGCTGCAGCCGTCATCTTTGATACAACACCCCACCCCTGCGACATGGGTCAGCTGAGCTGCCTTCCTGCCTGAGCAGAGGCCAAACTTCTCTGATAGGTCTAGAGGAGACTCATCTCTAGAGCCAGGTGGACAGGAGCAAAGGACAGACTTTAGCAAGAGGGTTTCTTAAAGGGGAAAGGGTAAGCTATTTATCCTTTGGACAAATGCCTCAGACCCTCCGACCCACGCCTGCCCCAAGTCCCTCCAGCTACTGTCCTCCCCTCACAGTCCTTGATCTGTCCCTCAGAGCCACTTGCTGCCCGTTTGGCTCAGGTGTTTCTTCCTCGGGTTTTTCTTGGTTTCCCCAGCTCCAAACTCTGTTCCAGGCACTGACTGACAGCAGGAACTGGTTTAGTCTTCCATGGAAGAATTCCCTTCTCCAGTGGACGCTCCACTGAGGTCTCTGCAACACCCACAGCATCTACCTCCTGTCTTTTCTCATATTCTTAAGGATACATTTAGAAGTGCACCTCACTGCAGACATACTGTACATACAGATATCCTACACACAGACATGCTGTACACACATATATCCTAGACACACAGACATGCTATACACATAGACATCCTACACACAGATACACTTCACACACAGATATACTACACACATCGATATACTATACACACAGATATACTATACACACAGATATCCTACACACATAGACATACTATACACACAGATATCCTACACACAGAGATATCCTATACACACAGATACACTATACACACAGATATACTATACACAAAGATATACTATACACACAGATATCCTACACATACAGACATACTATACACACAGATATACTATACACACAGATATCCTACACACAGACATACTATACATGCATATATCCTAGACACACAGACATGCCATACACACAGACATCCTACACACACACAGATACACTACACACACAGATATACAACACACACAGATATACTATACACACAGATATACTTTACACACAGATATCCTACACATACAGACATACTATATTTACACACAGATATACTATACACACAGTTATCCTACACACAGACATACTATACACACAGATACACTATACACACAGATACACTATACACACAGATATACTCTACATACAGATATACTACACACAGACATACTACACACACAGACATACTATACACACAGATATACTACACACAGATATACTATACACACAGATATACTATACACACAGATATCCTACACACACAGACTTACTCTACACACAGATACACTATACACACAGATATACTACACAAAGACATAGAATACACACAGATATCCTACAGACAGACATTCTATACACAGATATCCTAAACACAGACATACTACACACAGATATAGTATACACACAGATATCCTACACACACAGACATACTATACACACAGATATACTACACACAGATATAGTATACACACAGATATCCTACACACACAGACATACTCTACACACAGATACACTATATACACTGATATACTACACAAAGATATACTATACACACAGATATCCTAGACACACAGACATGCTATACACAGATATCCTACATATAGACATACTATACACACAGATACACTATACACACAGATATACTATACATACAGATATACTACACACAGACATACTACACACACAGATATAGTATACACACAGAGATCCTACACACACAGACATACTATACACACAGATATACTACACTCAGATATGCTATACACACAGATATCCTACACAGAGACATACTCTACACACAGATACACTATACACACAGATATACTACACAAAGACATAGTATACACACAGATATCCTAGACACACAGATATCCTAAACACAGACATACTACACACAGATATAGTATACACACAGATATCCTACACATGCAGACATACTATACACACAGATATCCTACACACGCAGACATACTATACACACAGATATACTACACACAGATATACTATACACACAGATATCCTACATACACAGACATACTTTACACACAGATACACTATACACACTGATATACTACACAAAGACATAGTATACACACAGATATCCTACAGACATGCTATATACAGATATCCTACACACAGACATGCTATACACACAGATATCCTAGACACACAGACATGCTATACACACAGATATCCTACACAAAGAGATATCCTATACACATGGGTATACTATACACACAGATATCCTACACACAGACATACTACACACACAGATATACTATACACACAGATATACTGTACACACAGACATACTACACACACAGCACAGAAGACTGTACCTTTTCAAGTACATGTAGAACACTACAAATTGTGTCCTGTTCTGCCATGCTGCAAATCTGAGTTCACTGCCAAGAGGGTTTTGTAAATGTGAGGCAAAGAGAAGAAACAGTACAACACAACTACCTAGAAAACTACTCCTATCAGAATTAAACAGTACAACACAACTACCTAGAAAACTACTCCTATCAGAATTAAACAGTACAACACAACTACCTAGAAAACTACTCCTATCAGAATTAAACAGTACAACACAACTACCTAGAAAACTACTCCTATCAGAATTAAACAGTACAACACAACTACCTAGAAAACTACTCCTATCAGAATTAAACAGTACAACACAACTACCTAGAAAACTACTCCTATCAGAATTAAACAGTACAACACAACTACCTAGAAAACTACTCCTATCAGAATTAAACAGTACAACACAACTACCTAGAAAACTACTCCTATCAGAATTAAACAGTACAACACAACTACCTAGAAAACTACTCCTATCAGAATTAAACAGTACAACACAACTACCTAGAAAACTACTCCTATCAGTAAATATGTAAAATTATTAATTAAATATATTTTAAATATTTTCATTTTAAAACTTTTAAAGGCCACACCACACAAAGTTTTACATATAAGTTCTACTTGTTTTAACTTGTAAACAATCATGAAAAAGGGTTTAATTCTGGAAGGAGTAGTTTTCTAGGTAGTTGTGTTGTACTGTTTAATTCTGATAGGAGTAGTTTTCTAGGTAGTTGTATTGTACTGTTTAATTCTGATAGGAGTAGTTTTCTAGATAGTTGTGTTGTACTGTTTAATTCTGATAGGAGTAGTTTTCTAGGTAGTTGTGTTGTACTGTTTAATTCTGATAGGAGTAGTTTTCTAGGTAGTTGTGTTGTACTGTTTAATTCTGATAGGAGTAGTTTTCTAGGTAGTTGTTTGTACTGTTTCTTCTCTTTGCCTCACATTTACAAAACCCTCTTGGCAGTGAACTCAGATTTGCAGCATGGCAGAACAGGACACAATTTGTAGTGTTCTACATGTACTTGAAAAGGTACAGTCTTCTGTGCTGTGTGTGTAGTATGTCTGTGTTTACAGTATTCTGGTGTATAGTATTCTGTGTGTGTAGTATGTCTGTGTGTAAGATATCTGTGTGTATAGTATACCCATGTGTATAGGATATCTCTTTGTGTAGGATATCTGTGTGTATAGCATGTCTGTGTGTCTAGGATATCTGTGTGTATAGCATGTCTGTGTGTAGGATATCTGTATATAGCATGTCTGTAGGATATCTGTGTGTATACTATTCTTTGTGTAGTATATCAGTGTGTATAGTGTATCTGTGTGTAAAGTATGTCTGTGTATGTAGGATATCTGTGTGTATAGTATATGTTAGTTATCTGTGTGTAGTATATCTGTATGTTTTGTATAGTATGTCTGCGTGTGTAGGATATCTGTGTGTAAAGTATATCTGCATGTGAGGATATCTGTGTGTATACTATATCTGTGTGTAGTATGTCTGTGTTTAGGATATCTGTGTGTCTAGGATATCTGTGTGTATACTATATCTGTTTGTGTATATATCTGTGTGTATAGTGTATCTGTTCTTTGTGTAGAGTAATGTCTCCTGTGTAGGTATCTGTGTGTATAGCATATCTGAGTGTAGTATATCTGTGTGTATAGTATAGTCCGTGTGTGTTGTATATCTGTGTGTATACTATATCTGTGTGTGTAGTATGTCTGTGTGTAGTATATCTGTATGTATAGTATATCTGTGTGTATAGTGATCTGTGTGTATCGGATGTCTATATGTAGGATATCTGTGTTTATAGCATGTCTGTGTGTCTAGGATATCTGTGTGTATAGTATATCTTTGTGTAGTTATCAGTGTGTATAGTGTATCTGTGTGTAGAGTATGTCTGTGTGTGTAGGATATCTGTGTGTATACTATATCTGTGTGTAGTATATCTGTGTGTATAGTATGTCCGTTAGGATATCTGTGTGTATAGCTATATCTGGTGTAGTATTCTGTGTTATAGTATACATGTGTATAGAATTCTGTGTAGGATATCTGTGTGTATTCTATGTCTTTGTGTAGTTATCGTGTTATAGTGTATCTGTGTGTAGAGTAAGTCTGTGTGTGTAGGATATCTGTGTGATAGTTATTGTGTGTTATAGTAATTGTGTGTAGTAATATCTGTGTTGTTAGTATGTCTGTGTGTTGTGTATGTCTGTGTGTAGTATATCTGTATGTAGAGTATATCTGTGTGTATAGTGTATCTGTGTGTTAGTGTATCTTGTGTGTATGTATGTCTGTGTGTAGGATAACTGGTGTTATAGTATATATCTGGTGTGTAAATATAGTATGTCTGTATGTGTAGGATATCTGTGTGTAAAGTATCTCTGGTGTATAGTAATTGTGTGTGTTGTAATTCTGTGTGTGTAGTATTGTCGTGTGTGTAGGATGTCTGTGTGTATGGCATGTCTGTGTGTCTCTAGGATATATGCATGTGTTAGTATGTGCTGTGTGTAGGATATCTGTGTGTATAGTATATCTGTGTGTATAGTATGTCCACGTATAGGATATCTTGTGTTATCTATAGTATATATTTGTGTATAGTATATCTGTGTGTATAGTTATCTGTGTGTATAGGATACTCTGTGGTAGGATACTGTGGTGTATATATGTCTTGTGGTAGGATATCTGTGTGTATTATATCTGTGTGTATAGTATGTCTGATGTGTAGGATATCTGTGGTAAAGTAATCTAGTGTCTGTTCGTAGTATATCTGTGTGTATAGTATATCCGTGTGTGTTGTATATCTGTGTGTGTAGTGTATCTGTGTGTTGTGTGTGTGTAGGATGTCTGTGTGTATGGCATGTCTGTGTTGTCTAGGATATATGCATGTTATCATATGTCTGTGTGTAGGATATCTGTGTGTATAGTTATCTTGTGTGATAGTATGTCTGTATGTGTAGGATCTGTGTGTATAGTATATCTTTGTGTATAGTTATCTGTGTGTATAGTGTATCTGTGTGTATAGGATATCTCTGTGTGTAGGATATCTGTGTGTATAGTATAGTCTATCGTGTGTGTGTATATCTGTGTGTGTATCAGTATTGTTGTATGTTATCGATGTGTGTGTATATGGTGTGAGTGTATCTGTGTGTAGGATGTCTATGTGTATAGCATGTCTGTGTGTCTAGGATATATGTGTGTACAGCATGTCTGTGTGTAGGATATCTGTATGTACAGTATGTCTGCAGTGAGGTGCACTTCTAAATGTATCCTTAAGAATATGAGAAAAGACAGGAGGTAGATGCTGTGGGTGTTGCAGAGACCTCAGTGGAGCGTCCACTGGAGAAGGGAATTCTTCCATGGAAGACTAAACCAGTTCCTGCTGTCAGTCAGTGCCTGGAACAGAGTTTGGAGCTGGGGAAACCAAGAAAAACCCGAGGAAGAAACACCTGAGCCAAACGGGCAGCAAGTGGCTCTGAGGGACAGATCAAGGACTGTGAGGGGAGGACAGTAGCTGGAGGGACTTGGGGCAGGCGTGGGTCGGAGGGTCTGAGGCATTTGTCCAAAGGATAAATAGCTTACCCTTTCCCCTTTAAGAAACCCTCTTGCTAAAGTCTGTCCTTTGCTCCTGTCCACCTGGCTCTAGAGATGAGTCTCCTCTAGACCTATCAGAGAAGTTTGGCCTCTGCTCAGGCAGGAAGGCAGCTCAGCTGACCCATGTCGCAGGGGTGGGGTGTTGTATCAAAGATGACGGCTGCAGCTGGGGAGGATGAACAAGGGCATGCTCCAGGTATTTAGACAAGACCTACCAGTTTAGAGACATTTAAATTAGGAATGCTAATTACACTATTTAGAGTTCTCTATGCTCTCGGACACCATAATCAGCCCAAACTGGAGCAATGTGGGCAGTTTTCTGTGAGAACTGTGTGGTTCTCAGTCTTCTCCTGTTTGTCAGAGATTTTGCTGTAATTCAGTTCCACGAGGATGGGGATGTGCTGATCTTATCTGTGGCTCCCTCTCATAATCCTTCTGAATGCCCTTTGGCCTGTTTAAGTACTTTGTTTGCCTTTGCTGTCCTGATTTCCTTTTTGTGTGCATACACCTTGGCCAAGCATCGAACCGTTATTTCTGACCTTGTTTCAATTGTAGCTTGTGCATTTTGTGTTTTGACCAAACATAAAAAGGCTTTGTCTATTAATGAGGGAGTTAATTACACTGATAGTGATTTTCTGAATGGGCGCTTATAGCTGACATCTCTCTTCCCTGCCTTGCATCTGTTCCTTCCTGCTTTGTCTTAAGGGAGCCCAGCACTTTCAAGAGCTCACTCTAGCACATCAGGATAACCCAATTCCATTCTAGGTCCCAGGGTAGGCTGCTTGGTTCAAATGTAATTTCACTCTCATATTGCACCAGTAATTGGCTCCAGAATGGGGAGGGAACTCAATTCTGGACAGGACATTGATTAAGGAAAGGGACCTGTAGGATCTGTAGATTTCTTAAGAAAGCCACAGGAAGAGGTCTCACACTTGCTGATCTGGGGGCTTCTGGGTTTCATGCCTGGAAATGTAGTAGATAACTACTTTGTTGCTTGCCTGTGGAGAACTCACAGATGGCAGAGGAGAGGTCTGGGGGAAGCTCTGGTTTCTTGGCGGTCTCCCTGGTCTTCTGCATCAGAGGCTCTGTGGATATTGTACATTTGTGCTCCCATTACATAACACTGAGCACTGAGCAGCAGACAATGCAGAAGTGTAGAACTGGTCAAAGTGCTGAGACCGACAGACCTTTCTATCACTCCCTTGTCCAAGGCTCAGGGAATATCACCAGATGGAGGGGCAAGAACATCGAACTGGAGGAAGAAGCAGGGCATGATGAAAGGCTGTCTTCTGGACATGACATGGTGTCACACTCATGAACTTAAGGTTGCGTGGTTATCTGCATGAGATGCCGCCCAGATCCAGGCATAGACAGAGGATGCTCTCTCTGCCTGGGCTCTTAGGAGGAAGAAGGGCAGAGAACAGAAGAGATGGCTGTGGGGGACGGAGCGCCATCTTTATTTGAGGATGTGGTCACTGGTAGGTTTCCTGTGCTCCAATGGATGGCTGCAAACCCATGGGCATAGGGGCAGTGCTAGCTGGAATTATGGGTTATTAAAAAAAAAAAAAAGGAGAAGGAAAGAAAAACAGAGACGCTGAATTTGGAGGAGGGCAGGTTGGGTGGGATATGGGGCACGCTGGAGTGTAGAAATAGGGGTGGCTATCAAGAATAAATAAAAAAAATTTTTTTTTAAATAGGCAGTTCTGGAGCTGGGGTGATGACTCAGAGGTTAAGAGCACTGGCTGCTTTGCAAGGGACTGGGTTCAATTCCCAGCACTCACATTTGACTGAAAACTGTTGATGAAACTTCAGTTCCAAGAGATCTCATGTCTTCTGACCTCCACAGGCAATGCATGACACAGTTGCATTTACACACTTGCAGAGAATACTCAACACATAAAATAAAGATATAATAAAAAATTTTTTAAAACTAGGCAGTTCTTTATTGTCATTTAAGTTATGTTAAAGATTTCTGCAATAGTACCAACCCAACACAGTGTATTCACTTTAATCTCTTTACCTTTCTTTCATGTTTTAATGTGTTCTTTTGCTTTGTGTTTTTTTATTTTCTCCATTATATGCAGATTATTTAAAATTTTTTATTTGTTTTTATCTTGGATTTGCTATGCATGCATTTGATTTTTCTTTTATCTTGTGAATTCCTAGAATACATTTGCTTTTTCTTTTATTTTTTTTGGAAGCAAAGTCTTATGTAGACTTAGGATTGGCCTCAAACTCAGAATCCCCTCTCCTCAGCTTCCCAGGTGCTGAGATTACGGCATATACACCATGTTTTGCGTGTATCTGACCTTTATCTCTGCTAAAATCCGAGTAGCTTGCTATGTAGTTGAGCCTGTATTTTCCTGCACATCACTAAACACTGTGTGTACACTCATCCACTCATTCTTCATGATGTTCTCAGACACATAGAAGGTTGAAGAAACTTGTCCAAAAGAAACTGTCCATGGTTTACACTGCCAGTGAGGAGATCAGTAGCTTCTCATGCTTTATGCATTTACTAGCTTCCATTCATTTCTGTCTCTGTGTGTGTTGTGTGTGTGTGTTGTGTTGTTTGTGTGTGTTACTGGGAATTCTAGTGTAGTGTATTTTATTATTCTTACATTATTTATGTCCTTCAACTAAGCATGTTCTTGTTTTGACTTGAATCTATACTTCTTCAGCTGGTTGGATTAGGTCTATGTTATGTCATATTTTTTATTTTATTTTATTTTTTGTATGTGTATGTGATTAGGTCTATGTTTAAATAGAGCATAGCACTCTTCCTTTTGACTATTCCCTTTGAAACTCATCTTTTATCCTAAATTATTTATCACAAGTAATTTTTGGATTAACTGATGTGTTGTAGGTCAATTGTCTTTTTTTTTTTTTTTTTTTTTTTGGTCTTTTCGAGACAGGTTCTCCCTGTAGTCCCAGCTGTCTGGAACTCACTCTCGTGAGCTTAGACTTTCTTATGGTACACTGTTTCATACAATACCTTGTGGTTATTTGTAGAATTTCTGCTAAGAAAGAAAATTCTAGGTATTTCTTTTGTTTCTCATATTTGGGCTATGTAAAATTGTAAGCCTGATTTTCTCCTTTTCCTTTTTTCCATGACATAGATTGCTGTTAATTTAAACCCATATTTTGTTAGTGACATTTTGCACAATTCATTTTCTTTGCACAAGTGGCTCCTGACAATATCCTCTTTTCAAATATTGGAAACATATGGACTTAAAGAAGTTCTCTTTGATCATCTATCCCACTCTCAGACTGCTTCTCCAGAGATAGCTTCAGGAGTATTCTGTGTGAATCTTTCCACAATGTTATCTATAAATTTACATATATGTGGATGGGCTTGATTGCTATGGTTTGACTTATACTCCTTCAACTTTATAATGGTATGAATGTAGCCATGTAACTCTTCTGGAATTAATACACTAATAAGTTAGTCAAGGTATTTGACATGTAGATATGCAATAAGGTTTGAGTTAGATGTATCTATTGGCCGACTGTGGGCTAGTATAAGTGCCCTGGTCCTGTTTGAAGAAGGTTAAACTACCTTTCTGTTGGCTTGGCTAGGTGCACTTAACACATTTTCAATTGAAAATGGATTTATCAGGATGTTCCTCTGAAATTAGTTGAGGAGCACCTGTACCTGTGACTACAGACAACATGTATTATTATTATTCCAGGGAAAGAAGAGCTTGAGAATATATACGGAATGTGTTGGTGGTAAGTGATTNTGTCTTATTGATTATATATATAATATCTTGCCTATTTACATATTATATATTAATTATATAAATAATAAAAATATTTAAAATAATAAAAAGCTGGGGAAACCAAGCAAAACCTGGGAAACAAACACCTAAACCAAAGGGGCAGTAAGTTACCTTGAAAGACAGCTCAGTGGAGAAAATGTCTTATTTCTCAAGCAGAGAACCAGAGTACATTTCTCAGCACCCTGGGGCTCATAACAGCCTGTAACTACATCTCAAGGAGCTATACCATCCTCTACTGGCCTTCTTGAGTACTACACTGACATGTTCAAACCCATATGCATGCATATACCCATATACATAGTTTTTAAAAAATGTTTTTTGAAAAAGAAAAAAAAAAAGAAAACAAATGAACAAATAATCCAAGTTCGCTATTGGAAGAAATACAAGATAAACCAAAGGAAGTAGATGTTTTAAATTTTTTTATTTTTTCCTTCGTTTATTTTTTAAGGGATTCTACAATATAAGAGCACAGCTGTTTTCAGATCACATTGATGTTGCACAGTTTGCCATACAATTAGGTCATTGGTGCTAGCATCCACAGATGAGGGATACCATTCATCATTTGTTTTTCTGGGACCGTGTTACATCACTCGGCATGATATCTTCTAGCTCCAACCATTTACCTGCAAAGTCCATGACGTCATCTTCCTCTACCACTGCATAGAACCCCATTGTGTAGATATACCACATTTTCTCTATCCACTCGTCAGTTGAGGGACACTTGGGTTGGTTCCAGCTCCTTGCTATTGTGAAGAGAGCTGCAATAAACATGGATGTGCATGTATCTCTGCGGTAAGATGAGTCTTGTGGGTACATATCCAGGAGTGGTGTGGCTGGGTCAGGTGGCAAGTTCATTCCAAGTTTTCCAAGGGTTCTCCACACTTTCCATAGTGGCTGTATGAGTTTATATTCCCACCAACAGTGGATGAGTGTTCCTCTTTCCCCACAACCTCTCCAGCACTTGGTATCATTTGTTTTCTTGATCCTAGTCAGTCTTATTGGAGTAAGATGATATCTTAAAGTGGTTTTAATTTGCATTTCCTTAATTATTAGCAACGTTGAACACTTCTTAAGGTGTTTCTCAGCCATCTCTAATTCCTCACTTGTGAAGTCTCTATTCAGCTCTCTGCTCTATCTATTTATTGAGTGAGCCATTTGTTTTTTTTTTTTTTTTTTTTTTTTTTTTTTTTGTTTTGGTTTTTTTGGACTAGATTATATATTTCTGGAAATCAATGCTGTCGATGTATCTGAAGTGAAGGTTTCATCCCACTCTGTGGGTTTCTCTTAACTTCCTTGATTGTTTCTTTTGATGTGAAAAAGCTTTTTGAGTTTAAAGAGGTTCCATTTGTCAACTGTCAACCCTAATTCTTGTGCAACTGCTGACTGATTCAGAAAGTCTTTTCCTAGGCCATTCTTGTAAGTCGGCTGCCAAACTTTTTCTTCTATCGCTTTCAGAGTTGGGGTTTCACATTGAGGTCTGTGATCCATCTGGAGTTGGATATTTGTACAGGGTGAGAAGGTAGGGGTTTTAATTTCATGCTTCTACAAGTGGTGATCCAGTTTTGCCAACACCACTTGCTGAAGCTGCTGTCTGTTCCTCCATTGTGTCTTCGTGGCCTGGCCCCCTTGTCAAATATGAGGTGGCTGAAATTGCATGTGCTCAAAATTTTTGGATCTTCAAGTTTTGTTCCAGGGTGCAACAGGCCTGTTTTGGTGCCAGTATCGGCTGGTTTTTATTACTATAAAAAGCCTTGTAGTATAGTTTGAATCTGGTATAGACTCCCCTGTATTGCTCTTTTGTCTTTCACTCAGGGTTGTTTTGGCTGTTCAGGTCTTTTGTTTTTCCAAATGAAATTAAGGAATTTTTTTCCTCCAAGCCTGTGAAGAAACTCTTGGGAGTTTTAATTTGGAATTGCATTAAATCTATACAAAAGTTTTGGTACAGTGGCATTTTGCTATATTAATTTTCCCAACCATGAGCATGGAGGTCCATTGCCATATTCTGATGTCTTCTGTTAAATTTCCTTCTTCAGGGGTTTTAAATTTTTGTTGTAGAGATCTTTGGTGTCTTTGGTTTAGGTTTGTTTCCTAGGTATTTAATTGTTTTAGAGGCTCATTTTGAGTTGGGAAGGTCTCCTTGAGTTCCTTCTTCATTTGCTTGTTGTTGTGTAAAGAGAAGCTACTGTTTTTTCTAGGTTAATTTTGTATCCTGACCACTTTACTGAAGCTCTTAATCATTTTCTAATAGTTTCTGGTGGAGTTTTTAGCATCCCTTAAGAAAAGAATCATATCACACAGCAAATAGGGATAGCTTGACTGCCTCTTTCCAATTAGTACCACTTTAATTTCCTTTTCTTGCCTTAGTACCCTAGCAAGTGTTTTTCAAGCACTATATTGAAGAGGAATGGTGACAGGCGCCAGCCTTGCCAAGGTCCTACCTTTAAAGGGAATGCTTCTGTCATTTCCCCATTTAGGATGATATTGGCTATGGATTTCCTGTATATGGCTTTGATTACATTGAGGAATGATCCCTCCAATCCAAGTCCCTCTAGGACTTTAAGCATAAAGGGATGCTGGACTTTGTCAAAGGCTTTATCTGCATCAATTGAGATGATCGTGTGGTTTTTGCCTTTCAGTCCATTTATATGCTTGATGATATTTATTGATTTTTGCATGTTGAACCATCCCTGCATCTCTGGTATGAATCCAACTTGGTCATGATGGATGATCTTCTTGATGTGGGTCTGTATGTGATTTGCCAGTATCCTGTTTAGTATTTTGGCATCTGTGTTCATGAGTGAGATGGGTCTATAGTTCTCCTTTTTGGTTGTATCTTTGCCTGGTTTTAGTAATAGAGTGATGCAGGCTTCATAGAAGGAATATGGGAGAATTACTTCTGTTTGTATCCTTCTAAACAATTTGAGTATAATGGTTGTAAGTCTTTTTGAAATGTTTTATACAATTCTGCCCTGAAACCATCTGGGCCTGGGGTGTTTTTAGTTGGGAGGTTTCTTATTACATCTTCAATTTCTTCATATATTATGGGTCTGTTTAAGCTGTCGATCTCTTCTTGCTTGAGCTTTGGTGATTCCCAGGATTTCAGATATTCATCCATTTCTTCTAGGTTTTCAAACTTGGTCAAGTATAGGTTTTTGAAGTATTCCCGTATGATTTTCTGGATCTTTTATTTGTCTGTTGTGATGTTTCCCCTTTCATCACTGATTCTATTGATTTGGAGTTGTTCCTTCTTTCTTTTGGTTAACTGGGCCAGAAGTCTGTCTATCTTGTTTATTCTTTCAAAGAACCAACTTTTGGATTTTTTTTGTATTATTTTCTTTACTTCTATTTCATTGATTTCTGCTCTGATTTTTGTTATTTCTTCCTGTCTGTTGTGTTTAGGGTTCATCTGTTGTTGTCTCTCAAGTGTTTTTAGCTGCAGTGTTAGATCGTTCACTTGTGCTCTTTCTATTTTTCTAATGTAGGCACCCAGGGCTACAAACTTACCTCTTAGGACTGCTTTTAGAGTATCCCATAGTTTTTGTTGTGTTGTCTTATCATTGTCATTCAGTTCTAGGAATGCTTTTATTTCTTTATCTCTTCCTTGTCCCATCTATTATTCAGGAGTGTGTTGTTTAGTCTCCATGTGTTCTTGTAGATAGTAGGGTTTATCCTGGTGTTGATAATGAGCTTTATTGTGTTGTGGTCTGAATGCGTGAAATTATTTCAAACTTTTTGTATTTGTGGAGGTTTCTTCTGTGTCCCAGTTATGTGGTCGATTTGGGAGAATGTTCCTTGGGGTGCTGAGTCTCTGTTATTAGGGTGGAATATTTGGTAGATGACCGTGAGTTCCGTTTGGTGTATCATATCATTCAGTTCATATATCTTTGTTTATTCTTTGTCCAATTGACCTATCCAAAGTGCTCAGTGGGGTATTTAAGTCCCCTACTATGAATGTACTGGGGTTAATCTGTGCCTTGTGGTCCTAGAGAATTGTCTTTATAAAGTTTAGTGCACCAGAGTTTGGTGCATATATATTCGTAATTGTGAAATCTTCATGGTCAATTGTTCCTTTGATAAAAGTGTAATGGCCTTCTTTGTGTCTTCTGATTTCTTTTACTTGAAGTCTATGTTATCTGACATTAAAATAGCAACACCTGCTTTCTTTTTGGTACCATTTGCTTGGAATATTTTTTCCATCCTTTCAATCTAAGGTGGTGCCTATCTTTGAAGGTAAGATGCGTTTCTTGTAGACAGCATATAGATAGGTTCTGTTTCCTAATCCAATCTCCCAGTCTATGTCTTTTGATTGGGGAGTTTAGTCCATTGATATTTAAGGTTATAACTGATAGATGTGTGTTGCTTCCTTTCACCTTATTATCCATTTGCATTTTTGGTCTAGGTTTCTACTGCTGCAATTATGTTTTTATTAATTTTTCTTTCTAGGTGCCTGGGGATATTTGCTCCTTTCTTCTGTCCTTTGAATTGCTTCAAGTATTCTCTGAAGGATTGGTTTTCCAGACATGTATTCTTTCATCTTGTTTATGTCGTGGAAGATTTTTCTTTCTCCTTCAACTATAATCGACATTTTTGCTGGGTATAGTAACCTGGGTTGGCATCTATAGTTCTTTAACACTGGGAATGCTTTGCTCCACATTCTTCTTGCTTTCATAGTTTGCACTGAGAAGTCAGTTGTAATTCTGATAGGTTTCCCCTTATATGTAACTTGTTTTTCTCTTGTAGCTTTCAGAATTTTGTCTTTGTTTGGGGTGTCTAGCATTTTAACTATGATATGGCATGGAGAGTTTCTTTTCTGATCTTGTCTATTCAGAGTTCTATGTACTTTTTGTATTTGTATTGGTTTGTCTTTTTTTAGTTTGGGGAAATTTTCATCCATTATTCTGTTGAAGATCTGATCAATACCATTCTCTTGGGATTCTTCTCCTTCCTCTATTTCTATGATGTGGAGGTTTGGTCTTTTCATAGTGTCCCACAATTCCTGGTTGTTCCACTTTTTTGTATTTTTAAATTTTTCATAATCTTTACTTGAGGTTTTCAGTTGTTCTGTGTTATCTTCCAGGCCTGATAATCTTTGTTCTGCTTCCTCCATTCTGCTTCTGAGGCTTTTTCCATTCCTTTCCTCTTGATTGGATGAGTGTTTGATTTCCTTTTTCATTTTGTCTTCTGTTTTCTGTAGTATTTCCACTTCCTTTTGGAACTTCTCAATCTGTTCCCTTATCTCTTTTCTTTGCTGGTTGGTTTCCTTATCTTTTTCATCATGGGATCTTTTCAGTGTTTCCACTTCCTTCTGGAGTTTGTCATTCTCTCTCTAGGTCCTTCTTGAGTTTTTCATTCTCTCTCTTAAATTCTCTGATTTGTTCTTGATAGTTTTTTATTTCTTTGAGTATGTCCACAATTGTACTTCTAATATCTGTGTCCTGGGCCATCCCTATGGGGGTCCCACTGTAGGAGTCTTCCACAGGCTTGGTAGAGATTGGTGTGGAATTATCCTGCACCTTTCCCATGTTGTCTCTTCTTCGTGTTTCTGGCATGTGGGTTTCTCTTTGCCTGTATTCTAATGCCAATCCCAAATGCCTCTTCACCGTGTTGAAGGTTTGCTTTGCTTGCTTCCTTCAGATAACTTCATTGTTTGATTGATTTATTTTTCTTCTTTTCTCCTTGCTTATGGAGTGTTGACTTGTCTAAGTTTTAGGCTTTCTATTGGAATTCTAATTCATTCTTCCCTTTATGTTCTGAAGTTTCTCCAAAGAATCCACTTGAACACTCTTTTGGCAATCCCAGTTTTGAACACTCTTTTGGCAATCCCAGTTGGAAGGGGGGGGGGACATGACATGACACGGACACTTCCTGTTTAGCCTGTTTAGTCCACCACCCTGGTACCTGTGCTTCAGGTGGTCTTGGGAAATCCCTGATCTCTGATGTTTTAAATTTTTATTTGAAGCTATGAATTTGATATGAGAAAATTGAAAAATCTTAGAAATAGATTCTGGGGAGAAAAGCAAAATATCTAAGTATCTAATAAATATCTAAGTAAATAATAACAAATAATTAAAAATGAGGAAGAAATATTATGTATAAGCTCTTCTTAAGAATTATACAACAACAGAGCTGGAGAGCTACCTCAGCAGTTAAAAGCAATGCTGATCTGGCAGAGGACCCAGGTTTGGTTCCCAGCACCCATATGTCTGAAATTCCAGTTCCAGAGATCTGGCATCCCGAGAATCTTCTGACGTCTTCAGGCATTGCATGCTTCTGGCACACTTACATACATGCAGGTAAAACATTAATACACATAACAATAAATAAATAAAAGAATCACACAAGAATGAAGTAAGTAGTTTTTAAGGAAGAGTAAACAAATCAAGCCAAGTATGCTGGCACACGCCCTTAATCCCAGGATTCTGGAGACTGAAGCAAGCCAGTCCCTTTGAGTTCAAGGTAAGCCTTATATACATATGAAGTTCCAGGCCACCAAGTCTACATAGTGATACCCTGTCTCAAAACAAAACACTTAATCAGAAGAGGAGATTATCTGAATAAATTAAAAATCACCAAGAAAAATCCTCAAATGTAAATGTTTATTACCTCATCAATGACACAAGTGCATATGCATGTTCTCTTAAACTCTCAAGGAATGAATAATATCCATGCTATATAAAATACATCATGGCTCATTTTAACAGACTGTTTCTACATTGTTCCCCATAACCTTAATATCTAAAATTGATGGAGAACATGTGTACATACACAAATACCACATACACATACACATACACATACACACTCACACATTTACATGAAGCTCTAGATCACAGCTGTTGATAATACAAATGCAAAAATTCTGAATGATAAATGAACAGGAAATCTAAGTCCTCTGGAAACATTTATAACAACAAGCATGAGGAGAAGAATATGACTTCAGACACTTAAAGATTGCTTTGATTTCAACAATTGGTAAACATTCTACTACTTTTTAAGGAAAAGTGCTTCAATTTTTAAATATTTCAATGAAATAATATTCTAAACTGTTGAGAGATATAACTTTACATACATAATTATGTATATATAAATTATGTATGCATATACAAACATGGATGGAAAAATGCTGTCCTTTAAAGCAGTTGTGGTGGTTTGAATGTGTGTCCCCCATAGGCTCTAGGTATTCAGATGTTTGTCTCCAGTTGGTGACGCTGTTTTTGGATGTCTTAGGGTGTGTGGCCAAGCTGCAGGAAGTTTGTCACTGGGGGCAGGCTTAGTGAGGTTAACAAGCCTCGTGGTCTACAGTTTCTTCCTCTCTGCTTCCTGTGCTCTTTGCAAGATGAGACCCTCGGTTTGCTGCCCCAGATCCAGCCACCACGCCTCCCACCACAATGGATTCTAATTCCCTGGAACCACCAATAGTAAGCTTAAATAAACTCTTCCTTTTATAAGTTCCTTGGTCATGGTGCTTTATCACAGCAACAGAAAAGTGACAAATACAGTAAATTGGTACCAGGAGTGGGGTGTTGGCTGTGAAGAACCTGACCATGTGGATGTTTGGAGAAGTGTGGAAGACTTTGGAACTTTGGGCTGGAAAGGCTGTTGACTATTGTAAGCAGAGCTTAAAGGGCCATTCTAGTGGAGGCCTGGAAGAAAGCATGGCTGCAAAAGATGTGGTTCCAGGGGAAAATAAAGACTTAGGCAGCAACCAGGATATTTTGATAAAGAGTCTGGCAGCACCCCCCCACCCCCCCCCCCCCCCGCCCTGTTTTTCCCACAGTCCAAATGCTTGCCTTGATGGCTAAGTTGAAAAGCAATGGGAGCTGAATGTCTTTGGCGGAGATATTTCAAGGGACAAGCCTAATGTAGAAATGGTTGGCGTGGCTATTAGTGGTGAATATTATACAGATCTTACAGTTTGAAAGAGCACGAGGGGGCAGAAAGAAATGCCAAATGTACAGTTTGGATCTGAAAACTTGCACTAGGCCTTTAGTCCTACCACTGGGAGGCAGAGGCAGTGGATCTTTGTAAGTTCCAAGGCCAAAGCCTGGTCTAAACAGAGTGAGTTCCAGGACAGCTGGGGGCTACAGGGAAACCCTGTCTTGAAAAAACCAAAAAAAAAAAAAAAAAAATTAGAAAACTGCACTAGGAAGATTAAAGGGGGGCCAAAGGCAATGTGAAGGAGAGGGTCCCTTTCATAAGGAGATTAAAGCAATTAAGGAGAGGGGCTGGAGATTTACAAGTAAACAAAGAATCAGTACCTTCATGGGCAAGACCACACCCAGGCTAAGTCTCCCCCAGCAAGTCCCAGGGCCAGAGAAAAAAGTTTGCAAATGTGGCTGAAATAGGCCAGGTCCATTCCAAACTTGCAGCCCAGATTCAGCAATCTTCATTTTCACGTGGTGTTGGCTTTGGAGGCATGAAGTTCGCAAGACTGGAAGGGGGTCACTTCATTCTTCCTCCATGGTTTCAGAGAACCAAAGAGGCCAGGAAGAGTACCGCAGGGGTGTCCCTGAATAAAGAAGGGCCCTGATAGGCCATTGCGTGAAGCTTTGAATGTGAAGCCTGGTGGGCAGTGGAACCCCAAGAAGACATTCGAGATGCCAGAACCGTGAGGATATTGCCAAGGAAGAGACTGCACTACTCAGGAGTGGTACCAGCCTAGAAAGAGATGTTATGTTGCAAGCAAGCTTGGAAGAGCTGAGCCATCTCAAGCCCCTTATGAGTAACGTTCCTAGCTCCTGCAGACAGTACTGCATGTGGAGCTACAGGGACTTTGTGTTTGCCCTTGCTGGTTTTGGTCTTGGTTTTGGTCCCAGTATTTTCCTCACTTAATGTCCCTTTTCTTCCCTTTTGGAATGGGATGTGTATTCAGTTCCACGTATACAGTTGGAAGCATGTAATTTGTCTTTTAATTTTTTTTTTAAATTTTATTTTTTATTTAAATTCTATTATGTGATGAATGTACTGGTCTGCATCTGCAGGTCTGTGCACCCTTTGTCGTGCAACGCCGCGGAGGTCAGAAGAGGTCTCGGATTTCCCCTTGGAACTGGAGTTTCTCCTGGAATTGGAGCTTCAGACGGTTTCTCAGCCGCCATGTGGGTGCTGGGGATCGAACCCGGGTTCCTTTGCAAAAGAGCGCTCGGTGTTCTTTAACCGCTAGGCTATCTCTCCAGCCCTTGTCTTTTGATTTTACAGGAGCTTACAGTTTAAGAGATTGGCCTGAGTCTCAGAAGAAACCTTGGACTGTGGACTTTTGAATGGCATAGAGACTGGTAAAGACTGTGGGGACTTTTAAGGTTGGACTAAATGCATTTTGCATTTTATATGGTCAGGAGCCTATGGGGGCCAGGGAGTGGAATGTGGTGATTTGAATGTGTGTCCCCATAGGCTCTAGGTATTCAGACGTTTGTCTCCAGTTGGTGGCACTGTTTTTGGAGGTCTTGGGGTGTGTGGCCATGCTGCAGGAAGTGTGTCACTGGGGGCAGGCTTAGTGAGCTTAACAAGCCTCGTGGTTTACAGTTGCTTCCTCTCTGCTTCCTGTGCTCTTTGCGAGATGTGACCCTCGGTTTGCTGCACAGGATCCAGTCGCCATGCCTCCCACCACAATGGACTCTAATTCCTTGGAACCACCAATCGTAAGCTCAAATAAACTCTTCCTTTTATAAGTTCCTTGGTCATGGTGCTTTATCACAGCAACAGAAAAGTGACTAATACAGCAGTCTATCCCTAAGTTTGGACATAGGACACATGAGGGAACTCTGGGAGTCAATATTCACTGCACGAGGACACATGAAGCTTGTGTAAAATACTTGAAAGTTCTACAGTGCAAATCAACATGAAAACCAGACAGATTCCATACATAGGATGCAAAGAAAAATCAAAAGAAGCAATAAAAAGGGGACAAATACAACATAAACACATGAATGCACATGCTCCACAAGCAATGCAGCAGGTGCGTGCACAATCTAGCAACGAAAGAGGCACTTGATCAAGAAAACTATTCTACTTTATTGAAAGTTGTAAGAGTCTTGGATGAACCAGAGAAGTACCAGAATGGGAGGACATGATTTTTCAAAAGGACTGTATATTATTAGTATATAATTTCCTCCCAAATAATTTATAACTTTCAGTTCATTTTAATTAAATGACAAAATTCCCTTTAAGGGGAATATACAAATCCAGATAAATATAAAGAAGTCTTCCCAAAAAGAGAGCAAGAAAAGAGAATAACACTGCCAGATGACATCATTTATGACTATACAACCCAGTATTTAATGCTAGAGAAAGAACTACCAAATCAATGGGTGGCATGGGGAGCTGTTCCCACAGCGGGCCCTTCCACAAATTAAACTTAAGAATTTGACCAAGATCACATCTCAAGTCAAAGGAGAAAGAATTATTAAATAGTTTTTATATAATTGATTATATTTCTTTGTAAAAGGAAATGTTAGCCAGGCATGGTGCCACACGTCTTTAATCCTAGCACTCAGGAGGCAGAGGCAGGCGGATCTTTGTGAGTTCAAGGCCAGCCTGGTCTACAGAGTGAGTTCCAGGACAGCTGGGGCTACAGGGAGACCCTGTCTCAAAAAGACAACAAAAAAAAGGAAATGTTAACTATTTGTCCTTCACTAGACCTCAAAGACACTGACCCACTAATTGTAAAGTAAATAAAGTAAAGAGAGAGAGAGAGAGAGAGAGAGAGAGAGAGAGAGAGAGAGAAGTTAGGAAGATGTGTGTTATTCCAAAACAAAAGGAAGAAATTGTTAACAGAGAGCTAAATTTTCATGCACAAGTATCAGAAATTTCTTCTTGTAGTGGGGAAAATTGGTAATGTTGAAACAAAAGGAAATATCTTATAGGATATGTATATCCAATAGCTAAACTATAAAGCAGAGAGAGTGAGGGAGAGAGAGAGGAGAGAGAGAGAGAGAGAGAGAGAGAGAGAGAGAGAGGAGAGAACTCACAAAGGAGAAACAAAGCATAAGCAAGGGAATATATAATATAGGGGAATATAATAAATAAGGATACATTTATTAATCTTCATTCAAAATACTTTCCCTTTTTTAAAATTACCTTCTTCAAGGCTAAGAATGTTTCACTGGGAATATGCACCCTCCAAATATTATAAACGGGAGTTTAAATTGGATCAGACTTTATGGACTATATTATAAAGTTTTAAAAACATCTTTTAGCAATATTTTAAAGAAAATAATTTAAAATATGCCTGAAGATACTTGTATTAGTGTGCTCACAAATGCTGTATGTCTCATTTAAATATTAATAAAGAGCAACATCCAAGCCCTGGAAACAGGACTTTGGTTAATATGTTTCCAAGATTTTAACAAAGATGTTCATAATATATTAAATGGAAAAACCTGATTTGCAACTTTATTGTGTAGAGCGGGAACATGAACTCAAATTAGCAAAGTCAAGTCAGTGTGGGAAGAAAAAGAGAGAAAGATGGAGAGAGGGAGATGCGGCAGAAGAAGCTCACCAAATGTCAGCTAAGTAGCTACAAGGTAGGAACGTAGATGCATTGCTTCTTCTGACATCTTCCTGGGTATGTGTTTTCTAATTTAATGACTAAGTGTTGCTTTGAATGACTGGAAAAGGATGTCATTTTTAAAATAGTTATTTGCTCAGAATCCGTATTTGGTAGAAGAACTTGGATTAATGTAAATCTCCCTGAACTCCATCTATGCCTTAATTTTATACGCACAAATAATTGACCCTACCTCTCTCCTCATGCATGAGGTCCTTCCTAGGCCCCGCCTTTCTCCTCATGCACGAGGTCCTTGCTAAGCCCTCTTCATCTCAAGCAAGTGGAATATACTAGAGACAAAGACACACAATGAGTTTGAAGCACATATTAGCCTTCTATGTAAAACTCGATGCATTGAAGACTTAACATGTGCTTAGTTTAGTTTTCATTCTAGAGAATGAAAGCATTCTCTAGAAACAGTCCTGATCTTCTTTAGCAGGATAGATCATAACTCAAGTATGGACTGGGAGGATAGCTCAGTGTGTAAAGCACTTGCCAATCAACAGTGAGAACTCAAGGTCAGATCTCCAGACCCTCATAACGTTGGATGCCATCACAGGCACCTGCACTACTAACAACCCTAAGAGAAGATGGGAGGTAGAGATAGGAGACTCCCTGGAAGCTCATGGGCTAGCCTGGTGTACACAACAGTGAACAGCATGAGATCACATCTCAACCAAGAAGATGAAAACACACATCTGAGGTTGTTTTCTGATTTCCATCTGCAATCCGTGGCACACCTGTGTACACACTCACACATACAAGTATGCATACTCACACAGAAGACACACAAATATATAAAAATAAATAAACAAACCAAACAATGCAGCTGGCTCTTTTCCTCATCGTATATGAAAAATCACATCATGAGAGGAAAGTCAACCATTGGACCATTTGTACTTGTGCTTCTGACAAAGAGAAAGAGCTTCACCCTGTGGGGGTTCAGAGGAGGAAAAAGGAGCAATATCGAAAGACACAACCCCCTCCTGACATCACAGCTAGCACCTGAGAGCACAGTTACAAACCGGACTGAGCCAGCTGGCTGAAAGAACTGTGGCCTATGGTCTATGGTCCTGAGCCAAGGACAAAGATTTCACTGGCCTGATGGAGCAGGCCATTCTTCTCAGAAGGCCCTGGCGGAGCACTTCCTCAGTCCCCAAACCATTCACTTTGCATACTAAATAAAAGGCCCGTATGTATATTTATTAGGCTTATCATGAATATTTACTTAAGTATAGGGATGGGATGGCAACTGAGTTGCAACGGATCTGAGTTCAACCCCCCAGAAACCATGTTAAATGAAGTGCTGGGTATGGCCTCACCTTCGGATTATCCCAGCACTGTGAAGGAAGAGGAAAGAGAGCCCTGTTCCTTGCTGGCAGCCAACCCAGCTGAATCTGAATCCATGAAGCACAGGCCAAGCAGAGACCATGTCTCAAAAAACAAGGTGGGAAGTACCTGATAACAGCTGAGGATGTCTTCTGACCTCTACACATTTGCGAGCGCATGCACATGTGTGCGCACACACATGCACATTAAAACTAATAGACATAGGAACTGTGAAAAGGATTATTCTCTATTCAGAACCAAATATGATACTAAAATTTCCTTAAGCTATGCACTTAAGCAAAATATATTAATACAGGAGAGCTCTGATATCAGCAATGGATTATTCTACCAAGGAGATGTTGGCCAGGGGATCCAAGCGCCCCTCCCCCCCAGCAAAAGATAAAGGCTTTTGCCTGTAAACTGGGATACCTGCAAGAAGAGAGGCGATAAGGCCCTACTGTTGAAGACCAGATGTAAGCATGGGAAAGATGTATTGAGACCGCACTTGCAAGTGTACAGATGGTCTCTGGAATACCAGAGAGTGTTACCAAAGGCCACTAAACCAATAAAGCAAATATAGGTCTCCTTGAGTCAAGCAAGACTCCTCCATCAGCACCAGCTACACCTCACCTGCCTGGAAATACTGTGCAGCAGTGGCAGCCATATGCCTGTATATCCCAAATCTAATTGGCTATTAGCTCTCTCCTTGGAGGAATAACCCATGGCTGATGCCACAAGCTTACATTCCCTTAAAGTGGTTAGGCGATGTTATAAGCGACATAAGACCCTGTTGTATTTTACAGAAAAAAAAAAAGTAATTCATGGATTAAACAGACCACACAAACTATGCTGGGGTCTATACCAAAGTAAACCTCTACCATTAACAATTAGTACTGTTTTAAATATCCTATATTATCTTATGCTTGTCCTCATTAGTAGGAATGAAAGGTTATTCCTGGACAATGTCAGCCTGTGAAAGGAAACAGCCAGAATTGACCAGAGTCCAAAACAAACAGCTCCAGGAGAAAGTAGACTGTTTTGTCTCGTCCTCCCGTGCCCCTTTCTAAGCCTAGGGAACAATCTTGGAAGAGGGGGCTTCGTAGAATGTAAGGCTGTGATTGGGGTGAATTTGAAACTACAACAATTGTCTGGACACTTATTTGATCAACTGATTGAACATACAAGCCCCCCCCCAGCTGGATGGTGGGACCCTTGGGCCGTGTGGGTTTGGGCACAACTGCTTGCAAATTGGTTTTACATGAAGGATGCTTGTACTCATAAATTATTACTTATTGTTTAAAAAATGAAAAAAAATAAAGTAATTAAAAAAAGAAATTTTGAACACTAAAAAAATAAAAAATAAAAAAATAAAAATAAAATACTTAAATTTATATAAAAATCAAATTTTCTACTACCAGAATGGACACACCTAAGGGCTCTGGAGGAAGGTTCTCTGAGAGCACTCAGATGTGATCTCAGAAAGGAAAGTAGGAAAGTGAGCTCAGAGAGCTCACCCTCATTTGTAACTTGGGAGCCCCCCATGTTTCCCCATTGAAGGCTGATACCTGTTCCTTCTGCATTCTGTAAGTCCTCAGGATTTGATTGTTCTCAAAATTTTAGATATTCTAAGACTAGCAAAGAAATCCCAGCAAAGGGGGGCTGGAGAGATGGCCTAGCGGTTAAGAGCGCCGACCACTCTTGCAGAGGACCCGGGTTTGATCCCCAGCACCCACATGGCGGCCGAGAACCGTCTGAAACTCCAATTCCAGGAGAACTCCAGCTCCAGGGGAATCCGACACCCTCTTCTGACCTCCGTGGCATTGCACGACACGGGTGCGCAGACTTGCATGCAGACAGTACATTCATACACATATTGAAATGAATAAAATTTAAAAATAAATAAATAAATAAAAAAAGAAATCCCAGTAAAGTGCATCAACTTAAGGAAAGGGGGAAGAGTTAGAAATGCTACTCTGTTTGTAAGGAGAGCAATCAATGTTTGCCTGAGCATTCAATGTGTATTATTTTAGTTTGTCTCAGATGTAAGTTTTAAAACTGTTCATTTCTCCTCACTTCAGGGTGTATTCCCCCCAACAGACATAAATTACATTTACACAACAGGATTTGTCAACATAGAAACCATTTTTCCCTTCTTTCCTTTGTTTACTAGATATTGGGTCTTCTTACTTGGATCCCAAACGGGGAAAAAATAATCAACGATTGATTTATTTGTGTGGACAAAATGATTTGAAGCTGTTTCTTGTCATTGACGGGATGATCTGAGTGGAGCTGCATCCCATTGATAAAACTGTGATGAAATGTTTTTCGTTGGATGAATAAAGTTAGAATCAAGAGAACTCTCTGTGGCTCAGGGTATTTCTTCAGCTGTCAGTCATTTCTTGGCATTTGATCATATTGTCTCCCCTGTTGTCTGTTATTAATTGAAGCATGACTTTTCTTTCAAAACTACATCCAAGAGCACAAACTCTAAAAACGGAAGAAGTTCCACTGCTGCCTCTCCTCGAATCTTGGCTGTCTGTTCTCCCCCAGTGGATCCGCTTCCTTGTTAGTAGACTTCAAACATCACAAGCAGCTATGCCCCGCTTTCACAGATGCTGCATGGAAAAAGGGACTTCCTGTAAGCTGACCTTATTCAGTACATCTTCAAATGGCCTCGTGAAGATGCAAACTTCACAATAAAATAACCTTGCTATGAACGAAGAATGCTGCAGGGCTCTGAGAGATAAAGACCTGATTGCACATCACAGCATGGATGCATCTCAGCATAATGTTGAATAGGCACAAAAGATGCATACCGTATGAGTCCATTCATACAAAGCCCAAAGCTGACCGAGATTAATCACTGATGTTAAAAGTCAAGAGAATCAGTACCCTTGGGAATAGTGGCTTAGATATGAGAAGTGGGAATCATTTTTAAATTAGACACAGTGACCACAGGGATAGATTATACTTCTTAAAAAATCCCAGTATGCTGTACATATATTCTATTACATAAGGTTATACATAAGGCCAATTTTATGCCAAGTAGATAATATGCTTTGAGACTGTTTCTCACCCATCAAGTATGGAATTTTTGCATGAACATTATGATAAAATAAAAGCGCACCAGCTGGGGCTGGAAAGATGGCTCAGCAGTTAAGAGCACCAACTGCTCTTGCAGAGGACCCAGGTTTGATTCCCAGCACCCACATGGCGGCTAAGAACCATCATTAACTCCAGTTCCAGGGGAATACAACACCCTCTTCTGACCTCTGCAGCATTGCACAACATGGGTGTACCAACCTACATGTAGACAGTACACTCATACACATAAAATAATATATAATTTTTTAAAGTGCACCAGCTATAAGAATGTATTTTTAAGTTTTGTTGGGGTTTGTTTTTTTTTTTTTTTTTTTTGTTTTTTTTTTTTTTTTTTTGTCATTAACAGACAAGTGGTAGAGTTGGGAGGAAGCAACTTCAGCCCCATCTCCAAGTTTCTTTGCATCACTGGGTGAACATATAAGATCATGGAGAGATCAGCAGAGCATCTTTTCTAACTGTTGGGTGTTGCCGGAGATCCTGGATTCAAAGTACCTACAAGTGAGGGAGCCAAGACCCAACTCAGAATGGACAGATGATGTGGAGGATTTGTTCCGGAGTTGTGGGCCAGGCAGAGGTGACTAGAATGTATGAGAAGACAGGACAGACAAGGGCAAGGGTAGCATGCAAAGAGGCAGGTTATGGAAAGAACAAGGCTAGGAACTGGGTGGTCACGACCATGGTACACTTCCTGGACACTCAGCCTCACTGTTCCAGAATACCCTCAGAGCCCATTCTCTTCAAAATGAGGAGGGGCTCCAGTCAGAGCCTGCCTCTTTCCTCACTTATCCATTTGACCTTGACCTCAACTTTTCATACTCACATTAGACCTTCTTGCAAATACTCCTTGAGTGAATGAATGCCCATAGGTAAGTCCTGAATCACAACACCAACAATGGTGTCCAAGTAGACACCACAGATGAACTCCATTGATATGTGTGGATACTGGGTCCAAGGGTACACCCTCAACCTGGAGAGGAGTCAGGGACTGAAGGATGAGAAGTCTCATAGTGACTTCAGCCCAAGCGTCAGGAGTTGGGAGGAGAACAGTTACTAATTCTCACTCATAATTCCCCGCTCTCCTGCTCTCAGTTCAGTTCAATAAAGACACCCATAAAATAAGCTCTCTTCATTTCTATAGGCAGTCAATACTATCTGACAACAAGCAGGTCAGCAAAAAGGCAGTCGTGTCCGCAATATGGAAATTACCAAAGAAAAACCACTGTTTGTTTTGAAATAAATGCCTCTTAGAATCAATAATGCATTGGAAAATTGGTATCGACTACAATGTGTTTGTGGGTGGCTTTCAGCAGGGTTGGAAGGTCCACAGGCTCCTTTCCTTTACCACAGTAAATTGGGAAATTAATGTATACAGTAGTTGAAAGCCCTCATGCACCCCATTAGTAAAAAAGGGTGAAGAATCCAGCAAGAGCTCAGGGAATCTTAGACAGTATTTGTTAATTGATGCTTCAAGCACTAGTGTTTCATCATTTGTTTGTTAAAAGAAAGTCACCATGAGTTAACCACAGTAACTACATTAAGGGTTTAGTGCATGTCTGTGTTTACCGTCTGTCTAGCTCTGTGCTACAGACTAGAGTACATTGAGAGGTGAGGAAAACTCATCGCATTCATTACTTTTCTCATCACCGTGACCAGATACTTGACAAAAGCAGCCATTTTTAAAAGAAAGGATTTCTTTGGGAGCCTATCTTGGAGGAATGCAGTCCATGCAGGTAGAGGAGGCTCTGGTGGGAGCACAGGTAGAGGCCCACGTTGTCTGTTCAGCCAGGAAAAAGAACAAGATGACAGCAGGTGCAGTCTCTCTCTCTCTCTCTCTCTCTCTCTCTCTCTCTCTCTCTCTCTCTCTCTCTCTCTCTCTTTCTCCCATTTTAGTCATCCCAGGCCCCTGTGGCTGGCGCCCACTCTCAGGATGAGTCTTCTCTCCTCAGCTGGACAGCCTCCTAAGCGATTCCCCATCCAGTCATGTTGGCAAAGAAACTTCATCATGACAGTCAACCTTGAAGTTGAAGCTTAACTGAAAGGCTTTGCAAAGCATTTACATAGGCCACTTTGTTTTCCAGGTGAGGAAATCAAAACCCTAAGAAATAAGAACTAAGAGCAAAACTCAGCTTGCCTGAATCCAAGTTTAGGGAATATCAACTACAGCATCCAATTCCCCTGTACTTGGAGTTCTCCTCCGTAACTGCTTCAGAAAAAAACACAAGGAAAATGTATAAGTATGGAAACTAATGTACTTAAGGTTTTGGGTTCATGCTCTGGTGGAGATATTGTTCTAAGAGGGGAGGACCCTCAGAATTCATAATATAGCAGACAGGGAAGGCAGTCAAAGGGTCATAGGTTCAAATCCAAGTTCTGCCACCTACTAGTAAAATGCTCTGGGATAAGCTTCCTAACCCCCAGGAGCTTCTTTAAAATGAAGATAAAATGCCTTTCTTAGCAGAGGCTCTCAGGAAGAAATAAAAAACACATGAAAAATGACTAATAAAACACAGTAGACAGCATGTCAGCATGGTCCCTGTCTGTTTTTCCTTCCTGGAGTCACCAGCCAGAGACTCGCAGAGAGCACGCTTTTGTAATGAAGCCCAAGCAGTATGAATTTGTTTTCTTTTTCCTTGAACTTCAGCATTGTCTGGGGTTTGTTACTCTAACCACAACTGCCTTAAGCCCCAAGCTGTGATCCCAGACCTCAGGGTCATGGTTAAGTTGCCCCTGCTGTCTAGGCATGGGATGTCCTGGCTGCATTCCAGGCTCCCTCTGTAGAGTCCATTCCAGGAAAAAGCAGAACAATCAAGCAGCTCCCATGCACAATGCATGGTCCCGCAAACTGAATCCTCAAAACCAAGGCCTCTCCCCCGTTCTTATCTTTAATTCTTCCTTGTAAGACGCAAGCAACTTCTTTAAGGAACCTTTGAGAAAAATCTGCATGTATTTTAATTATGCAGAGAACAGTCCCCTCGAAAATTAATGAACGAAGATGAAGTTCAGTGACCGCAAAGCACTGCCTGCAGGAGCTTTCCGTGCTGTGTGGCTGGGCACCAACTCACCACTGGGCCTGCATCAGAATCTCCACCTCCAGATCCCCCTCACAAGGTGCTGTCACTCCTCAGAATAACAGAAGCTTAATAACAAACGACCCCCTTTCTCTGGGATGCTGATATTAAGAAAGGAAAGGCATTCCCACAGTAGCTCTCCTGACCTAGAATAATGAGTATGAAAAGATGAGACAGAGACAGAAACTAGAGATGAGGCTCAGTCCGTAGAGTGCTTGCCTAGTGTGTGCACAGCCCCATCACCACCTTTCTGACCACATAAACCAGGTAAGGTGGTGTGCACCTGTAAGCCCAGAACTCAAGAGGCAGGGGTAGAATCCAAAGTTTAAATTCACACAGTGAGTTCAGGGCCAGCCTATAATACTTAAGACCCAAGGAGAGAGAGAGAGAGAGAGAGAGAGAGAGAGAGAAAGAGAGAGAGAGAGAGAGAGAGAGAGAGAGAATGAATATACAAAGACATGAAGCAGCATGCATATGGATCTCCTACCCCAAATCCACTTCCCACACACACACACAGGTATGCAGGAATAGGAAAAGTTATGCAAGCTCTCTAATTATGGTACATACAATACACACACACACACACACACACACACACACACGTAGACAAGCCATCATGGCTTTGCACTTTTGTGTCTACCCGGGTTTTTGCTTCCTTCTTCATTCCCCAGCATTCACCATCCATGGCAGAATAGTTTGTCTCAAAATCAGAGCAGAATTTAGCCTAACTTCATCTACTCAAGAAGAAGACACGGATAGGAATTCAGTCGTAAGCCTCTTTTCCTACATCTGCACAATGGGACTAGTAACAGTTCCCAATGGCAGGGCTTCCATGAGGGTTAAGTGGAGTAACGTGATTGAAGTGCTTGGCACACTGCCTGTCCAACAGTTAACATTACATAAATAATGAAGTTAGGTGTAGGAGTCCCACACCTCCCTGTTCACAGACTCCTAACCTGGAGCGGCTGGGGACCTTTTTATCATGCCTATTCATCCCATTTAGTATAGCATTCACCCTTCAGGGGCAACATCGTCATCATTTGCACCATCCCAGTTGCCACCGGAGTTTTCTTTATGAAGAGTCTTACCTCTGAGAAATCTGAAAATTCCTTTTTTGAAGCCAGTGTGGTCCTAAAGATCTGGACAATGAAGTGTAGACCGGGGTTGCTACACTGAGTTTCTGTAAAATAAGACAGCAGGCTATGTAATATCGGCCAGGACACTACCGTGGAGTGACAGTTCTTGCTAATGCTTTGCACCTACCCTTTCTTAGCACATACATCCGAGTGCTGAGTTCACATGGGTGCTACCCTTCCTTTCCCCTCAGATGTGAAGCCACCTCACCGTGACATCATTTTTCCATCCTAGCACAGCCTAACGTCTCTCAAACCTCACCAGAAGAATGGGTATCTAGGACGTTGAACTTGGAATTGGTCTTGCTATTGGCCAAAGGCTTCCTGAGCCATTGCAGTTGTACTGATCTGTGAGATCCCCAGATGGGGCTGAGGAGGAAGGATCATCTGTCTTTAGGTGCTCTATCACCATCTGGAAAGCAAGGCTCTCAGATCTTACTACCTGAGCCCCACCAAGGTAACAAAGAACTGGCAAGTAATGCAGTGAGAGGCTTCCTTGACTCCCCTCCCCCTTGGAACACTGGGCACACTTGATAGTGAATGGCTTTCTCTGGGTCTCAGGTAGCTGTGAGCACAGTCCAGGCTTCCATCTTTCCAGTGGCTGTGGAAAGTTTGGTAGGCCTTAGAATCACCTGGAGGAGACTTTTGTAAATCCCAGGAAATGGACCAGACCTTAGACCAATTAATTTTGAGTCTCTAGTCTTGAGACTCAGACATCAGTATTTTTGTTAATCTCCTGGATATTTACAGTGTAACCCAAACAAGGAATCCCTGTTCTCTGGCCCTACACAGCTCCATGTGTCTAACACTAAGTCCCACCACATGATCTTTCCTGGATGACCCCAGAGGCCGGGTCCTGTAGTTTAATAGCACAAAGAAGAGAATCTTACCCAGGAGAGGCCCTGCATGGTTACCCTGGAATTAAAACCTAGAATTAAAATCTGGAGGACAGGGGACAGACCTGAAGCCAGAGCTCCTTCCCAGGTAGACACAGTCAACACAAGGACCACAGATGGAAGGGCTGCCAGTTAAAAATCCAAGACACAGCTAAATCTGAATTCCAGGTAAACAATGCATAATTGTTTTAGCTTAAACACCAAATAATGCATGGGATATACTTGTATTAAAACAATCCTTTATCTGAAATTCGAATTTACCAACATTCTGTATTTTTATCTGCTAGATCTGTTGGTATGTGCAGGGAGGGGGTCGCTCCTTCCAACCAGCCCCAGCCTGCGCCGTGCAAGTTTGCTTATGCAAAAAGAAGGAAATCAATCATATTATTCCAAACAACACTCGTCTCATTTGCCGAATAAATAGAACTTGCACTTTCCTTTAACAAAATTAAAATCAAGCCTTTTCAGGTTTCCCCCCTCCCCACCCCATCTAGAGACGTGGTCTCGTGTATTACGCTGCCATTTCTGCTTCCTGTCAAAGGCCTTTCCAATCTGGAATACAGGGAATTCCAGCTGCCTTCCCTTTCTGTCTGTGTTGCATGAAAATAGCACTGAGAGCTCTCTGCAGAAGCCCCCTCAGCTTCCTCCCACCTGTCTGCTGTTACCCCTGCTATTCCCAGAAGGATCTAGGCCCCAGGCTCTTGTTTGCCCCAAGTCTGGGAGCTTCATTCTGGAGAAGAAGGGCAGAAGGAACTGGGCTGCAGCACAGACCGTGCTAATTGGAGCAAAAGATTTTGCCTACTGGAAATAAGTAGCTGAGGCAAGCTTCCCTCTCAGGAGCCCTGGACACTTCAGGGGTCAGACTCCAAGATGGGTCTCAGGGAGAAGCCAAGATTGAACCCCCATTGAGTAAAAGCAAAAAAGCAAAAAAATGAATCATCTGCAATAATAAAGAAATAAACGGATGTGCTTTTAAACTCGGCCTCTGCGTGGATGTTGCAGGCTGTTCTGAGAGGACCTGCTGATCAGGTCAGCTCAGCATCGCTGCTGCAAGGGTCACGAGGCGGTTACAGTGCACATCTGGCCATCCTTTGTGCAGGGCAGTGCTTCGAACCAACATACTTTGTAGACAAAACAGAAAAAAAAAAATACCTGGGAGTGGCAACTATCTCCCCTTTAACTATAATGCTAAAGATCTCCTTTACTTTCAAATTGCTGGGAAGACTGCAATTACTAAACTCTGTTTGTAGACTAGAAAGCAAGATTTGGAAAAAGATTTCCACAAGTGGGTTGTGGCTCCTCTGTGGGGCCCGCCCTGAAGTCCTGCCTCTTGCTCTTTGCCAAAATGTATCATTCTCTTCAGTAAGCTCCTGAGGGAAGGATACATCAGACCAATTTTAAACACTGTCACAAATGGTATAAAAACCAGATGGAATCACCTCTTCAATAATGAATAAATATTCAGTAATAATAGTCCTATGAAATAGCGGGACGAGGACAAGAGCTTCAGCGGATGTTTCTTGGGCACAATGTACAGACTAAATCCTATTTAATAGAAAGGACTATAGTCTAGAACTCATCTACGAAGAAGAAACTCAAAAGGTTCCGAGTCAAGTAGCCTCTCTTCTGGGCTACCTCATTTACTTAGTCATTATATAATCTTCCAGAGGGCTGCTGCACGCCTGACAAGGTGTCAGGCTGGGATGAGTGGCTCAGAGAGGCTTCTGCCTTCCTGCAATCTCCATGCTGGAAAGGGAAGTAGACAAAAAAAGCAAGCCAGGGATGGGGATGTAGCTCAGCTTTTAGAGTGCTTGCCTCACAGCACAGAGCTTGGGTTGAACCCCCAGAACCACAGAAAACCAAACAAGGCCAGCCTGGGATAGTGAGTCCTTCTCTCAAATAAATAACTGAGTGAATAAATAAACAAATAATCCAAACAAACTAGCAAACAGAACTAGGGTGTGCTGAGTGCTATGAAGATAATAAGAACAAGTGGTAAAGTGAGAGTCATTGAGATGCTGCATTAAACGGGGTTTGAGGAAGGGCCCAATGAAGGGGTGACACTTAACCCTTAACCCGAGACCTACATGAGCAAAGCAGCCAGGAAGATAAGTGGAGGAGCAGGGAGGCCCCAGATAGCACTAGGGGATATAAGCAGGGAGATCCAGATAGCACAAGGGGATATAAGAAGGGAGACCCCAGATACAACTAGGGGATATAAGAAGGGAGACCCCAGATAGCACTAGGAGATATAAGCAGGGAGACCCCAGAAGCACTAGGGGATATAAGCAGGGAGATCCAGATAGCACGAGGGGATATAAGAAGGGAGACCCCAGATACTACTAGGGGATAAAGAAGGGAGACCCCAGATAGCACTAGGGGATATAAGCAGGGAGACCCCAGATAGCACTAGGGGATATAAGCAGGGAGATCCAGATAGCACTAGGTGGTATAAACAGGGAGACCCCAGATAGCACTCGGGGATATAAACAGGGAGATCCTAGATAGCACTAGGGGATATAAACAGGGAGAACCCAGATAGCACTTGGGGATATAAGCAGGGAGTCCCAAGATAGCACTAGGTAAATATAACCAGGGAGACCCCAGATAGCACCAGGGGATATAAGGAGGGAGAACTCAGATACCACTAGGGGATATAAGCAGGGAGAACCCAGATAACACTAGGGGGATATAAGCAGGGAGACCCCAGATAGCACTAGGGAATATAAACAGGGAGACTCAAGATAGCACTAGGGGATATAAACAGGGAGACCCCAGAGAGCATTAGGGGATATAAACAGGGAAAACCCAGATAGCACTAGGGGATGTAAGCAGGGAGATCCCAGATAGCACTAGGGGATATAAACAGGGAGACCCCAGATAGCACTAGGCGATATAAACAGGGAGACCCCAGATAGCACTAGGGGATATAAGCAGGGAGACCCCAGACAGCACTAGAGGATATAAGAAGGGAGACCCCATATAGCATTAGGGGATATAAGCAGGGAGACCCCAGATAGCACTAGGGGATATAAGAAGGGAGAACCCAGATAGCACTAGGGGGTATAAACAGGGAGACCCCAGATAGCACTAGGGGATATAAACAGGGAGACCCCAGATAGCACTAGGGGATATAAACAGGGAGACCCCAGATAGCACTAGGGGATATAAACAGGGAGATCCCAGATAGCACTAGGGGATATAAGCAGGGAGACCCCAGATAGCACTAGGGGATATAAGCAGGGAGACCCCAGATAGCACTAGGGGATATAAGCAGGGAGACCCCAGATAGCACTAGGGGATATAAGCAGGGAGACCCCAGATAGCACTAGGGGATATAAGCAGGGAGACCCCAGATAGCACTAGGGGATATAAGCAGGGAGACCCCAGATAGCACTAGGGGATATAAGCAGGGAGACCCCAGATAGCACTAGGGGATATAAGCAGGGAGACCCCAGATAGCACTAGGGGATATAAGCAGGGAGACCCCAGATAGCACTAGGGGATATAAGCAGGGAGACCCCAGATAGCACTAGGGGATATAAGCAGGGAGACCCCAGATAGCACTAGGGGATATAAGCAGGGAGACCCCAGATAGCACTAGGGGATATAAGCAGGGAGACCCCAGATAGCACTAGGGGATATAAGCAGGGAGACCCCAGATAGCACTAGGGGATATAAGCAGGGAGACCCCAGATAGCACTAGGGGATATAAGCAGGGAGACCCCAGATAGCACTAGGGGATATAAGCAGGGAGACCCCAGATAGCACTAGGGGATATAAGCAGGGAGACCCCAGATAGCACTAGGGGATATAAGCAGGGAGACCCCAGATAGCACTAGGGGATATAAGCAGGGAGACCCCAGATAGCACTAGGGGATATAAGCAGGGAGACCCCAGATAGCACTAGGGGATATAAGCAGGGAGACCCCAGATAGCACTAGGGGATATAAGCAGGGAGACCCCAGATAGCACTAGGGGATATAAGCAGGGAGACCCCAGATAGCACTAGGGGATATAAGCAGGGAGACCCCAGATAGCACTAGGGGATATAAGCAGGGAGACCCCAGATAGCACTAGGGGATATAAGCAGGGAGACCCCAGATAGCACTAGGGGATATAAGCAGGGAGACCCCAGATAGCACTAGGGGATATAAGCAGGGAGACCCCAGATAGCACTAGGGGATATAAGCAGGGAGACCCCAGATAGCACTAGGGGATATAAGCAGGGAGACCCCAGATAGCACTAGGGGATATAAGCAGGGAGACCCCAGATAGCACTAGGGGATATAAGCAGGGAGACCCCAGATAGCACTAGGGGATATAAGCAGGGAGACCCCAGATAGCACTAGGGGATATAAGCAGGGAGACCCCAGATAGCACTAGGGGATATAAGCAGGGAGACCCCAGATAGCACTAGGGGATATAAGCAGGGAGACCCCAGATAGCACTAGGGGATATAAGCAGGGAGACCCCAGATAGCACTAGGGGATATAAGCAGGGAGACCCCAGATAGCACTAGGGGATATAAGCAGGGAGACCCCAGATAGCACTAGGGGATATAAGCAGGGAGACCCCAGATAGCACTAGGGGATATAAGCAGGGAGACCCCAGATAGCACTAGGGGATATAAGCAGGGAGACCCCAGATAGCACTAGGGGATATAAGCAGGGAGACCCCAGATAGCACTAGGGGATATAAGCAGGGAGACCCCAGATAGCACTAGGGGATATAAGCAGGGAGACCCCAGATAGCACTAGGGGATATAAGCAGGGAGACCCCAGATAGCACTAGGGGATATAAGCAGGGAGACCCCAGATAGCACTAGGGGATATAAGCAGGGAGACCCCAGATAGCACTAGGGGATATAAGCAGGGAGACCCCAGATAGCACTAGGGGATATAAGCAGGGAGACCCCAGATAGCACTAGGGGATATAAGCAGGGAGACCCCAGATAGCACTAGGGGATATAAGCAGGGAGACCCCAGATAGCACTAGGGGATATAAGCAGGGAGACCCCAGATAGCACTAGGGGATATAAGCAGGGAGACCCCAGATAGCACTAGGGGATATAAACAGGGAGACTCCAGATAGCACTAGGGGATATAAACAGGGAGACCCCAGATAGCACTAGGGGATATAAGCAGGGATATCCCAGATAGCACTAGGGGATATAAACAGGAAGACCCCAGATAGCACTAGGGGATATAAGCAAATAGATCCCAGATAACACTAGGGGATATAAGCAGGGAGACCCCAGATAGCACTAGGGTATATAAGCATGGAGAACCCAGATAGCACTAGGGGATATAACAGGGAGACCCCAGATAGCACTAGGGGATATAAGCAGGGAGAACCCAGATAGCACTAGGGGATATAAGCAGGGAGATCCCAGATAGCACTAGGGGATATTAGCAGGGAGACCCCAGATAGCGCTAGGGGATGTAATGAGGGAGATCCCGGATAGCCCTAGGGGATATAAACAGGGAGACCCCAGATAGCACTAGGGTATATAAGCAGGGAGGCTCCAGATAGCACTAGAGTATATAAGCAGGGAGACCCCAGATAGCACTAGGGGATATGAACAGGGACACCCCAGATAGCAGTAGGGGATATAAGCATGGTCCAGACACACAGACGTTAGGCAGCAGAGGCTGAGTAAATTGAGGTGCTAGGTACTTTCTTCCTAGCTGTGACAAACACCTGACCTAAGTGCCCTAATGGCAGAACCTTTTATTTTGGCTCCTAGTTTGAGGCATGGTCCATCCTGCTAGAACAAGTGTGGGGTCACGAGTGTGATGGCTGGGCCCATTGTGCCTTAGTCATCAACAAAGAGACATGAACACTGCTGCTCTTCTTCCTTTCTTCTTTGCACTCAGCCCAGAACCCCGGTCTCTAGGATGGTGCCTCCACAGTTAGGGGGTCCTGGGCTCTGCCTTGTCTATTAATGAAACTATAAACTCCCTGACGGACATGACTCGAGGTTTTTCTCCAGGTGATTTAAGATCCTGTCCAGTTTGCAATAATAACCATCACAAATGATATCAGAACTCTAAAAACAGTGCCTAGGAAGCCAAACTACGGGATACCTATTAGATCAGGATCAGGATCCTGTTCTCAATGTGAAATACTGGGGACTCTGGGCAGAGGCACACAATTGCATGTCTAAAGTCCCATGTGTCTTTGTGACAAGATTGATTTAGTAACACGTTTAGAAGCAATAACATAGAAGGCTTAAAATAGTTGTAGTTGTGAACACTAGAAACTGTCATGGATGGAAAGAAAACAATTTAGAATATGTAGAATATGTTTCATCAACAAAACCAGTATGATTTCCAATAAAAGGTATACAAGGACTTTTTAATAAGATAATTCACAATTAGGCTTCTGCTTGCTCGAGGCAATTAAGTATATATGATGATTTTTACTGAAAATGGGGACTGAGAGATCAAAGGACAAATCAAGAGTTTAGAGCACTGAGGTTCCTATTAGAAAACAAGGACAGGTAAGGGACAGCTGGATATAGGAGTCTCCGCATCATGGGAAAGGCTGCGGGCACACCTCTCAATTTTGGAGTCATTAACCATGGAGTTAGTAAGCAGGAACACAAGGTGGAGAAATTGCCCTGAAAAGAGAAACATAATTAATGAACAAAGAGGGGTTCAGATGATGCTTCTGGTATTCTAGGGTTAGGGAGAGGAGGAAGAAGAGCCAGCAAGGGGAACAGATACAGGCCGTGACACAGAAGGGAACTCGAGCACTGAGAATCTGGCAGTGCTGCAGGCTAAAGGGCTTGTGGCTTCCTGGGGACTGCAGCATTTGATCCTAACCTTGGGGCCTGGATGGGATTTAGATCCACGCAGAGTAGTTGAGGGAATTCCAGGTAGGGGCAGAATTATAAGCAAAGCCTTGGAGTAGACAAAGGCAGGAAGAGGGGAGGTAGTGACAGCATTAATTCCACTGCCCCTGTTGGGAGACCACAAGTGAGAGTCAAAGGCTGTGTGACAGCCAGAGGAAGCCACCCTGGCACCTCTTCATGGTGGCTCTCTAGCTGGGGCCTCAGACACAAGTGCCCCAGGGGGCAGCAGCAATATTTTCATCCTTCCCTTCTGGAACACGAGGAGAGACATCCAGGGCCTGGGTCACTCTTTCCACTGTGCAAAGTCCTCAGGCTTCCTTGCTTCCAGCTCCCTCTTCCCTGCTGTATGCTGTAGGGAAGGGATGCCTCAGGGAGTCCTTACCCCAGGAATTCAGGAAATGAGCTCCACTTTAAGCTCCAGTCTCTTCAGCCAAGTCTTTAAACCCCCATCCGCCCCACATTAAGGTGTGTTTAATTAAGGTCAGTCAGCCTGTTAGCAAAGGTGCTTTATTTCCCAACTTGCCTCCTCATCTGCTTCTAAAACTTTCATAAACAGTCTTGGCCTCTCTAGATGCTGTTTATTCTATAGGAAAGTTACATTTTGCCAGGACAAAGGCTCTGGGTTCCAACCTGGACGAGTCCTTCCTTCATCTGTAATGTCTCCTGACACCTGTTACATGGTAAAAGGCTTCTCATTCAGAATTTCCCATGAACTGAGGGAAGCCGTTCTCAGCAAGGAAAACCTGACGGACAGGAGAGGTGGATGGGGTGGGGTCCAGGGTGTGCTACGACTCACAGGGAAAGGTTGGTTAACGTAGAGCGAGGATGGATTGCATCAATGTCGTGTGAACATCTTCAACCTCATTTCAGTGTTAATGAAATCCCTCAGGTGTGTGTGTGTGTGTGTGTGTGTGTGTGTGTGTGTGTGTGTGTGTGTGTGTGTTTGTGTGTGTGTGTGTGTGTATAGGGGAAAGAGAGAGAGAGATAGAGAAAGAGAGAAACAGGTAATCATGTTCCCAAATCATGAACTTCCACGTGTAAAACATCCGTGTGCTGCTGATCGAGCCCCTCAGATGGGCCCCACACACACCTGTGCAGCTAGTTCTATAGAACTCGCTTTCCTCCATTTTCGGTGAAGCCACCCCAGCACCTGCCTCTGCCTGGACCTCCTCTCCCCTCACTGCTATGTGATCTGTCTGTGAGCCGCTGGGCTGACTCCACGTGTCAGGGACGTCCTACTTATACCTTGGCCTTTTTGTCCTGTCTCCTGGCTCTAGCTGAAACCATTTGCACATGTTAATGTCTTATTTGTGTCTGTTCTTAGGCTTTTAAATATGTATGTGCGTCCTAAATCCTGGCCCTTGGCAGAAACCTCATCTCTCAAATTAGGCCAGGAGACCTGGGGTTCCTCAGAGTACAGAGTGTTTGTCTTCCCCAGACTAGAGATACCTGGTGAGACTGTGCCTGTAAACCCATGTAAGACGGAGGCTGCTGGAGAGACCACTTCCACTTCACAAGGAACTTCTAGTTTATTTTATGACTCAGGATACTGGGCATGCTCAGTAAAGTGAACTTCTGAAGTTAGGCACCCATAGGCTGGTCAGCCAAAGTACTCAGCACAGCCGTGGTCATGAAGATGCGGCTATGATCACGTCACATAACCAGGGCAGAAGACACAGGGCTAAGTGACCATCTTCACAGCCAGTTTCAGAAGCATCAGAAAGAACCCTCGTTGCCCCCAAACCTTGATCCTCTGCTGCTTAAGCTCTGTCCTCCATCTGTAAGATAATGTTGGCTCTGACACTGACATTACTCCCGGTAAAATGTCTATCTGACTCTGGAGTCTCCTGGGAGGAGGGGCTTCAATAGAGAGTTCTGGAAGTCTAACCTCAGCACTGGTGCAGGGGGAATAGTCCCCAGGGAAGGTTAGTAACATCTTCAAGGTCAAAATTTAATGCTTAACTGTGTACTATTCAGAGACTTCTGAAGAAGTGGAACTCATAGAGGATGGATGGTATTCTAGTTACTTTCTATTGCTGTGATAAAAACACTTATCCAAACCAACTTGGGAAGAAAAAGGTTTATTTTATTTCACATCTCCTAGGTCACAGTGCATCACTGAGGGAATCCAGGACAGGAACTCAGAGCAGGAACCTGGAGGCAGGAGCTAAAGCACAGACCACGGAGAAACACTGCTTATTGGCTTGCTCCCCTGGCCTGTGCTCAGCCTGCTTTCATTTATAACCCAGGACCACCTGTCCACGGGCGACACCACCCAAAGTGGCCTAGGCCCTACTGCATCACTCAACAATCAGGAAAACACTCCATGGACATGGCCAGGCCAATTGGGTAAATTCCCCAATTGATCTTTCCTCTGCACAGGTGTGACAGGATGACAACTAAAGCTATCCAACCTAGAGGAATAGATGAGAGATATGAGAGAGAGAGAGAGAGAGAGAGAGAGAGAGAGAGAGAGAGAGACAAAGATACATAGAAGATTTAATATTAGAATTGTCTCACATAATTCTGGAGGCCAAGAAACTTCACAATCTGTCACCTGAAAGGTGGGGAACTAGAGTAGCCAGTGCTGTTGAGCCCAGTCTGAAACTGGAGACCCAAGACACTGGTTACAGCTGGAGCAAGTCCCCACATCCAATGCCGAGGCCAGCAGATCAGAGAGAGAGGAGAAATTCAGCTTTTATTTTCTTCTCCTTGGCCGTCAGTTCACTGCACAGTGCCCATCCATAATAGCAAGGAGAGATCCCCTTTACTCAGCCTGCTGACTCAAGTGCTGATCTCTTCCAGAAACACCCTCACAGACTAGTAGCTACCTGGGAATCCCTTAGTCCAATCAAGTTGACACCTACACACACACCATCACCATTTTCTAAGGACCCCGATTCTTACACTTGTGAATTTGTTAGTTCTCCTCTGCTTGTGTCTTCTACTCATAGTATAATGAAGAGTTCCTATAAAACAGTCGAAGCAAGAAGGAATGCTTGCTTTCTGGATAAGATATATCCCGGGTAACTTACTGAGAAGCACAGAGAAGAATGGCCTTAGCTAACTTCTCTAGCCAGAACATCTCCATGCCCTCCTCTGAGAAAGGTTCATACCATTTCTGTGTCTCAGCTCAGACAGGGAGTTAGACTGGACTGTGAACTAACAGCATTGGCATGGGGAAGCAACCAGCTCACGCAAGGAACAGAGCCACTCCCTTCCACATCCCAGGCACTTAGTACAGAGTCTGGCATGGTGAACAGTCAGTACACACTAAAGAAGCAATACTGGAAGAACTTCACACCCAGAAATCAGGCTCTAGGTAAAGTTTGACAGACAACGGTTTATTGCAAGCATCCTTGGAGTCTGACCAAAATTCCCTGCGAGAAAGAGTCCACTGAGAAGAGGAGCAGAACTGTGCTGCAGAGGCTGTAGAAAGTGTGGAAGCTCAGAGGGTCTGAGCAAGGTAGCCTTTGTACGCAGGTCATCATCTGTCCATCTGTGTGGAGCCTCCCTCAGTGCACAACTCTCCCAGCAGCTCAGGAAGGGAAATCTGGGGCACCTCATCACCCAGTACAGACACCTTGAAGGAGGGTCAGCATCAATGGAAAAACACATCCCCAGTGAGAGCCACGGACCCAAACCAAGAGCCCTGGTCTCTAGACAGCGGGTTTGTTTGCCTGTGCTTAGTTCACTGTTACCTATTTCTTTTTCTTTCTCATTTTTATTAGTTCTTTGAGAATTCCATACAGTGCATTTTGATCTTATTGCTGCCATCTTCCCCTGCGCCCTGCAAGTTCCCTCCTCAATAATTTACTTATAGAATCAAGATGAGGGTTAGTTAAGTCACTGTTTAATTACTGTGGGCCTCACATTAAAATCACCAAGAAGTTTTGTTTTAGTACCAAATTGTGGTTCTACCTTCATAGCATCCGCTCAATCTAGCTTAGTGGCTGAGGGTCAAGATATTGATGCTTTTTTTTTTTTTTTTGGTCTTTTCGAGACAGGGTCTCCCTGTAGTCCCAGCTGTCCTGGAACTCACTCTGTAGACCAGGCTGGCCTTGAACTCACAAAGATCCGCCTGCCTCTGCCTCCCAAGTGCTAGGATTAAAGGCGTGGATATTGGTGCTTTTTAAAACTTCTTGGTGACTGCAATGGGCATATAGCTTGAAGAACCAGTGGAGAATGCATGTCTACTGAGACTCTGTGAAACTGATTTCTGATGTCTATGTACTAGAGTTCTAGTATCTGTGCTGTGCAACAAAGAGTAAGCCTGTTCTATATAGAAAGGCCAAAGAAGCCTTTTAGAACTCTCTCCTTGTTACATTCTAAATTATACCTCTTTCCAAATTCGCAAAGTGAAGTCCTGACCCATATACCTAAAAATGTGACTGTGTCTGAAGATAGGACCTTGAAGGAGGTCATTTGAGGTCATTAGTCTGACTGTTCCCTGTGGAAGAATTACAAGTGCAGAGAAAGCACTCCTGGGCTTATCCATTGCCATTATTAGTGACTTGTAAATATGTCCTAGAATTACTTTCAATCTTAATAAATTTCTAGTACTTGACATGTTTGCAAATTTTTAATTCTCATACTTTAAAAATCTTTCTTGAACTTAGAAAAGGAAGAGTTTAGGGTGTGGATATGTTCAGAGAAAAAAAACATTTGTGGAGCCGCAGACAAATACAAAGCAACAGAAAGGCCCCAGCAGTGCCTGGATACCAACCTTCCAGCCTCAGAACAATGAGACATCAATGTCTGCGGTGTCGGACAGTTAGTGCAGGACATTGCTATGCTGTTCTAGCACCTCTCAACTTCTCAGTGAGACAGGAGCTCAAACCCAGCCCTCTGATTGGCTCGTGCTGACGTCACAGAGCAGTGCTCTCCCTGCAGAAATTGAGAGTCCTCCCACCCTTTCTCTCCTCAGAGCTGATCTAGGTCCTTCCAAGGTAGTCACCCCTTGGCTCATTCTTATAAAGTGATGGGGACTTTGGAAGGAAGCTGACTATGGAGCACACGTGTGTGCTCCACAGATCCTTCAGGAAAGCCAGCCAGTCCCAAGTCAGCCATCCCACCCACTGGGGACAGTAAGCGAAGTACAGCCACCCAGGATGTTCTTGTGATGAGTCGAGGCTTCTGTGAAATGTCTGTGCCAAAGTAATGGGAAAACAACCACTGTGTGCTGTGTCTACCTGTGGCCATATCTTCCTTGAACTTGACCTGCTATGCACTCCTTGGTTAACGACTTAGGAGAGATTGAGAGCACCGGCCTAAGGAAAGGTGGACCTGAGGAAGTCCTGCTTAACAAGGTTGCTCGATAGTTCCTTTCTCACTTCATCCAAAATCCTTCAAAAAACTAAGGAATGTTTCCTCCTGAGCATGCTAGTTACTTTTCTCACAGCTGTGGAAAAATGTCTGTGAAAGCCCCTTAAAGAGGGAAAGGTTTCTTCTGACTCACAGTTTGGGAATACAGTTTGTCATGGTAATTGGAGCAGTGTTGCTGTGGTGGTCCTGCAGGGGAGGTCCTACAGTGGTGTTCCTACAGTGGAGGTCCTGCAGTAGTGGTCCTGCAGGGGAGGTCCTGCAGTGGAGGTCCCGCAGTGGAGGTCCTGCAGGGGAGGTCCTACAGTGGTGATCCTGCAGTGGAGCCCTACAGTGGAGATCCTACAGAGGTGGTCCTACAGTGGAGGTCCTACAGTGGTGGTCCTACAGTGGTGGTCCTACAGTGGAAGTCCTACAGTGATGTTCCTACAGTGGTGGTCCTACAGTGGAGGTCCTACAGTGGAGATCCTACAGTGGTGGTCCTACAGTGGAGGTCCTACAGTAGAGGTCCTACAGTGGTGGTCCTACAGTGGAGGTCCTGCAGTGGAGTCCTACAGTGAAGGTCCTACAGTGGTGGTCCTACAGTGGAGGTCCTGCAGTGGAGTCCTACAGTGGAGGTCCTGCAGTGGAGTCCTACAGTGGAGGTCCTACAGTGGAGGTCCTGCAGTGGAGTCCTACAGTGGAGGTCCTACAGTGGAGGTCCTGCAGTGGAGTCCGACAGTGGAGTCCTACAGTGGTGGTCCTACAGCGGAGGTCCTGCAGTGGAGTCCTACAGTGGAGTCCTACAGTGGAGGTCCTGCAGTGGAGTCCTACAGTGGAGGTCCTGCAGTGGAGTCCTACAGTGGAGTCCTGCAGTGGAGGTCCTGCAGTGGAGTCCTACAGTGGAGTCTGCAGTGGAGGTCCTGCAGTGGAGTCCTACAGTGGAGTCCTACAGTGGAGGTCCTGCAGTGGAGGTCCTGCAGCGGAGTCCTACAGTGGAGGTCCTACAGTGGAGGTCCTACAGTGGAGGTCCTACAGTGGTGGTCCTGCAGTGGAGGTCCTGCAGTGGAGTCCTACAGTGGAGTCCTACAGTGGTGGTCTTACAGTGGAGGTCCTGCAGTGGAGGTCCTGCAGTGGAGTCCTACAGTGGAGGTCCTGCAGTGGAGTCCTACAGTGGAGTCCTGCAGTGGTGGTCCAGCAGTGGAGGTCCTGCAGTGGAGTCCTACAGTGGAGATCCTGCAGTAGAATCCTGCAGTGGAGTCCTACAGTGGAGTCCTACAGTGGAGTCCTACAGTGGAGGTCCTACATTGGAGGTCCTACAGTGGTGGTCCTACAGTGGAGGTCCTACAGTGGTGGTCCTACAGTGGAGGTCCTGCAGTGGAGTCCTACAGTGGAGTCCTACAGTGGAGGTCCTGCAGTGGAGTCCTACAGTGGAGTCCTACAGTGGAGGTCCTGCAGTGGCGTCCTACAGTGGAGTCCTACAGTGGAGGTCCTGCAGTGGAGGTCCTACAGTGGTGGTCCTGCAGTGGAGGTCCTGCAGTGGAGTCCTACAGTGGAGGTCCTACAGTGGAGGTCCTACAGTAGAGGTCCTACAGTGGTGGTCCTACAGTGGAGGTCCTACAGTGGAGTCCTACAGTGGAGTCCTACAGTGGAGGTCCTGCAGTGGAGTCCTACAGTGGAGTCCTACAGTGGAGGTCCTACAGTGGTGGTCCTACAGTGGAGGTCCTGCAGTGGAGGTCCTACCATGTGGTCCTACAGTCATGGTCCTGCAGTGGAGTCCTACAGTGGAGGTCCTACAGTGGTGGTCCTACAGTAGAGGTCCTGCAGTGGAGTCCTACAGTGGAGGTCCTACAGTGGAGGTCCTGCAGTGGAGTCCTACAGTGGAGTCCTACAGTAGAGGTCCTACAGTGGAGGTCCCACAGTGGTGGTCCTGCAGTGGAGGTCCTGCAGTGGTGGTCCTGCAGTGGTGGTGCTGCAGTGCACAGCATTCTTAATGTATTCTCTAGATGGTGCTTAGACAATCTATTTAACAAAGGCCTACCTCTTAATATTGCTGCAGTACGAATTGGGCTTCAGCATGAATTTTGGAGAGGATGCTCAAACCATGGCAAAAGCCAACTGGCTTGTCCAGATTAAATAACACCAGTCCAAACTGCTTAAAAGGCACAGTTAAACTGGGCCTGGCTGTTAATGCCCATCTTCCCAGAACTCAGGAGCCCGAAGCAAGAGGACTACTATGAATTCAAGACTAGCAAGAGACACAGTCAGATCCAGGCCAGGCCAGACCACAGAGTCAACTCTGCCTCAAAACAAGGTGGGGGAAGACGGGGAGAGAAGCCTCAGTGGTCAAGGGTACACACTGCTCTAGGAGAAGACCTGAGTGGATTCCCAACACTCACATCTGTCACCACACAATTGCCTGTGACTCCGGCTCCAAGGGATCCAACAGTCTTCTGGACTCTGCACTCACATACACACAGACACACACATATACAAGGATCCAACAGAGTCTTCTGGACTCTGGACTCATAAATACACACAGACCCACACATATACAAGATCTAACAGAGACTTCTGGACTCTACACTCACATATACAAATACACACAGACACACACATATACAAGGATCCAACAGAGTCTTCTAGACTCTGCACTCACATACACAAATACACACAGACACACACATATACAAGGATCTAACAGAGTCTTCTGGACTCTGCACTCACATACACAAATACACACAGACACACACATATACAAGATCTAACAGAATCTTTTGGACTCTGCACTCACAAATACACATAGACATACACATATACATGATCTAACAGAGTCTTCTGTACTCTGCACTCACATATACAAATACAGAATAGACACAAACATATACATAAAATTTAAAATAAAAAATAATTTTTATACCCTCAAAATAACAAATACAAAATAAAATCAATAAACAGAAAAGAAAGGGAGGGAATTTCTGGCCAATTTCCCACTGTGAGCAATTCCACGTTCCCAGTGGTTGAATGGTCCTGTGGTACAGCCCATGTACCTGGGGAGAGTTTCCCCTAATGTAGCCTCTTAGCCACTGACTTGCTCAAACAGGAACGAGGTGTGAAAAACAGAAATGTTCTAAACAGGAGACACAATTATTTTCGGTTCTTTCCTAAAGGAAAAGAAAACATCATCCCGTGGTAATTTTCTGTTTGCTTCACTTCCTCGTTCTCCTCTCCTCTTCCACCCACTGTTTAACGAGCCCCAGAATTTTCCTCCAGAGAACTTTTTCCAGCATATTAGAGAGCTTTGGAAACAAACACTAGCTCAAGTTGTAGGGCCTGAAAAGCAGTGTGATCCTAAAGGAAATAAATCCACCATAAGAGAACAGTGAGTTTGCATCAGGTCAGATGGGTGGCCTCTGCTGATAGCCCTTATTCAGACTGTCCCCACCTTAAGAAAACATTCAGAAACTAAGGTTGAACCTTGTCTTAGAACTGGCCAACACAAAACCCACATTGGGAGTGTTTCCAGTATTTGGTGGCTTAGCCCTCCCATTAGCTTTAGTTACTGTGAACCAGCCCGTGAGCCTACCGAGTCTCTAGCCACACCCTCCTTGCCTGGTCCCCTAGCTCTGTGAGCCCAGCTCTGTCACTGACTTGGTGTCCCGCCACTCTAGAATCCAGTTCACTACTCCAGACCCCAGATACCAGCTGTGGAGATTGCCTTGTCATTAGTCTACCCCTGCTTGCTGACATGACCAAAACCTTCTGGCTTCCAGGTTGCTCAGCCTCAGTCTGCCCTCCCCCAGAGCCCGCTTTGTAGAGACACAATAGAGAAGTTGTTAAAGTCCTGACAACTTGGAGCTAGTGAGAGAGCTCAGCAGGACAGGCACTGGCTACAGAGCCTGAGGACCCACTTGGTGGGAGGAGAGATCCAACTCTGGTGAATTGCCCTCTGACCTCCACACACAAGCTACACACAGGCCATGGCACATGCTCCACACACAGACTACACACAGGCCATGGCACATGCTCCACACACAGACTACACACAGGCCATGGCACATGCACCACACACAGGCTACACACAGGCCGTGGCACATGCTCCACACACAGGCTACACATAGGCCATGGCACATGCACCACACACAGGCTACACACAGGCCATGGCACATGCACCACACACAGGCTACACACAGGCCATGGCACATGCACCATACACAGGCTACACACAGGCCATGGCACATGCTACACACACACACACACACACACACACACACATAAATATATAAATATTTTAAAATTAAGAGCATGAAACTCTCAGCCAATGAGTCTGGGGTGACGCTCTGATGTTCTGGTTCCAGCTCCCACTGGGATTACCTAGCATACCAAGGCTTCATCCATTTCCTCATCTGCAATGCAGACAGGAACATGATCTGTCTCATGGATTGGCTACAATAAAGAAACATCAACCTACTGAGAGGCAGAGACACCGCGGGACGTACCGATGTGTCTATGAAGGACTTGCCTCCTCCCAGGCCGTTCTCCACTGGTGCTGCATCCCCGCTCCTGTTCCGGATCAGCCAAACCCAATGGGACCAGTTATTCTGTTTACTGCGTTAACTTCCCTCCCCTATGTCTGTCCCCTAGAACTAGGTCAGTCTAGTTCCAGAAGCTGCTCCCTGCCAATGGCCACAGCACTGAACAACACTGAACACAATACATCTCAGAAAGCAAACACAAAACTTACTATGTGCCAGTCACTGTCCCAGGCATCAGAAAGGAGCTGAGAGCCCAATACATTATAGAATATTTATGAAATCACAATGGAGATTTCTCAGCATAATTCATCTTCCCTCTGAAATGTAACCTCTGCACACAGTTAGAACCCTCCCCAAACTTTCTGTCTGGTTTCTAGGACTCAGTCCCCTTAATCTGTTGAGATCAGGAAATTGGGTTGTCTCTCCCAGAATCCCATTAACCATCATTATCCAGATTGAGGGGTAAATGAGTGTCCAGGGAAGGTCCCCGGAAGGAGTCTCTGCGAGTAGGCTGTCTACTGTTGTGATCTGGGATGCAGAGCCTGGTAATGAAAGTAGAAGCCAGTCCAGCCAGTGACCCCTGGGGGCTGATGGCTCAGTGGGTAAGAGCACTGTGATGCAGTCCTCTGAACCCACGTAGGCAAAGGCTGGTGTATCCATGCCCAAGGCTGTAACCCCAGCTCCACGAGGGACTCTATCAAGGAGTAAGGCAGACACTGATAGAGCAGGGTCCCCCTGCCTTCGTCTGCCCTTCGTGTGCGCATGGTCACGCACGCCCCCTCTCCCCTCTCCAGTTCACCCCATCGTGCCCCACACCTTCCAATCTTCAGAACTCTACCCTGTCCACCTGGGTTCCTGCCTGCCATAGTTTATCAGGAATAAAACGTGCTGTGGTGAGCTCAGTCGCTCTGGGGACATGGCTCTGAAGGCCCTTCCAGTTCTGAGGCCTTTGGCCAGGACATCAGAGGATGACTGCTGTCCTGGGAGCCAGGCAGCAGCCCCCTCACAGGTGGGGTGAGTACAGGATGCCTTAGGGAGGAAAGCGACAGGGAAGCACTCGGCTGCCACACCGCAGCCCGATGTCTGTGACTCTGCAATCATCAGGCTTCCCACAAGGAGCCCAGGGTGCCCTGAGGCAGGGTGAGGGTGAGCTCTAGAGAACTCCCCACATAAACACAAATGCATAAATTAAACTCAAAGAGGATCCCAAAGAGGGAGATGTTTAACCCAAATGATAGAATGTTAAGTCAAGCAAGAAAAGCACCTCGGGCAGACTTTGAGGCAGCCAGGCTAGAAGGCTGTGGAGGGGTGTGGAGCAGGGAGACTGCTGGCTCCCTGAGCCTTGACACCAGGAGGCTGCCTTCCAAGGGCAGTCCTGGGAGTGGTTACGTGAACTGAATGAACATCGGGCCCTGGATATGGGAACTTTATGAAGCTGGATTTCCAGGCCACAGCCCCCAGGATCTCCATGTGGGCCGTTGCACGGACATGCTTGTGTGATGGGGAGGCCCAAGTGTCAGCGTCTTCCCTCCCGTCTGCTGCCTCCTTTAACACATCATAGGATAGGTGGTTGTCTTCAGGTGGGTTCCTGCCTGGATCTCCTGCAGGATAAGTGTTCTAGACTCGAAGATTGGCCTTAAGGACTCAGTCTTCAGAGTTCCTTTCTCCATGACTTCTTCATCTGCTAACATCACATTAAAATAGGTCCGTCCCAGGAAGCCTATTTAGGAAGGATCAGCATCAGAAAGCCATTTCCCACTGCCCTGTGCCTTTTTCTGAGACCTGCAGTAACTCTTCCTCTTGTTTTCTGTGGTCTGTGCGTCCTCACAGCATCACCATCACAGGCGGTGACCCCGCCAAGCCTGAGCCGCCCACACATAACATGCCCAGACTTTCCTCGTGATTTCAGTCTCGTCCTTCCTTCCTTCCTTTCTCCCTCTGTGGTCATTAGCATTCATGTCAACAGGAGCGAATCTAGAACCCTCTGAGACAATTCTCTGGCTATGCAGAGGAGGGAATTTCCGGATTCCATTAATTGGAATAGGAAGACCCACCCTAAATGGGGGCCACTCTCTTCCATGGGCTGCAGTCCTGGGCCTAATAAAATGGAGAACTCACGCTGAGCAGCCGCAATCCTCTCTTTCTGCTTCCTGAATGCAGCTGTGACAGGACCATGATTTTGTGCCCCTGTCACCAAGCTTTCCCGCCACGATGGACTGTGTCCCCAAACTGTGAACTAAATGAACCTTTCCTTTCTCCCTTGCTGAACTGAAACACAGACTGTTTCAAAAGCTACACACAAAGGCAAGTATACAGACCGCTTATTTCCTTTAGTTTCTCGCCTTCTCATGATGATCTTTTTCCTCAACAAACTCAGTTCAGTCTCATCATTCCAGCCCTTCTGCCCAAAACTTTATGAGCACCATTTAGACAGTGTACTGGTGGTTTGAATGTGAATGAGAATGTCCCCCGTAGGCTTCAAGTATTGGAACAGTTGGTGATGCTGTTTGGGAAGAGTCTTGGAAGTTTAGGAGGTACGGCCTTCTTGGAGGAAGCATATCACCGGGGGAAACTTTTTATGTGTATGAGTGTTTTGCCTGCATGTACTTAAGTGTAGTACTGTGTGCAGTGCCCACAGAAGACAAAAGATGGTGTTGGATTCCCTGGAACTGAAGTTAACAGACAAGTTAGCAATGTTATGTGGGTGCTGGGAGCCAAACCTGGGTCCTCTGTAAGAGCAACCAGTGCTCTCAACCACTAAGTTACCTCTCCATCCCCTAGGGGCAGGGTTGGAGCATGCATAGCCCTGCCCATTTCCAGTTTCTGTCTCTGTAACTAATACAAGTTAACTTGCTTATCTAGCCCTAAGTGTATCCCAGTACTTAGCACAGAACCAGCAGAGTAGTTCAGTGAGTATTTGTGAGATGGATGGATGGATGGATGGATGGATGGATGGATGGATGGATGGATGGATAGATGGATGGATGGACTGATGGATGGAGAGCTGGATGGGTGAATGGATGGAAGGGTGAATGGACAGATGGGTGAACGGGTGGATGGGAAAGTGGAAAGATGGATGGATGAATAGATTAATGGATGGATAGATGGATGGATGAGTGGATGGATGGATGAGTGGATGGAGGAGTTAATAGATATATGAATAGATTAATGGATAGATAGATGGATGGATGAGTGGGTGGAGGGGTTAATGGATGTATGAATAGATTAATGGATGGATGAGTGGATGGATGGATGAGTGGATAGAGGGGTTAATGGATGTATGAATAGATTAATGGATGGATAGATGGATGGATGAGTGGGTGGAGGGGTTAATGGATGTATGAATAGATTAATGGATGGATATATGGATGGATGGGTGAGTGGATAGATGGATGGATGATGGATGGATGACAGATGGATGGATGAGTGGATGGACGGACAGATGGCTGCATCCCTATGGCAAGCATATCTCAAAAGAGCAGAGGCACCATTCACCTTGCTCTTGGCCTGCATCCAGCAAGGAAACCTCATAGAATTTTTCACATACATATGTTTTGGTCAGTTGAAGGCACTTCAAATTTCATTTGGGTGTTTTACTTTAAGTTATGTCTGAATCCTGTCCTCTCTACCTCTTCAAATTCCATCTATGTATGCCCTAGTCCATCCTCTCCACCAGATATCATGACGCAATTCTCACATTCTCTTCCCTCCACAGCACTACCCAAGACTCTAAGCAACCATACCTTACCATCACTATTATTAAAGCACTGGATGTTTTCCTGGCAAAGAAGATGTGGGCCCTCTGAGAGAGTAGACAGTTGCTTGTCTTCTGACCCCCAAGGTGTGTAGGACTGAAAATATTGGTCACACTTGTAACCTGATTCACAGGTGCCCTTTCAAGAGTCTCATTCCTGAAATCTGAAATCTATACCCCAGCCCTTAATCAGCACAGACCCTCTGCCAGTGAAGGAATCTATCACAACCAAAGTCAACTGAAGACGTCACTACAGCACACCTAGTCTTCTCAGTGTCAGAACTCTGATGACTAAAAGCCATGTGCAGTGTGGGCTTTCTAGATCAACCAACCTTTAGGATCCTCCAAAGTGCTCTCGTTCCTACAGTCAGAAATCCAAATTCCCAGTCACACTCCAAGGTCTGTATGCCACTGAAGCACAATAGGTTTGGACACACCCAGCCCTCATCTGCTCAGGAAGGCTCCGGCCGCTCTCCATCTTGCCAGGTTGTTTGGAGGACAAGCCTAAAAGGTGAGCCATCTTCCCATCCTCTCCTGAAAGGTGAGCAATCTTCCCATCCTCTCCTGAAAGATGAGCCATCTTCCCATCCTCTCCTGAAAGGTGAGCGATCTTCCCATCCTCTCCTGAAAGGTGAGCCATCTTCCCATCCTCTCCTGAAAGGTGAGCCATCTTCCCATCCTCTCCTGAAAGGTGAGCAATCTTTCCATCCTCTCCTGAAAGGTGAGCAATCTTCCCATCCTCTCCTGAAAGGTGAGCCATCTTCCCATCCTCTCCTGAAAGGTGAGCCATCTTCCCATCCTCTCCTGAAAGGTGAGCAATCTTCGCATCCTCTCCTGAAAGGTGAGCCATCTTCCTATCCTCTCCTAAAAGGTGAGCAATCTTCCCATCCTCTCCTGAAAGGTGAGCGATCTTCCCATCCTCTCCTGAAAAGTGATCAATCTTCCCATCCTCTCCTGAAAAGTGAGCGATCTTCCCATCCTCTCCTGAAAGGTGAGCAATCTTCCCATCCTCTCCTGAAAGGTGAGCCATCTTCCCATCCTCTCCCTGGAAAATGCTGACTCACCAACCTCCCAAACCCCCAAAGTCCTCCTCGATTCCAGAGGCAGAGCTTGCCTCTCCCTGCTTGGTCTCAAACCACACTCTCTGACTCATTTCCTATATGATAACTCATATGGGTTCAGAGTATAAATGGAATCCATTTTGCAGCAAGGGTGACATCTGCCTTAAGTAATCCTATAGGGAGCTTGTATGGAGACTACCTCCTCCTTTCTGGCACAAATCCACATCACTCATGAGTGGCAAAGTTGGAGATTCTTACCATAGAGTAAGAGGGAAGTTAACTCTCAGACATCAACATGCTCTCAGTCAGCAGGCCATTGGATGGTTCATCCTAGTAAACCTAATGGTCATTTTCAGCCTAGATGGGCACATACAAATCTTATCCTCATTCTGTCCAAACTAGAACTTCCTACAGTCAGAAATTCAAACTCTTAGTCACATCGTACAGTGGCAGAGCCTATAGAATGCACTAATAAGTCTGGTTAACTGAGTCAGTCCAGCGTGCTGACAGGTCATGCCCACGGCATTTCCCAACTCTTCTGAGAACCTCTGTGACTGAAGGGCCATCTGGAAGCCATCTCCTGATGCTGGAGGGATCTGGTCTGATGGCAGAGCACAGCGCCACCAGGTCTGGAACACAGCTAGGATACAGCCTCAGCTTCGGATCCAATAGGAGAGACTCAGGGAAAACCAGATAGTAAGGGACACTTCTGCTCCCTCCTCCATTTTTCAGCGTGTGACACTGTCTTAAATGAATGCATCAAGGCAGCTTGAACAACACAGTGGTGCATGGCAACTCACACATAGAATAAGAATCCCAGGCAGGGATGATGGCTAGAATGAGGTCTGGAAAATGGAAAGTTTATGTTCTGGGAAGAGGAAAGACAAAAACTAATTCAGAAAAAAGGTCTATTAGAAAAATGACATTAGATTTTTTTCCTGAACCTTCTTAAATAGATTAAATACAATGTATTGATCTCCCATAAAGAAGGCCAATTCTTCCCTGGAGAAGAACTATCTATTAAAAGACAACATTTACAATACAGATTTGAAGAGGATATCACTACCAGACATGAGGACAGGTGTAGGGGAGAGAGTTTCAATGGAAATTAAGACAAAGAAACCCACAATGTTCTCTGAGCTTTAGGTGTAGAGATTGCCTTGTAGACTTTCTTTGCTCAGAAATTAAAGCCAGCAACTGACTAATGGGACCTGATTAAAATTAAAAGTTTCTGTACAGCAAAGTAAATAAACAGTTGGTTGAAGAGAAAACCCATATAGTGAGAAACAACCTTTGCCACATATGACAGAGGATCCATATTCAGAATACACAAAGAACTCAGAAAACACTAAAGATGAACCAATTAAAGACTGGGATAAGATCTAAGCAGAAAGTTTTAAAAAGACAAAATAAAAATGTCTAAGAAATATCTTTAAAAGTTTTCAACTTCCCGGGCTGGAGAGATGGCCTAGCAGTTAAGAGCGCTGACCACTCTTAGAGAGGACCCAGGTTCGATCCCCAGCACCCACATGGCAGCCGAGAACCGTCCGAAACTCCAGTTCCAGGAGAACTCCAGTTCCGGGGGAATCCGACACCCTCTTCTGACCTCCGCGGCATTGCACGACATGGGTGCACAAACCTGCATGCAGATAGTACATTCATACACATACAGAAATAAATTAAAAAAAAAGTTTTAATAAAAGTTTTCAACTTCCTTAACAATTAAGGAAACACAGGGTAAAAGTACTACTTTAAAATTTCATTTTACCCCAGTTACAGTGGCCAAGATCAAGAAAACAACTGGAAACAAATGCTGGTGAAGCTGCAGAGAAAGGGGAGCCCTCACTCACTGCTGGTGGGCATACAGATGGGTGAACCTGCTGTGGAAGTCAGTGTGGAGAATTCTCAAACAACTAAAGCTCAATCCAGCAGCTACACCAACCCTTGGAACACATCCAGAGAACCCAGTGTCCCACAACAGAGACTGTTCAGCTAAGTTTATTGCCACTCTTTTCACCAATGTTTGGAAATGGAAACAAACTAAGTATCCATCAACTGAGGAGAGAGAATGAAAATGTGGTTTATATTTTAAAATGGAGTTCTATTCAGCTGTAAAGAAAAATGAATTTATGAAATTTTCAGTTAAATGGATGGAACTAGAAAAAACTGTTCTGAGTGAAATAACCCACACCTAGAAAAACAAGCATTGCCTTTTCTCTCCTTTTTCCCTTTTTATTTAACCTAGGACCCCAGCCTATGGGGTGCCACCCACATCCAAGGTAGGTCTTCTTTCCTTAGTTCCACCTCTCTGGGAATAAGCTCAGACGCACCCATGTGTGCCTCTCACTCACTCACAATCCAGTCTAGTTGACCATGGAGATGAATTGCCATAATCTCTCAGTTTGTTGACCTGCTGGAAGACACATGTTAGAATGCCCGATTTCCCAGATAGTTTGAATGATCGGGCTCGTGCATGTTAATCTCTAGTTCAATACCAAGCACAAAAAGTTAGATCTCCCTCTACATCATTTACCAAAATAAAGCTTAGATTACAGACTTTATGCTTTTAAAAACTATTTGAAAGTATATTTATGCTACACATAAGCAGAGTCTATTTGTGGATAGAATACAAAATGAAGAAATATCAAGAAACAGGGTGGCATGATACAAACGAACTAAATAAAAATGAACATGCACGTGACATAAAGCGAGTGATGCCTAAAAGAGAGCACTGTCCCCAAGCATGAGGCATAAAGGGCTGTGATCCAGGAAACAGCATCCAAACTCCAAAAAGTATTTAAGAAAATGAAAGGTAACGCAACAAAAACAATGGGCAATAAATTCTGTGAACTCACAAAAGAAAAGATAGATGAGCATAGTGAGATGACTGTGACTTGCAATCAGTCTTGACTTTATTAAGAATAAGGAGAATGGGGCTGGAGAGATGGCCTAGCGGTTAAGAGCACCGACTGCTCTTGCAGAGGACCCGGGTTCGATCCCCAGCACCCACATGGTGGTTAAGAACCGTCTGTAACTCCAATTCCAGGAGAACTCCAGTTCCAGGGGAATCTGAGACCCTCTTCTGACCTCTGCAGCATTGCACGACACGGGTGCACAAACCTATATGCAGACAGTACATTCATACACATAAAAAAATAAAAAAATTTTAAAAAAGAATAAGGAGATTTAAGGTAAAAATCAATAAAACTCCAGTTTTATACAACTTTAGATTGACAAAATTAGAGTTTAGTAACATAAAAGTGTGATGAATTTGTGGGAAAACACAACAGAAGTGCAAGTCTGGGCACCCATTTCACAAAGGGACAACCCTCATGGAGATAAGCAAGGATGTGGTGGTGGCCTCGCTTGTGATCGGGGAAATGTTCACAAATGACAAAATTGAAATGATACCGCATAACTCCATAATGTGGAATAGTGCTGAGTCATGACATGAATGCAGCACTTCTTCCTGCCAAGAAAGAACTCAGTGTTGAGTTCTTTCTGAGACAAATGGATGTGCACACACTGCGATGCCTGTTAACTTGGCTGGATTTAGACTCGCCCAGGAGACATACCTCTCAGTATATTTCTAGGGGGATTTCCAGAGAGGTTTAACAGAATAGGGAGGCCCCACCCCAAATGAGGGCGGCCTCCTCCCATATGCTGAGCTCCTGGACTGAGCCTCAGTGTTCATCAGTCTCTGCTTCCTGACCGAAGATGGTAATGTGACCAGCTGCCTTACGCTCACTCCTGCCCCCACAGGCAAAGCTGGTTGGCTACCACACCTCCCTTGCCAGGGTGGATTACACCCACGAACAGTGAATCAAACAAACTCTGCCTTCGCTAAGTTGCTCTTGCCTTTTGTCACAGAGAAGAGAAAAGTACTTAATATAGTTGCCACATATACTAAATAGTTAGGGATATAAACAAATAAGCCTTTATCTGTACTCCTATTTTCTATAGGTACATATATGTACATATATGTCTTTTTTAGAAAATGTAAGAGGCTGCATAACAAACTAAAGACTAGTAAGCGCTTGAGAGAGGTTGGCAAGGTAGGTAGTCACAATGGAGTTTAGTTTTCATTGTAACCTTTTAATTTTCATAAGATTGTATTCAATTCCTTATATAATAAAATCAATTTTTAATTGAACAAATGAAATACAATAAAACCTCTATCTTGTTACAAACTTCAGATTCTGATCTAAAGGATTTATATTGATAACTATTCACATTGACAGAGATTATCAAACACCAGGCAGGTTCAGTTCTGTGTAGCTTGCTCTACATGGTATCTATTAATGTTTTGCATGGTAACATATTTCTGAATTTTTTGTGTTTGCACCTTTATTTTCATTTTTTCAGGACAGCACTGTGAGGAAGGACTGTCCTCACTCCTCAGTGATGAGGATGCTGAAGCAATGGAAAGTCATGGTGGGGTCACCACACCCAAGTAGCTATGGAACTACAACTTGATCACAGCAGTCTGCATGGAGCCAGCTGCCCTACCTGTCCTTTCAGCTCTGAGCTAAAGGGATGGAAAGCCATCCCAGCTCCAATCCCTGCTCTCTTTAAAGCAAAATCATCTGCCTTCTCACACCCTGATGCTCCACTCTCAGAGGATGGCTTGCTGAGGGTAGCACAGAGGACAGTGGCAAGATGAAGCTCAAAGACTTGCTCATCCGTCCCCGGGTTCAAGAGCTAGCGAGCCATGCAGAGCAGGCTCCTTCCAAAAGATTATCTGCGGAGAGAACAGACACAGAGCAAAGTAAGGATTTGAGTCAGATGTCAATGGCAGCAAAGAAAAACTGGGGAGAAGTTCCTCCCAGCAGCCTCTGCCTCTTCCAAGAAAGCAGACTCATCTGCACATCTTGCTGCACGGTCACGTTCAGTGCTTCTAAATAGGACATGAGTTATTCCAAAAAATTAAAATAGTAGGGGAAGAAAACCTCTCTTATGGAAAAGGTAGGTCTTTGGACTCTAATATCTAGTGGCTACCAAGGGCCATGATGTGGCAGTAAAAATAAGTACTTCAATAAGGACACATTCAGCTCTGTCTGGAGCCTCGGGCTGCAGCACGCCAGGCTGAGGGGATCACAAAGGAAATTTGCAATGAAGGTCTCTTCCCAGGATGAGCTTCTACACTGGGGAGCAGAAGTCAGAAGCATATTTGTGATCCATGAGTCACCACGATGCACAAGCCAGCCCCAAACACAGCTGCCCCCCTCCACACTCCTCCCTTAGGCACTCCCCAGGGTGGCTCCACAAGGTCGAAGTCATTAATTCAAGAAACACCCATCAAGAGGAGAGGGCTACCCTAGGTCATTAGAGAAGTTTCTGGAGTTAGGGTTCTGAGAACCTACATCAGAGTGCTAATCAGCAGCACTTACTGAATGCCTGCCTGCTCAGTGTTGTGTGCTTTGCCTGCCTCACCTCACCTGATCTTCGCTCCCTTGTCTATGGCTCCATGTCACAGATGAAGTCACTGAGGCTCAAGGAGTGAGCAGGCAGGAAACTTGGTGGAATCCACTAGTCTCTGTTGTTTCTAAGCTACTCGGTTACGATCAATGCAGAAACAGCTGGAGTGGGCCAGGGAATCTCCATTTTCCCTGAGGTCTTCAGTGATTCTCACGCACGGAGGGGCTTCTGCACATAGTGTACCTCAGAGTGATTCTCACGCACGGAGGGGCTTCTGCACACAGTGTACCTCAGAGTGATTCTCACGCACGGAGGGGCTTCTGCACACAGTGTACCTCAGAGTGATTCTCACGCACGGAGGGGCCACAGCACACAGTGTACTTCAGAGTGATTCTCATGCATGGAGGGGCCTCAGCACACAGTGTACCTCAGAGTGATTCTCATGCATGGAGGGGCCTCTGCACGTAGTGTACCTCAGAGTGATTCTCACGCACGGAGGGGCCTCAGCACACAGTGTCCCTCAGAGTGATTCTCACGCACGGAGGGGCCTCAGCACATAGTGTCCCTCAGAGTGATTCTCACGCACGGAGGGACCTCAGCACACAGTGTCTCTCAGAGTGATTCTCACGCACGGAGGGGCCTCAGCACACAGTGTCCCTCAGAGAACCCAGTGGCTTCTTTGACCTGAACTTTTTCCTAACTCATCCACCAGGTATAATTTGCATTCTTAGAAGAGCAGGACTTTCCTGCCTGACACCTCCTATGAACCACTATTGCCAGGACTATTCCAAACATGAAACTCGGTCAATACAAGCTCAGGAGAAGAGCGAAGGGTCCAAACTATGGAAGGCGGTGTTCCCTGCTGTTACTAAATTAGTGTGTAGGTTTCTACAGCATGTTTCCCTCAGCATTCCTGTTCAATGGAGAGTGTGTCGAAAAAGGAACTTTAAAATAATTGCAGCTTTAAAGAAACGATCTCTCCTTAGGAAGTTATTCTGTGGTGAGCATTCTCCCATGTCTGGGCCCTTGCACATGTTGACACTGATCCAGAAGACATCGTCGAGGTAAATACTCATCTTCCCTTGTCACCGATAAACAGCTTTTCTGCAAGATTGACTGCTTGAGTGATCAATGATAGGAAACACTTTTCCAACCCAAGAACCTTGGATTCTATGTCACTTGCTCTATTCCCTGCTCAGTATGATGAGCCTTATCTCTATCCTGTGGATCTAATGAGTCAGTTAAGATCGTAGATCCACCAGTCAGGATGGCCTGGGCTGGGCTATGAATTAAACACAGCTCTAAATACCAATGCCTAAAACCAGCAATGCTTTATTTCTTGCTTTCTCCTCATGGCCCTCAGTCAGCAAGATGGTTCAGTGCAGTGTAATCACTGGGGCCCAGGAAGAGAAGCAGAGCCGACCTGTTGCAGGCTCAGTGGCAGCCTCTGCTGGGTTACAGCAGCTCCAGATGACAACTCATATCCCATGGGCCAAGGCAAGTCTGGGCCCAGCTTAGAGTTCATGGGTAGGAAAGCACTCCAGGGCAGAGAGGAAGCACTAATTGTGAACAGGTAATTAATCCACATAGGAGACACGGATGTAAAGAGTGCTTTGGACGGTGCTCAACAGAAACAGCATGAGGAATGCCTCTCCCCATGGAGGCAGGGCGGCAGCCCACGCTCCAAGCTGAGCCTCCACGTGCTGCCGACCCACCAGCATCTCCTCTGTTATCAGGAATCTAATTATTACTCTGCACTCTGCTCAATTATTAAAGACAAGGCAGTGAAGAGCCATGGAAGAGGGAGAAATTCTGTTCTGCCGGAGTGACAAACCATATTTCATATGCATAAAGGGGAGAAATAAAAGAGCATTGCTTTTACTCTTATAATTGCAATTTCCTGCTCGTTTCCTTTTCAAATTAGTGGATATAATTGTTTGGTAATAAAATATCAGCATAATATATCAGAGGCAGAGAACAGACGGGCTTAAGGGACAGTTGCCAAGAACAGGGGGGAGAAAAAGACTGAACAGAATCAGAGTCCACAGACCTTGTGGGTCTTTTGCAAAGTGTATGTTTGACTCTTTCCTGGGGCTCTTCTCTCCCTCTCTTGCTCCCACTCGCTCGCTCGCTCTTGCTCTCGCTCTCCTTCTTCTTGACTCTTCTGGCACAAATGAAAGGCATGCACAAATCAGTATTCTCAACATATCTTAAATTTCCTATCAATACAGTTCAGAGCAGAAAGCCAGAGAAAGAACCCTGGCTGGCAGGATGTCTGGGGTAGAACAGCGGGATCACACTTTCACTCAACGTCGGATTTACATCCAAAGGTTGTGCCACCATCAGAAGATCATTTGCTCCTCTGAGTCTCCATTTATTTATTGCAAAGCAGAACAAAAAAGTACCCTTGAGGGAGAGTCAGTTTTCTTCCAGGATGCAACCCATGGTGGGTTGTGAATCCTTCCGACACTCTTGTGCATACCAGCAGTGCTGATTGGACTCAGTGGGTTAAAAAAGAAGACAGGAAGTTGGGAGTCATGGTGCGGAGGTCTGGGAGGATTTGGGAGGTATGGGTGGATATAATCAAAATATGTTGTATACACGTATGAATTCTCAAATAGTAAATTAAAAGTATATTTTAAAATATTTGTGTTTCTAGAAGTATGAATCCATAAATAGTAGCTGTTTATGTTATTTGCAAATTAGAGATGGTTTAAGCACTGTAGTGGTAGCTGTGATGGGCCACAGGGGTCAAAAGTAGAAAAGCAGGAATGATTTTCCTTGCTGCCTCCAGTCTCACTGTCAGTCTCCCCTCAGTCGTTCCTGGTATTCTTCTCCCCTAACCTCCCTGCTTCACATCTCAAGTCTGCTCCGAAGCCAACATGTCCTAATGTCGCCCACAGCAGTGACAAGCAAGGGGTTTCCTGATGAAGTCCTGAAGGAAGCTGTTGGTTTGGGGACATGCTGCCACCTCCCACGATGTACCAAAAAGCAGCTACCGTCTTTAATGCCTGCCCTAATTGAGTGCTTGGACCCCATAGGTGAGCCCCAAATTGGGATCCATAGGAGGTTAGAAATTAAACGACAGCTTCAGTCTGCAACCCTAACCTTGCTGACTGGTGGAGAGAATCCAGAAAGCAAGAATTGGTTCTGTGTTCTGATTCTCTCTTCTGGGGACACTGGGCCATCGCCTGGTGGTAAAAGTTCAGAGACATGGGATACTTCGCTCCAGGTGGGTGTCCCTCCTCCGCTCACAGGAGCTCTCAACATGTGGGGAATTAATCCATTCCTTATATTAACCGAAGATGCCAATGTCTCAGGAAAGAATCCTCTGTTGAAACTGAAATTTCACCCTTTATTGAGGGGGGATAAAGACAACCAGCCCCAGGTAAGGATGGTCTCTGTGGAAAGAAACATCACAGGATTCTAAAAGAGAACCTGGTTCAGCCCTGAAAGAGCCTGGGAGAGGAGCCACTCCAGAAGCCTCCATGTAAAACAGAGCCACGAATAGAGAAAATGACTCTGAGCTCAAGGTAGAGAAGCCAGTGAGCACTTAAAGCAGAGTGTCTGGCAATGATAACAATAGCAACTGTGGAAAGCTGGGCATTCTAAAGCAGAGTTGCAGAGGAACATGAGGAGAATGACACACCCAGAGACCGAGGTTCTAAAGGATACTTCCATCTTGTTAGGACCAACCACAAAGGTTTGGCTTTGTCTTCCCTGACAGAGATTGCTTGGCCCCACCCCAGTCAGGGTCCAAGCTAGAGGAACCTTACATCAGCCTGATACCCAAAGCTCTCTCTCTAGCTCTCAATCAATCCACAAATCCCTGAAGAAGACCAACCCTGTGCCAGGAAAAATAAGCATAGCAGAAAAATTCTGAAAGTACTGAACTCCTCAGATATGGAGAGTGGTCAGTCAGAGGCCAGGTCAATACCTTGAGCAGCCCTACGGATGGCATAACCAGGAAGTGAGGTGTACTGGGAGACAGTTCCATTCCCATCTAACAATGAAGCTTTCCTCACTGCAGCAGCAGAAAGCTGTGTTTTCATGCTTAACTGGTGAAGCGCTCTTATCCCCAAACTCTTGAACTTCGCTGCCTTGTCTCCAGTAGTAAGTCCAGGCACTGACTATGGATCTTTCATCTCTCGAGCCACCTGAGAAATTTTACTGTCTCTCAACTCCTGGAACACAGTCTTGAATAGTATGATGCATGGAGTTCGTATTTACATATTGAATACATTTATATATTAAAGGAACAAACGATCAACTGGATGTCTGAATGCCTCTGCAAAGTGAATAACTGTTGATCCAAGTTTACCTCTTCTCTCATTAGTGAGTGTCTTGGGAGCCTTCTGGAATTGGCCAAAAACACATGTAGGCTAATAGGACAAGGTTCACATACATATGGTGCTTAGTGTAAGTGCTGTATTTTATCATCCTCAGCTCCTTCCTGCAGGAGCTGCCTGGACCCTGGATGCATTTTCTCAGCCAGTCGTTTCCAGCCAGGAGAATCCTTGAAGCTTGGCATATCACCTAAGTGTTTGAATCCTGAATTTCAAGTAGGAAAGCAGGAGACTGTAACAAGAGTGAAACCAAATGCTCTGAGCCCACAGGCTTAAGACTCCACCCCATCTCTACCATCACCCAAACCCAACCTGAAGCATAGTGCTGATATCTGTGTAATTGAGACCTGGGGACACTCAACTTGTAATATCTCTTTTATTTATTTTTTTTAACATCTTCCTTTGATCAGACCTGTAAGCAAAAAGGTCCTTATGAGAAAGACATGTGAGCCACAGGCAGAGGGATATTTCTTTTTTTTTCTTTTTTTTCTTTTTCTTTTTTTTTTGGTCTTTTGAGACAGGGTCTCCCTTTAGTCTCAGCTGGCCTGGAATTTGCTCTGTAGACCAGGCTGGCCTTGAACTCACAGAGATCCACCTGCCTCTGCCTCCCAAGTGCTAGGACTAAAGGCATGTGCCACCACGCCCTGCTAGAGGGATTATTTCTGAACTGTTCAAACCAAAACTTCAGGCAGGCTTCACAGAGGAAAAGAAACATCAGTTTTTAGAATGTTTGAATATCTCCACTCAGTTAACAATTTGAAGAGGATAAAAAAAAAAAAGAGCTATATTCTTCCTTTTAGTGAGGAATTCTACAATGGAACCACTGGCAGAAACTCGAAACATATTTCTACCCTTCAAAGACACAGAGGACTATCATATGGCTCACACCCGAGAAGGGTGAGAAGAACAGAACCCAGAGTCTGACCCACGTGGACATCTACAGAGTGAGGACAGAGTGGCCATATGCTCTACCTGGTCCTAGAACGGAAACAGAAGATGCACAAGTGCTTCTCAGGGACCAGGTGTAGGTCAAGGGGAGACAGGTTCCCAGGCCTGAACCCCAGCCAGCAAAGGTACTATAAGTGGAAAGAGGCTACATATTGGCAGCTTCTCACAGCTACAGATGTGGCTGTGTGCACAGCGGCCCACTCACCCAGGACCTGCCAACCTTTCCCTTGGCCACAAGGGTCTCCCAAAGGGTCACTGTGTTCAGTTCCCCAGACGGCCCTCTGAGCTCTCCTATCTGCATATTCATTCTGTACGCAAAGGTCTGCTCTGTCAAGGATGCAAAGCTTGGGGGATAATATTTTCAGATAAACCCCTCCCACTCAGCTTGTAACAGGAGGAGGCAATCTCCTTCAAAGGCAACCTGAAGAGATGGGTAAGTAGTCAGGAGCACTGGCTGTTCTTGCCGAGGATCCAGGTTTGGTTCCCAGAACCCATGTGGCAGCTAACAATGTCTGTAACTCCAGTTCACCCTCTTCTGGCCTCTGAGGACACTGCATACACATAGTACACTTAAACACACGCAGGCAGAACACTCATACACGAAATATAAGTAATAAATAAATACATTAACCATAGCCAATTTAAACAGAAGCACATCGGAGTTGCTGGTTGGTCTTCTATGACAATGCTACCACCAGGATCAGCAGAGAGGATTGGTATCAATCATCCTTAGGCTTTCTTTTAGCATTTTGAACACTGAGAGGCAGTCCACTGAGCTTATAATTAATAAGTCTCCTTTCCCCAGCTTCAGTAGACTGGAGCCATGGCTCAGTCTTGGTGTTAACAGTGCTTGCTGTTCTCAAAGGACCTGAGTTTGGTTCCCAGCACCCATGTGGGGTGGCTCACAACCACCTATGACTCTAGCTTCAGGGAATCTGGTAACTTTTTCTGGCTTCCAAACACATGCGCGCGCACACACACACACACACACACACACACACACACACACAAATAAAATATAAATTAATAAAAGAATGATTTTAAAGTATGGCCCCTTGTAATCCCTCTACAGATACAATAGATACAAACTCTTTCATGTCATCTCACCCAAGGTTCACTTAACACACAAGAAGACATGATGCACATGATTTTGGTAGAGTAAGTCACTACAACTCAGTTTCCCTGATACTCATGTGACAGAAAAAGAGAAAAGGGAAATGACCAAAAGAGGAAAAGAAAAGACCAAGGAAGCCTGTCACCCACAAGAGAAATGCCATCGATAAGCTCAGAGATGGGAGAACCTGGGACTCTGTAACTAAATGCAGATAAATCCTCAGCAGAAAAACTGTGTAGGAGGAAATGGAGGGGTGAGAGAGGAAGGAAGATGAAGAGTCGTCAGTACTCACCTGTATGGCATCAACTTCAAATCGTCTTTAAGTGGAACTGACATTATTACAAACACAATAAGCACTTCTAGACAAACTGGAATAGCAATCACTTCGGGAGCCGGAAGCATTCACAATTTTGCTGTTGTCAACGCTTTCAGTGGCTTTAATTTTCAGTGGTAAGCACAACTCCTATACAGTGTTGTCAAAGCCGCAATGAAGTTATGTCATTGACTATTAACGGCTCAGACTGTGGAATGCCAACACACAGATTTGAATTTCATGCCCGCTCCTAAACATAAAGACAAATATGTCTAATTTCATAAAAACCTAGCCAGCCCCAGGGAGGCTGACAATTATATCTATTGTTACCTAAGTTTGCTGGAATAAAACCTGGCCCTGATCAATGTGTGAGACCAAAAAGGAGAAGGAAAAATGAAAAAACTTAAGAATATAAGATAGGTAGTAAAAATGGTTGGGCTGGGTACATACCGCCCACGTCAAATGTGCAGATTTCTGGGGCACTTGAGCCCAGCAGAACAGGGTCTATGTTTAATGAGAAATTTTGGAAAATCACATGGTTAGATTATGGGATAGATAGTAAGAAACTCAAATGAGGCAGAACAACTACCTGAAAGGAAGAAACAGATCTGTGAGGATCTTCCATTTCATGCCAATGCATTTGAGCTCCATCATGAAGACACTGGTGATCCCAGTAGGGCACTAAGCCTGAGTGAGGTCATATTTGTTTCTTAGAAAAATTACTTTGACTTCAAAGTAAAAAATTGGATCAAAGCAGTAAAGCTGGAGACAAATAGAAAAGTAAAGGATCAAATGTTTCCTGAGTGCCTGAAGCGGGACAACTATTAAGAAAACAAAATATAGGCTGCTCTGAGGGGCAGAAGATCAGGATGTTTGTTGCTGGGATAAACAAGGGGGTAAGAAAGAAGCAGCAGTGACTAAAGACATCGAGAGTTCCTGGAGGGACGGTGGGAAGGCCCATGATTCATGTGCCTGGACTGTTAACTGTGTACCCTGTGCTTGGCTGTATTCCAGTGATCTGGCACAAGATAGTATGGTAGGTGCCTCCAAGATCAAGAATTGCAGCCCAAGTCAACTGAGTCAAGACTCCATCTTTTAACCACCATATCATGTGACAGCCAAGCTTCATGGATAAAGATAATCTGAATTTATAAATTGAATTGGGAGAGGCGAGAGGGAGACTAGAAAATGAAAAAAAAAAAAAAAAGGAGGACAGTTTGAGAGAAAGGAGACTGCAGAGAAAGTGCGGTCCTGGAGAGAAAACAAGGAGAAAGGTATCCATCAGATCCTACAGGAAGGAGATGAAGGCCATATGCTGCAGAAAACAAGGTAAGAACTAGAAAAAATCCTATGGGTTCAGCCATCTGGAAGCCATTGAGGAATCCACCTGCATGTCTCTGAATTGGTGGAGAGGCTGCAGGAGGTTAGGTGAATGGGAAGTGATGAGAGAGGTGACAATCCTCGGCAGGAAAAACAGCGTGATGGAAGAAATATGAACTGTTCAACGAGGGTATAGATGCAGCAGGGTGTTGAAGGAGCCACTTGGGGAGGACGACGGAGAAGGATAAAGAAGTCTGAGAAGGGCCGGGAGACGAGCCGTGGGCGAGATGCTCACAGGCAGCATAAGCTGAAGAAGAGTGAGGAGGAGCTGGAAGGAGTACTTTGAGGAACAAAGGACCATCGTAGACGTGGAGGGCAGTGTGGCTCAGCTACAGACAGTGCACCGGCCTAAGCAAATGAATGAAAAAGACAGAGGATGACTGGTTCCAAGTGTGGTCCCCGAACAAAGGCTCCCATCAAACAAGCATAATGCAAGGAATGGGATAAATCAGAAGCTCACAGCTCTCATTCTGACACGGAAAACAAGCTCGAGCTAATTAAAAGCTTTAAGACCCTTTTACATGCAGGTGTTATGCTTTGAGAAAGATAACTTAATAGCTACACCCCAAATCCTAGCCCAAGGCAGCCTGACCCCGCAGTCCCAGGAAGACAGACATGGCAAACCTCTTCCTGAGCTGGAGTCAAGTTCTGGACTGAACACTGGTGTTTGTGACCTCGTGTCTCTTACTCTTTCTCCATGTTCTCCATGGGCCACATTTAGCTTCCTTAACAATACATGTCTCTTCCTGGATCTAACTTCCATCACACAGTTTGAGCCATACCCCATGCGTGTCCTGAATCACATATGTTAGCCTGTATGGATTTCTATTTCATGAGTCAGGGGTAGCATAGTTGAAAGAACTATAGTGGTTTGGAGCAGTAAGTCCTAATTAACACTGTCTCATCACTCAGTGCCAAGTTTCTTGTGTATAAAATAATGGTCACAATATCAACATTGATGGGGACAATCAGATTGGAGCTAACTAACTAAATATATATATATATATATATGGCCTGACACATATTAGATGCTCAAGAAATAAGAATATATTTTCATGATCATCAGTAACTGTTATGTTGTTTGCTTTTTATTACATTGATTGATCAATGAAAGAGAAATGAAAGACAGACAGACAGACAGAGGCCTTGGCAAATGCCTTCTATGTCTTTCCCTGAGAGTGGCCATGGTTAAAGTTCCCTAAACAGAAGCCCTGGATGATGAAGTAACAGAAGGAGTTGGCAGACCTATAGCAGAATCCTGCCTGCACTTCAGGGAGAACTGTTCGTTAATGAATGTACAAAAGGAAATGGAGGAGACCAAAGTTGGTTTTGAAAATAATTTAATAATGAAACTAGCTGCGGGTTTAAGGAAGCCAATAAGAGATGTCAAGGAGGCTTTGACATTTGGGGCCAGAAGGAAAGGGTGTTGCCAGACCTAATGAGACCTAGAGGCCAAGGGGAGGGGCCGGTTGTAAAGAAACTGCCCAACCATAACTGCTGTCCAAAGAGGGAACAGAGCAGAGAGGAAATACCTGACTTCCTTCTGCTCCTCCCACCCCAACTCACTATGCTGCCCATTGGCTGAACCCAACAGGAAGACAGATAGAGGACTGCAAAGGAGCCTGGGGGATGTAGTACGCAGAGTTCAACATCCCAGGGCAGAGATCTAGGCAGAGTTCAACATCCCAGGGCAGAGATCTAGGCAGTAAAGGGTAGAAGAGGACGGGGGTGGGAGGTGCCAAGAGAACGGTTTGGCACAATTAGCAAAGACAGGCAACCAGCTGAGGGAATGTTTGCAACACGTTGATCAATCAAAGAGATAACACACCCAGGGCTGCATATCTAATTGCTATTGCTGATTATTGCTCAGTAATTGGAGGGATAGGAAGCCAAGAAGAACACATTTAAACTGAGCAGGAGCAATGCAGCGAGTTCCCTTGACTCTGCATCCAGTAACCCTTTAAGGGAGCAGTGTGTGTCCTTCTGAGCCAAAATTATTCTTCTATGTGGCTACCACCATTGCATGGCCACTCACTGAACAAGTATCAGCCGAGACCTGGCCCAGAGAAAGGAAGTAGCCCACACACTGCCACAGCTGGAATAGCACAGCTGAGCCAACGAATGCCATTGAGTTAAAGGGAATCTCCTGAAGGACACAGGTGGCAAGGGCTCATGGCCCTGAGGGTCACTGATAGCATGGTACAAGCATCAGCCGCAGACACACCACATGCCAGTGGCATTTGGAAGAGACCTGGTTTAGCTCACAGACCTGTGGTTATTTTCTTCCTGGGAGGGAAAGCAGTCTGGGAAATATGCAATGGTGCTCAGGGGATTAACAGTGCAGCCCCTGACGGGAGCAGGTGGTAGCTCAGCAGGCTGGAGAGACTGCAGTCCCACAGCCCAGCCCCACAACAACTGTGATTTTTATTAAGGGATGCTTAATTTCTATGGGAGTAGGGATTACTGAGATTCATCTCATCACCCATTTTTGCTGTTGACTAGGTTTATTTCCCCAAGACCTTATGATGTGAGCACTGTGGAGGCAGGTAAGGAAGAAGGAGCTGTTTGTTTGTAGAGGACTTGTACCAGTGACAGTCCCCATGAAGATAGCATGTAGGACGGGGACCAGTCTAGCAGCAGCCCATTCTGTGTCTATTGTTGTTTTGCAATACAGCACATGAAAAATTTTTCCTAAAAGGCAAATGTAAGTATCATAAAATAGGCCAAGAAGTGTATCTTCATATGCAAAAGAGAAAAGACATAAAGATAATTTTTTTCTTTGGGAATTAAAATGTAAATACTGATAACACAATAAGTATTACATATGTGTATAATGTATAATACATGAATACAGTACAGATGTTTTGTGTTTGTATGTTTATAAAGTGTGTGTGTGTGTGTGTGTGTGAGAGAGAGAGAGAGAGAGAGAGTCTTCCCTGTTGGTACCCTGTTCTGAACACCATTATCTTTCTCCTGGATCTCTTTTCACCTCTGACCTACTTCCCACCACTCACCCTTGCTTCCTGAAATCAGTGTCCATCACAGGACATGTCACCTGTCTATAACTCCTCGGTGGCTTCCCATGTCACTCACAGGACATTGTGGCCCTCAAGCTCCTAGCCCCTGGTCCATCACCACTCTGAACATTTCACCCCGTCTCACTCCAGCCTACTATCTTCCCTGTTATCCCCCAAACATACCACACCCCAAGGTTTTAGCACAGGCTCTTCTGTCTTCCCCTGTGTCCCTCCTGGTCCCCTGCCAGGTTAACTGCTCCACCTACTTCAGTTATGACCGCGCTGGTCTTTCCAGTTTGAAGCTGCTTTCCCCCAGGCCTCACAGCCTCTCTACTCTGAGCCTTGATCTGTCTCTGTGTCCATGATGCATAGCATCCTATCAGACTGTTTAGTTCCATTGTTTATTATATTTACTGTTTGCTATCTGTCTCCTCTAGAGGATAAGCTGTTCAAGGATAATGATCCACATATCATTTATAAACTTAGAACAGTGCCTAGAACATACAAGGTGCTCAGTAGGTATTTTTCCAATGATTGAACAAATAAACAAATGAACAAATGATCCAGCAGGTCCAAGCCTTACATTGAAAGTCTTTATTCTACTCTTCTTGTACCTGAAATGAATCTCACAAATTAATGCTTCATAAGGACTACTGATGTTGTCATTTTTCCTCTAACATTTATTGACAGCCCATTTTACCTAAGCTATGAAGCTAAGAAATATGATGCCCAAGACTTATGAGGTGCCCCCATGAGTTATAATCCAATTGAGGAAGTAGTCAACATTGCAATGCCCCCAATGTCCAGTTCTACTCCCTGGAAAAATACCTGGAAAACTCTACATTTTGACTGCCTTGTAGGCACTGGCTGCTCTTGCAGAAGTTCAATTCTCAGCACCCACATGGTGGCTAATGACCATGTGTAACTCCAGTGTCAGGGCATCTGACGCCCTCTTCTGACCTCTGTGTGCATTGCATGACAAGGGTGCACTTATATGCTTGCAGGCAATACACTTCTACACATAAAATAAAAGCAATAAAAAATATTTTTTTAAAAAGAAACAAGAGTTTCTTTAGAGGCTACCAGCATGCTGAATGAAGGAACCAAGGGCACAATAAAGACAAGTAGATTTGAACAAACAGAAAATAGAGCCTTTTAGTTGGGCAAATGCCTAGAAGAAAAGGATAAAAGGATGACAGTGATTGTCATGATGGTGATGATGATGGTGATGATGATGGTGATGATGATGATGGTGATGAAGGTGATGATGATGATGGTGATGATGATGATGATGGGGTGATGGTGATGCTGATGATGGGGTGATGACGATGGTGATGATGATGGTGATGATGATGATGGGGGTGATGATGATGATGGTGATGATGATGATGATGATGGTGATGGTGATGATGATGATGATGATGGGGTGATGATGATGATGATGGGGGGTCATGATGACGATGATGGGGATGAGAGGGTGATGATGATGATGATGATGGGGTGATGATGGTGATGATGATGATGGTGATGGTGATGAGGATGATGATGAGGGTGATGATGATGATGATGATGGGGTGATGATGATGATGGTGATGATGATGATGAGGTGATGATGATGATGATGATGGGGTGATGATGATGGTGATGATGATGATGGGGGGTGATGATGATGATGGTGATGATGATGATGATGGCGATGATGATGAAGATGATGGTGATGATGATGGTGATGGTGATGATGATGATGGTGATGATGGTGATGGGGGTGATGATGATGGCGATGATGGTGATGGGGGTGATGATGATGATGATGGTGATGATGATGATGATGGTGATGGGGGGTGATGATGATGATGGTGATGATGGTGATGATGGTGATGGGGGTGATGATGATGATGATGGTGATGATGATGGTGATGATGATGATGATGATGGTGATGATGATGACGATGATGATGGGGGTCGTGAAGATGGAGGGTCATGATGATGATTATGGGGGGTCATGAAAATCATGATAGTGATGATGATGATGATGATGGTGATGAGGGTGATGATGATGATGATGATGGGGATCATGATGATGATGATGATGGGGATCATGATGATGATGATGGGGATCATGATGATGATGATAATAATGATGGTGATGATGATGATGGGGTCATGATGATGATGATGATGAGGGTCATAATGATGATGATGGGGTCATGATGATTATGATTGTCATGATGATGATGGGTTGATGATGATGATGATGAAGGTCATGATGATGATGGGGGTTCATGATGATGATGGGGGTTCATGATGATGATGGGGGTTCATGATGATGTCACTTATGGTGTTGATGATGGTACTGATCAAAGACAATGATGATGATGGACTATATCAGGCTAAGATCATATGGACATGCTGATCAAGGTAATTTTAAGTAAATCCTGACTTCCAGAAGTACCAGCATTAGACAGCTCCCAAACAAGAAGTACATTTCACAGAAGCAAGTGTTACTTAAAATTCAATTTACCATTTTTGTTGATTTAGAGTGGATGTTTAATTAGGTTTTAACATTGCACATTATTTATGGTCATCATTTCAATAGAAGTTAAAAGTAAGAATGTTACTGTGCTCTTGATTTGTAGACAAAATATCTAAGTGTTCCAGATCTCTCTGCTGTCCCCTAGTCCCACTGATTTAGCAGTGTCTCTGACCTGGCCGATTGCTTCTAAATCATATCCCTGAGTTTCCTGAACTTCAGCTGTGCAGAACTTCTCCCATAAGACAACCTCACTAAAGCTGAGAAAACACATCTCTCAGTGTTTCAAGTGATAGATTGTCTGATAACAAATGAAATAGGCAAAGAGAACATTTGTTTGCTGGAAATAGCTTCATCTTTGACAGCAAAATCCCTACAAAATGTGAGCTGCAAACCTTGCTTCGGATCCCAACATGGCTGCTCACTGGTCAAGTCCAAGACTAAAGTCTAAACACAAACCAAACTAGGGGAGCCTCTTCTCAGCTGAGGCTTCTGATTAATATGCACATTTTAATCAACTGGGACAATGCCCCAGACCCCATGTTGTCTCCACCTTTTCCTTTTCAGCAGCTCTTTCTGAACATGCACAGTTACTTCTCATAGGAAGGACGCTGACAGCAGCTGAGCCCATGTCATCCGAGCTCACTTTCTTCCACCAGCATCACAACCAGCACTTTGCTTTAGCTACATGAAAAGGAAAAACCAGAGATCACTTTCTGAGAGAATTCATAACACAGGCAGCTAATGGAAAATAAAGATTACTTAAATTTCTAAAAATGAGACAGGGCTGTAGCCATGAATACAAACATGGAGATGAAGATGGTCTGTTTCAGGGACATTTCCATTTGTGGGAATTGTAGTAAGGTGTCAGAGGATGTGCTCTTTGCAAAGGTTTGCCTCGAAGCCTATCAGGATTTCATCTTTCACTTTTCCTCCTATAGTAATGTAGAATATCTGCCCTGTCAGATCTGTGCAGGAGAGAGAGGGGGTGGACAGAGGGACAGAAACAGAGCAGTCAAAATGAGAACTGCAGCCAAGCCGACTGGCTCAGACCCAGCACTGTCACTTTGTAGATGTGTAACCTGAAGCACAAAGTTCCTCACCTCTACCCACTTTGATGTCCTTGCCTTAAAATGGGGCTAACCATGGCATTTACCTCCTAGGGCTCTATGAGGTTCAATGGGGTGATAGGTGTAGTTTAAACCAGTGTGTAACTTACTGTTTGTCTTACTGTATGCAATGAAATTCGGTAGACAGAGGAGTTGCAGGAAAGGAATTCCAGGAAAAACATTTTGCATCTGCAAGCTGCTAAGGTCTAAACAGTTAAATTCTGCTTAGTAGAGTTAGACCTACATATGGAGACAAACTAGAAAAACTGTGGGTCTGGGGCTCTTGAAGACTGGATTGCAGGTCCTGAGTACCGGATGCTAGATATGTGTGTGTGGTTCTGCTCGTCTGCTCTGAGGGGTCACTTCCCCCCTCCTGGGTGCAGTAGGTCAAACACAAAGCAGAGTCAGTGCACATCAAGGCAGCACGATGCCCCAGAAGCAGAGTCAGTACACATCAGGGCAGCACGATGCCCCAGAAGCAGAGTCAGTACACATCAGGACAGCAGGATGCCCCAGAAGCTCAATATCTCTCTTAGCATGTTTCCTCTCTGATAGCTTGTGGTCTCAGCAATGTAATAAACAGTGTTTGCCAAGTGGTTCTGTCTGTTCTCTGCACTGTTTCTCAAATGAGAATCACCTCTCAAAATAGTATGACCTGCTATTTGAGCTCTGAGCTTCCAACCTACAGGTGATTGTCTCTAAAAGAAGGGCAACGACCTACATACAGGCTGGGTCCCCTCCTCACCCACACTCAGGGCGGGAGTGGGAAACACTCACAGACATCATTTCTTCTGATGCCACTTGTTAGAATAATAAAGAATTGTAGAAATGCAACTGCCCCTAAGCATTTCAGTAACACCATTCCATCTGTGCTCACATTTAAAATAACTCATGATTCCAGTGCAGGCCAGGAATGGGAAAGGCTTTATTCTCAGAGAAATAACTTATTGTAGTGTCTGGGAAATCCAGAATGCTTCCCAAAGCCTAGAGGAGTTTGGCAGAGGCTGGAGAATTGGTTCAGACAAGATGGAAAAAAACAGCAAAAGTACATCAGATTGGGTATCAGCAAAGACAACAGTGTAAAGGCGATGGACAGTGCTGCGCATTGCCGACACACACACACACACACACACACACACACTCCTCTTTATGTTAGAGGACATTTAATGTTACAAGGTGCCTCTCATTATCTCGCTGGGTTTTTATAATTGTGATCTTTTATTCTTCTTGGCAACAGGAAGAAATTTAAGCTTGGAGGAGAAAAATATTTGTTTTTGAAATTGGTAAATACATCATTCAGATCTCAAGTACAGGTGGCTCTAGGTTCTGGGAACTTTCCAGAGGCCTTCAGTCCTATCCGCTCCCAGTCTTTCCTTCCCCCTGCCCCCCTCTCCCTACCCAGTTAACTCATTCTCTCCCTGTCTCTCTCCTGCCTGTACTTGGAGAAAGGCTGTGCAGCTGGGTCAAGGCCCTGGAATGGGTCTCCAGAGTGCCAGCTAAGCCGTTCCCGCCCTCTCCTGATAAGGAGGGAACATTTCCATGCATGCCATCTGCTTCCCGCCCTGGCACTGGAACACCACACACTCCTCTCACCCGTGCGGACTGCAATGGACCTGAAGCATAGTGAGGCCTTCTCAAGAGACCCATCCCCTGGGTCACTGCCACACCAGGGACACAAGATTCCAGTGCAGGGAGGAAAGAAAATGAGGGACAATAAGTGAGCTGAAAGGAAAGACCGGCACAGCAGTCTGTGGAGCCAGAACCTGGGGATGACAGCGCACACAGGGGCTATAACAATAACAAAAACAAATAAAAAAGAATTGAATCCTGGAGGAGGAAATGTCAGGCTGGGTATGTAAATGCCACTACCAGGCCTTCCTAGCCAACCCAGCCCTGAGCACAGCACAGAGACTGGGGAATACACAGAAAGACAAAAGCTGGTCTCTGGGCTTTTGTGATTCAATTTAGGGACTGTAGGGACCGTGGATGCCACAACAGACATCCTGATCACATGACCACATACACATCACGTGTCCTTCCAGACCTGCACCCGCCAAGTGTAACCTCAGCCAATAACCTCTCATTTTCTGTTTGTTTGTTTGCTTGCAATAAATTTTATTTCTTCATTTTTGGATGTTTCATTAATATTTAAGTCAGCATTGCACAGTGATGGTTCCATTACGGCCTTTGTGTGTCGTTACACTCGGTTCCTCTTCCCCCATCTCAGCCACTGCCCTCCGCAGCCCTCCTCCTCCCTCCCCCTTCTTACCTCCCCTCCCTCTCCCCAAACAGTCCGTCCTTCTGCTTTGTCATGCATATTGTATGGCACCTTGCTCGCCCTCGCCCTCACCCCACCCCAGCAGCCTTTCTAGCTCTTCCATTCCTCATCCCTCACATTCCCCTTTCCTCTGCTGTGTCCTATATGTGCAGTGGATTCATCATATGAGAGAAACTATTTGTCTTTCTGAGTCTTTTACTTGTTTAACATAATGATCTCTGGTTCCCTCTGTGATGTACCTGCAAATCTCATGATTTCTTCCTTCTAAACAGTAATAAAACTCCATTGTGAATTTGGTCTCTTCTAAGATGCTCTCATGGAAAGACTGATAATCTCATTCTGACTCAGGTGACAGTTCTAGAGGAAAGTGACTGTTAGACAAACCATAGAATAAGGCTACAGAGAAGCGGGCTCACTGGGCTATGCAAACCACACCAGTTTCCTCCAATGCCCAACAAAGGGACATGGAAGTCAGTGAGACGTTCATGTTGTGACTCATTGCAAGTACTAGGGACAGGTTGGGGCTTCTGTCCCACTGAACCCCACCACACTACACAGAGCTGAGGGCCTGGTGTGTCAACAACCTGGAGGACTATTTCTAAACAAAAATGCGCACCAACAGACCTTCCCCACCCTGGCCTCCTCCTTCTGCACTCTAGACCCTGGCTCCCTGGAGGCCACATCCCTGAAGAAGCTGGGCCTGTCCTTTGTGGCTTCCAAGCTCCATGACATGTTCAGCCGTCCCCAACTCTAGAATCCCTCAAAATCTAGAATTCCCCCTCAAGGAAGCATCAGAGTCTCTGAGCTGATTTCTAGCTCATTCTTCAGTGGCACAAATACTCAGTGGTACAATCCAGTCCCTCCTTTCATCTCTTTCAGGTTTCTAGAAAGTCCCAGGTCTAGGTGCCTAAGAAATAAGCCATTCTCAAGCAGAGATTTTTCTAGGCTAGGTCTGGTGTGGTTGAATTGGGTTGGATTGGGATGAGTTGGGTGTTGTATGTGGTTGGGTTTCCTGGCCTCCAGCCTACCATGATCCCGGCTGGACCTGCTGGGCCTTCCTACTCTCTCTTGGAGAACAGTTAGCATGTAGAGCAGAAAACTTTAGGACAGTGAAACTTGAACCTATCTGAAACAAGAGGTGAATTTTACCCTAGTGAGAAAGAACCAGAGACCAAAGTAAGTAAAGGCACCTCCCCTTACTGCCCCTGCCCAATTTAATGTACTCTATCATACACACACATATATATATATATTATTAGACTACCTATTATGTTATTATATATATATATGGTCTAATTTGTGTCTCCACTGGAGCCTGGTTAACCTACCAAGAAGCCCATCCTTGAAAGAGACTGTTTCTTCCCCTTCAGCAGCTATCAATTGTCAAAGGTTCCTTAGGTTGGGTTGGGATTTCTTAGCCACTTCTTCATACTATCCTGGGACTTGATCTGGTCTCTGGTTGGACGCTGGATGGGACTTGTGCATGCTGTCGCTGCTACTGTGAGTTCATGTAGCTGAGCAGCTGTCTGGAAAACTCGACTTCCTGTATTCCCCCAGCACTCTGTCTCCTCTCCCACAGCGATCCCTGAGGTCTGTGACTCAGAAGTTTGAAGGAGTTCTCGAACTTACAGATTGCCTAGCAACTATACGGACATGACCTTGACCTACAAACCTTGCCTTAGAGATGTGGCTCCATCAGGACAGATTCCATGGGGAAGTTCTTCACGGTTTGAGCTGCCTGTGGTCAGAGCCTCAACACCTGCACTTGATGGAACATTGCTTTAACTCTGGACAGTCCCGCTGCAGACCCCACTTCCTTGAGAGCTTGTATCTGGGAACTTTATCTGCTCTAAGGTCAGGACTGGACCACCCTTAGCATGACCTTTCCTGTTCCCCACCATGACCTCTAGCTCAGGGCTGGAAGCGGAACATGAGCGCCTATGTCCAGGAGGAAAAACCACACTTCTGAGGTGCAGAACACCCAGGCTTTAGCCTCAGGCCTGGACAATCTCCTAATAACTCTGCAGCTTTTCCTTTCATGCTTAGAAAATGGGGCTAATAGTGAATTTGGACTGAGTGGGTTTTTTTAGTCTTTTTGAGACAGGGTCTCTCTTTAGCCCCAGCTGGCCTAGAGCCTGCTATCTAGACCAGGCTGGGCTTGAACTCATAGAGATCCACCTGCCTCTGCCTCCTGAGTGCTATGGACTATTTTATTTCTTGAGCAAAAAATCAGATTAAAAATGTCTTAAACTCTTCTGCTTTCCAATCTTTTATACTACAGACCCCAGCACTCACAAATGTCTTAGACTCTTCTGCTTTTCCAATCTTTTACACCACAGAACCAGCACTCACAAATGTCTTGGACTCTTCTGCTTTCCAATCTTTTACACCACAGACCCCAGCACTACAAATTCCTCAAGTTCACCTTTGATTGCAGGTGACCCCCAAATCCAATCTATGACAGTAATCCATCATTTGTTGGAGTTTCATCTCCCACTTGAAAAGTACCTGAGTGAGCCTCCCTCACAGCCCAGCACCCGTCCACTCCGAGGGCACCACTTCTCGAATTTGTAGTCACCAACCTCACCTAAGACCAGGTGTGATATCAGTTCCTGCTTCTATCTCTACCAGAGCACAACAAAGCTCGAAGTCTCTGATTGTCACTGCCCACCCTCCCTAATCTTCTCCTCCTTCCTGAGCTGTCACAGCATCTTCCAACTGGTCAGCGTACTTCTTCTGGATCCCTTAGTGGGCAGTTTTCAAGACAACAGCAGTAAGATCTTTGGAAATCGCTTCGAGGACAGAGACAAGGACAGAGCCCTGTCCTCAAAGACAAGGAGGGCACTGCATAAACATTTTTTAGAGCCAGTGAGCAAAGTACTGGGTTTGTTGAGAGAGGAAATTATACATGGCTGTGTTTTCATGTGTTGAGATATGCAAAGGCCTCGGGATACAATCTCACAGATGTCAAGACTCCCCCACACTACAATAGTAAATAATCCATACATATTTAATTGTATAAGGAAGTGAACTGAACAACACCTAAATCCACATTTCCAGACAATGCCCAGAGTACGTGTGCAAATAAATCCATGATTGTGCATTGAAGCATGAGGTTAGTTCCCACACTCCCCAAGGGGGCAGGGGACAAGGGAAGAAGAGACAAGAGACCTTCTGGGATGGCCGGAGCCGGGTTCTTATTGCCACCCACAGGGGAGGGGAACTGCACCCCGTGACTGGCGGAGAGAGTATGTTAATTTCTGTGGGACTTCAGAGGCCCCATAACTCTTGGAGATTAATAAGAACCTGGGAAGTATCTGTCTTTGCCGGCTGCTTTCATTTGCGCAGTAATAAAGCTCGCCTTTCTTGTTTAATAAAAACAATGTGGAAACAAATGGTTCTGTGCACAGAGGAACTTTAGAGAAATGAATTCGGCTGCACGGAGGGAAGCGCTCCATCACACTGCCTCTGGCTCCCAAACCTAGGAGGGAAGCCATGTTCCCTGCTCCTTGCCGCCTCCCCACACTCGCGCATGCTGCCCCAGGTTTGGGTGGAGCATCTAGACTCTACCCTACTGTATGAGGCAAGTGGACAGACAACAGATGGACCAGGGACCTGTGTCTGGCGGCGGGCACTTGTAGTGTGAACAGGAAGCTGAAGCTAGGCTCCTGGGGCTCCTATGGTAGGAAGCTGGTGGAAGCCTGGCCCCTGGCTGGCCATAAACAACCCGAGCAGGACCAGCTTCTCTATAAAGAAAACTTCCTTTCCAGGAGAAACAGGCGGAAGAAGGACTGTGGAGCATCACACCTGGATGGCTAATGGACTCCAGAGAAAAGCAGGGGCCCCATCCCTCACTCATTCATCAAGCTCAGGCAGAGCCGGAGACAGCGGGCAAGCCACCCAACTGCCTCGCCCCTGGGCCCAAGCATCAGCGACGCAAGTCTTTGATGCTCCCGCCCTTCTTTGCACAACTGAAGACACAAACCATAAAAGCAGCAGGCATTGCTAGAAAGTTGCATTTCCTCTTTGGGGGGGTCCCATGTGACCACCTAGGAAATTACACCAAGGCCAACCAGGCCCACTTGGCACTTGGAACGGGAAGAAAGACCACAGAAACTCCGCCCCACTGCAGGGAAGCCCAGGAAATACAGGATTTATTAACTGCCTACTGTGTGCCCTGCCCTGCTGGCCAGCACCCCAGGGGGACACATGAATCACAGTAATGAATTAGAACCTCATTAAATTAGACAAGTCGGGGGTCTGGCCTATCTGCATTAATGAAGATCTGATTTATTAACTATCTTTAAAGAAATGCAGTTTTATTACTTTCAAGTATGGGCATTGATTCATATCAAGTGCCAACAAGCATTGCCAAGTGGAGGTCCTGACGGCCCTGCCTTAACGAAAAGATAAGATTAATTTGTAATTAACAGCATCCATTTGCATGGAAACAATTAATGGGCTAAAGCCCTCATAAAAACAGTGCAATCTATTAACTAGATTAATAATGTCCCCCTTAGAATCTAGGATAACTTATTAGTTTTTTCCAGAAAAGGCAAAGGTCAGATTTCCAGGGGCCTGAATGTTGTGCTAGGCCTGGAGAAAATTATAAAGATGTCCAAGCTTGTTTCCAAGGTCCCCAGCTCCCTGGTCTCTCTACTTCTCAGTTTTTTCAGCTTGCATTTATTACAGGAAAGGCCAGAAACATAAGGAGAGGAGTGCAGGGTGACCCTTGACCTCAAGGAGCTTCCAGGTAGCCCGGAAAGACAAGACATGAACATACTGACATATTAGGAAGATACATGCGTGCTGGAGCCAGGCAGTGTAATAACTGTTCAGGGCCAACCTGGCTAGCTATTATTCAAGTTAAAGGAACCCTGCAAAGCAGCCATCACAATTCTTCCCATTCTGTGAATGTAAAGACTGAGGGGCTAGCCCTCTAATTCTTTGTCCTTACGCACACAGCTGGTAGTTGGGCTTCAAGATGGCCCCACAATGAGCCTGCTGTGTGAACATCCCCTCTGGAAGCAAGGCTGGTTCTGTGGCTCACACTGGACCACAAGTGGTTCTACCTGACTTCTCTGGCGACATCATAAGGTGCATCTGGCAAGGCCTCTTACAACACTTTCTCTGGGTGAACCAAGCCACTCTGAGAAGTGGAGCTCCCCTGAAAGGGATGTGCTGTGAGGAATCCAAGCCTGACAGACAGAAAGGCTGTGCAGAAAAAGATGTCCTGACAGTTCTCAGGTAGTCACCGCCCTGCACACACCAAACACTGGAAAAGACTGTATAGAAATAAGCCTTGTTAAGACCAGGTTTAACAGACTCTGTCTCTGGTAACCATGAGACTATCACTGCAAGAAAGACCCCAAGCAAGACATGTGACCACCAGCAGATACAGTGCTAATGACCGTCAAGGAGTGAACATCACACCATCCTAGCAGCTACTCTGGGATGAGTTCGGCTGTTCGCCCACCGTATCCCTTCTTCCCTTCCTCTTCCCTTCCTCTTCCCTTCCTCTTCCCTTCCTCTTCCCTTCCTCTTCCCTTCCTCTTCCCTTCCTCTTCCCTTCCTCTTCCCTTCCTCTTCCCTTCCTCTTCCCTTCCTCTTCCCTTCCTCTTCCCTTCCTCTTCCCTTCCTCTTCCCTTGTTGGAGAGCCTCAAACAGGTCTGTGCTTCCTATTCTGTTTTCTGTCCTCCAAGAATCATACCCACTTTGGAAGAAGGCTCCAAGTAGCCATGACCCTGCGGAGCCTCCATGGATCAGAGTCCGTGAGATGGGCACTGAAGCCCAGGCAGAGAAAAGACTGTGAATGTTGCAAAGAGCCATTTTCATGCTCTGTATTCAGCCATTGTGAGACTCTATCCTGAGAACCCTGTTCGGACTTCCATCTTCGTGGAGTGAGTCCTGGACAGCAGAGTCCATGCTCCAGTGTCATGTGACAGGCTCTCTCTCATGCCCTGCTGCCCTCTGAATGTGTGAAGTTTGGGTGCCTGAGCTCTGGGTAGGGGTGCTGAATTTTACTTGGTACCTAACCTAGGTAGGTGTCAATCCTGAACTCAGGGAATTTTATCCAAAGTCTGACAAATCCTACACAGTGGGGCCTAATAATTCCATGATGACTGGACATAAGCAAGCTAACATTTGACCCCAATAACCTAGAAGGTAGGAAGGAGTTGAAGCCACCTCCTCTCGCTATTTGGACATTAGATGCCTGAAGCCCACCCACCCACATCCTGGGGAAGTGTTACTTCCTAAGCTTCTCTCTGCTGAGGCACACAAACTTAGTCTCAGGTGCCAAATGCTGCATCCGCCATAAAAGCCGAATCTCAGGAGGCAAATGGTGCCCTGGCCATGAACCATGAACGCAGCCATCTCAAATAGACTTTCCTTTCTCCCACCCAAAAGCCCACCCAAGCTGCTCTATCAGTCCCTAAGCTTCTTGCAATGAGATGACCTTGCCCCCGGTCTTCCTTATCCATAGGATTCACCGTAAGCTCCAAGGACTACTGCCTCTGCCTCCTCCTGTTCCCCGCCTCGCTGCAGCCTATCTTGAAGGCTGCACTAAGGGTCCTGGAGGTTGGTGACCCAGGAGGCAGGAACCCCACTGCTGAGGACCCCACACTGCACCTTTGGTCTACACTGGCCCACCTCCCAGCAATGAATTCCTGCCTCAGTAAATCACTGTTTAAGGACGTATGATGGCTTTAGAATCATCTGAACCCTGCGCTCCCTTCCAACCAAAGAAGCTGAGACGCATGTACATGATGATGGACAGAAAATGCCAAGTCTTCAACGTGTGATACTGAAGCCACCTCCCACCAAGGAATTAGTCTTTTGTCAGTCTATCATTAATGAAATGAAACTGTTTGTCTCAAAGTAACTAACATCCTTGCACTATAGGTTAAATAAATAAATTTAGTGAGCTTTGCAAAGTCTCTGATCTCTCAGTGAATTAGATGGCTACTTTAGACACAGAGGAAGACAAAGAGAAACGGACAGAGAAACATACATGTGGTGAAATTCCTCTTAACTGTCACAGTAGTTGAGGGTTATTCCACACCTTGGAAGCAAACTGGGAGCTCAGTTGAAGAAGGAGACTGTAACAGAAGAAATAAACCTTCTTCCTTCCTAGAAGCTTTTTACGCCACCCAGGCCTGAGGCCTCTCAACAATGTTCCAGGTAAGAAACCTGCATACTAGGGTAGCAGTGTGAGGGCAAGCCCGCATCCCACATGGAACACCAGTGTGCAGGAAAGTGTGCATCCCACTCAGAACACCAGTGTACAGGAAAGCACACATCCCACATGGAACACCAGTGTGCAGGAAAGTGTGCATCCCACTCAGAACACGAGTGTGCAAGAAAGTGCACAACCCACTCAGAACACCAGTGTGCAGGAAAGTGTGCATCTCACTCAGAACACGAGTGTGCAAGAAAGTGCACATCCCACTCAGAACACCAGTGTGCAGGAAAGTGTGCACCCCACTCAGAACACCAGTATGCAGGAAAGCCCACATCCCACACGGAACACCAGTGTGCAAGAAAGTGTGCATCCCACACAGAACACCAGTGTGCAGGAAAGTGTGCATCCCACATGGAGCACCAGTGTGCAGGAAAGCGTGCATCCCACATGGAGCACCAGTGTGCAGGAAAGCATGCAAGAAAGTGTGCATCCCACACAGAACACCAGTGTGCAGGAAAGTGTGCATCCCACATAGAGCACCAGTGTGCAGGAAAGCGTACATCCCACATGGAGCACCAGTGTGCAGGAAAGTGCACATCCCACATGGAGCACCAGTGTGCAGGAAAGTGTGCATCCCACAAGGAACACCAGTGTGCAGGAAAGTGCACATCCCACATGGAGCACCAGTGTGCAGGAAAGTGTGCATCCCACAAGGAACACCAATGTGCAGGAAAGTGTGCATCCCACTCAGAACACCAGTGTGCAGGAAAGCGTACATCCCACATGGAGCGCCAGTGTGCAGGAAAGCACGCATCCTACATGGAACACCAGTGTGCAGGAAAGTGCACATCCCACATGGAGCGCCAGTGTGCAGGAAAGCGCACATCCTACATGGAACACCAGTGTGCAGGAAAGCGCATCCCACTCAGAACACCAGTGTGCAGGAAAAGTGCACATCCCACTCAGAACACCAGTGTGCAGGAAAGCGCACATCCCACAGGGAGTGCCAGTGTGCAGGAAAGCGCACACCCCACACAGAACACCAGTGTTCAGGAAAGCGCACATCCCACACAGAACACCAGTGTGCAGGAAAAGCGCACATCCCACACAGAACACCAGTGTGCAGGAAAGCGCACACCCCACACAGAACACCAGTGTGCAGGAAAAGCACACATCCCACACAGAACACCAGTGTTCAGTAAAGCGCACATCCCACACTGAGCACCAGTGTGCAGGAAAGCGCCCATCCCACACAGAACACCAGTGTGCAGGAAAGTGCACATCCCACACAGAGCACAGCTTCCCAGATACAGCCCTGGGTGTAACTGAAGGAAATCAGAAGCCTGGAGGCAGCTCCCCACCCCAGTCTGGATGGAGAATCCTCACTGTAAGTCTGGACTTACACTCCCTGACTTGGAGAAAGTTCTTTAGCCCTAAGGCTGGTGTCCTCATTCATAGCATAGGACCATCTGTCTTGGTCCCATAAAATTAAAAGAGAAAATACCTTCAAAACTCTATACCTAACACTGGATAATGATATATATCTATTACTAGTTGTCTTATGGTACTGTTTCTTACATTTTTAATAAACACAACTTTTCACTATTTGACCTAAAATTATATATCCAAATTCAATTTGTGTGAATAAAGTAAGGTACTTTCTCATATTAGATTTTATCAAATCCTCACATCTCACTACCATAACTATATTTTCATCATGGAAATAGAATATGGAGAGGAGCAATAACATGTTTTGTCAACCCAGGCTTGCAGGTTCGGTATCTCAGGGCAGAAACAGCCATGGCTTGGCCAAAATACCACAGCCTTTGAAAAAAGCAGGCTTACACCTTAGGACTGAACACTGAGGTGGATTCTAAGCTCCTGTCTCTAAAAATTTGTGGAGAAGAAAAGAATGGGTGAGAATGGGGGGGTGGACTCAACAAGGATGTCCCCACTAACCAGCTGGATCTCCCCAGCTATACAGGTTGCTGAAGAAAATCATAAAAATGGCACGGTCAGCTGCGGGCAAGACTGACTCAAAGACATTTACCAAGTAGAGTTATTACATAGCAAAAGTAACACAGAACTCATCATGTATGTGAAATACATGTATGCAAGACCCAGATGAGTACAAAAGCAAAGTTCAGAAAGTGGAAGGGCTGGTAGACTTCAAAGATAGGTTTTGTTTGGACAGAACAAGAGAATGGAAGAAGGCTCTTGTGGAAGGACCAGCCTAGACCAAGGCCAGTGCACCCAGAATGTCCAGGGCACAGCATTGCCAGTGTTCCCAGGTCACACCGTGAATATAGACACAACTCTCCCAGTCACCGCCGAACACAGGGGCCTTAGAGACAAAACAACTTGTTCTCCAAAGCTGCCAGTCGGTGGCCAACTTTGAGAATCTAGGGATAGTGAGAAGCCAGTCAGACAAAGAGCACTACCAAAGAATGCTGGACATTGACATGCCAGACTGTGCTCCAACATCCCCAGATGAAGGACAGCACAGGTCACCTTTCACCTTTATTAACAGAAAGTTTACTCTCCAACCACCAGTTATTCACACTAAATATTTTTCTTATGGTAACCTTCATCCTTCTTGCAAATGTACCTTTCTCTTTACCCAGACTCCCTCTTCTCTGTGGACTCTACCAGGACTCCACCACTCCTTAAGGGTGCTGGAGCCACTGTCCTCCTGAGAACACCTGAACTGGTAGCCTCTCAGTGCATGGACCAGGGTAGAACTACCAACTGCCTTCTCAACAAAGAAAAGGTTATAGGAAACTGCAGTCTAGCCATATGTCACATCAGACATCTTAGGGCATCAAATGACAACTGTCATGAGTCCTATCAAGTCAAATACAGTGAGCACTGCTACCACAACTGCTTTCCTTCTCTCCCCATTGACAATACTTTGAAAGCTGTGGGAAGTGGGAAATTGCTCATTTTCTTTTAATCAAGGACACTCTTTAAGATGCTTAAGTACAATACTATTTAAAATGGGCAGTTTTATATAAAGGGAAGAAGAAAAAGTACAGCAAGAATGTACAGTATATCAGATTGAATTAGTTTTTCATGCCACAACATGTAAACAAATCTGTTTAATTAGAACACCTTGTTTTTATTGCATTCTGAGCAATTTTTCAATGATGGGAAGAAAACAAGACGGTGGGGAAGAAACTCAGAAATTTCCCAGAAGCAGCCCGAGATCTGCTGCACTTCCTCCAATAGCCCCAGCTTCTAGGGTGTGGTGTGCCCCTAAATTCCCCACAAGTGCCCTTGGTGCCCTCCTCTGATTTATTCCCCCCTCCCCAGCTGCCTTTAGAGGGGTTGTGGGGAAAGGGGAACACTCATCCATTGCTAGTGGGAATGTAAACTTGTACAACCCCTATGGAAAGCAGTGTGGAGAACCCTTAAAAGACTCAGAATGAGCCTACCACCTGACCCAGTCATACCGCTCCTGGGTATATACCCCAAAGACTCACCCTACCACAAAGATACATACACATCCATGTTTATTGCAGCCCTCTTCACAATAGCAAAGAGCTGGAACCAACCCAAAGGTCCCTCAACAGATGAGCAGATGACAAAAATGTGATACATCTACACAATGGAGTACTATTCAGCAGTAAAGAAAGATGGCATTATGAACTTTCCAGGTAAATGGATGGAGCTCAAAGCCATTATGCTGAGTGAAGTAACACAGTCCCAGAAAGACAAACGGAGAATGGTTTCCCTCATTTGTGGATGCTAACACCAAACACCAAATCCCCCAGATGAAAGGCAAGTTGAATAACATTATTGTTATATTTCTGCTTATCTGAAAGCAACTATGTTGTTATAATGTGACTCTCTCAACGGGCTCTAGAATCCACCCACCAATTATTTTCAGACTCTGTAATTACTGTATATGGGTGGAGAGTATGTATCCATATTTTAGAGAAATATAAAATTAATTGAGGAAGCTGGGCGTGGTGGCACATGCCTTTAATCTTAGCACTTAGGAGGCAGAGGCAGGCGGGTGTTTTTGAGTTCAAGACCAGCCTGGTCTACAGAGTGAGTTCCAAGACAGCTTGGGCTACAAGGAGACCCTGTCTTGAAAAGACCAAAAAAATAAAAAAATTAATGGAGGAAAATGTGAATTCTTAAGCATAAAAAAAAGACTGAAAGATGCAGGACAGTTATGGCAGAATGCATGATCTGGGATGGGGTGGGGTTGGGAGAAGGGAAATGGGAATATACCTGAACTGAATTGAAAAATGATGTCTGAAATACACAAAACAATAAAAAATAAAATAAAGTAGCACTCCATTTACAGAGCTTTCACCAAATTCTTACGCACAGAGGGGAAAGAAGATGTGTTCTCTAGTGTGAAGAATACTTCGGACCTAAAAAGTGAAGGGAAGGACCCTCAGAGCCCACATGGCCTCGCTGGGAACCACCAGGAAGACAAGCTCTGGGACTGGTGGTGCTCCCTGCTCCAGCCTCTGAGTCCTGATGAGACACGTCCATTATATAAGAGACAGCCTGACCCTCTGATAGCCCCAAGACGGGTATACTCTTCTGCTCTCTGAGCACCCCCATACTGCCATACAAACTCACCTGTACACAGAGACCTAGATAGAGGAATTGGATAAGAATTTGTAGGAAGCAGCTGACTGCCATCCCACTCAGAGCCCAGAGGAGGCACTGAAACCCCCACACCCCTGCTGTAGGCCTCTCTTCCCCAAGAGTACGTGCTCTCAGGTCCGTACAGGCACCCCCACCATGGCACACATACCTGCAGGGGTGTATGTGTTTGTATTTGGGGTTCGCTCCTGGTTGGTTCCCTAACAAGCAGAAGATTTCGCTTTTAATCCATCTGCTGGGTACAGAGCATAATGTATTCTGGGAGTGGATTAGGGGACTAAATTTGGGAAATGTGTTGTCAAAATGTGGGTTCGCAAAGCAAGCTTGTTGATGAGAGTGTCATTTGGTGTCTGAAGGCCTTTTTGCATTGCTGTGTGAGGAGGGTTGGTTAAGGGAACAACAGGTGCAGGGAGCTCGCCCTCCTCAGGGTAGCAGAAGTGGGAGTTCTTGTAGAGATCCTCCAACCGAGACATTCTGGGTGCTCCTCCTCCTGTCGCTTTCTCTGTCATACGGCAGAATCTCTCCACAGTGTAATACCACCCTTCGGATCTGACATATTTAGTCACACACAGGAGTCACAGCTGCTGATAGACAAACCCCTGGCATCCTTCTCGGGTGGGTACGTATTAGTGATGAGCAGAGCCTGAAGGCCTGACTTGGTGGAAATGTGGACATCAGTCAACAGATCATGTTGAAAGAGACGGATGGAGCAAATAGAAGCTCTGTCTCAAAGGCCTGCTGGACCACTGCCCACGCGATGGTTCCTAATGCATGACCATGGGGATGCAGATTCCCTTGTGAGTGTGGGAGCGGCTGGACACCACTCCAGAGTCTAGTTTCTCCTTGACATCATCATCTGCATCTCTCCCCTGAACTTGGGCTCAGTGAGGCAGAGGCCGTATGTAGCTGTATGTCGCCTAGAACTCAGAAATCAGCTGAAGACGTGGGGCAGTGCAGCAGCAATGAGACTATAGGGTGAGCGGTAGGTCATACCAAGAGATGAGAGGTTGACAGTGTAGTGAGCATTACCAAGCATCACTCATTCCTCAACACAGGCCGGAACATCATAGAAAATCTGCAAGGACCTGAGAAAAAGTCAGTAGAAATGAAGAGGCCTGTCCACAGCACCCCTGACCCATCACTGCAGCCTCAACACCTCTCAGAGAAGACCACCACATGTGCCAGGTGTGGGCTGACTGAGCGGAGGAGAGAATATGTCAGTAGGTGGGAAAGTCAGAGCACCTCCTCCATAAGACACGGTTGACATAGAAGCATAGGATGGAATCTCCCCTGTGACTTCTCTGCCCTTGTCCCAGCTGACCTGCAGATGAGGCTGAAGCTAAACTGCTTCTATTTGGTTGGCTTTGATCCTGAGCAACCCCCATCAGGGAATTTTGAAGCACTAACCCATTCGCTGTTCTGTTCTAGATGGGTACTGTGCAATGGAGCACGTGAGGATGTGAGGAACATGGTTCTTGGTTTTAGAGAGCATGAACCCATGTGGCCCAGGGCAAAACTGCACACGGAACGGGAGATCAGGTCCTAACAGCCAGAAGTGGAGAAGGGAGAGGCTAGACAATGGGATTCGAATAAGAGATAAGTAAAGCTTTAACAGAGGACCTTTAGCAGGAAGCTGAAGACAGAGGACCCTGGGTCTCCCAGCAGCACTTCCCCATCTCTCATTAAATCCCCCAATGTGGCCTCTGTGCTTCTCCTGTCCCCCCATAGTCAGCTCCAGTATGTCTCAATAGGATCTCAGAACAGAGCTTGCCTGTATTGCCTCATAGACTAACATCAGAAAAAAACTAATTTTGCTTCCTCTAGGTGGCAAAGGAAAAGACAGGAAATGGCTTGTGGTTTCATATTTAGGAAATGAAAGAATATCCTGGCATCATCAAGCCTGAGTAGAGGGATGACAGATAACAACAGAGGAGACATTAATGCTGACAGTGGGTCTGAGTTCACCAGGGGATGCAACTCAGTCACTACATGGGAGCAACTGTGACAGTGGAGTGAATCTCCCAATGAGGGAAAGGAATACCAGGACTCGGAGCCTGCAAACCCTCAGTCTCGGTCCCATCCCAGCTCCACGGCCCTGTCCCCTCCTGTTTACTCCTTTTGCCATCACTTTTCATTCATGGATTATTACCATCAACACACACTTGGGTCTTCCATGGAACAAAGCTTTCTTGACATCACCTTCTGTTGCTGTTAACCATGTCCACGTTTGTGTTTGCATGGACATCCTCAAACACTATCAATTTCCCTTGATATTTTTCTGACTTAAAGTCTTGTCAATCCCCCAGATCTCTTGCCTAGAACTATTCTTATTCCAAGTCTTAGTGAGCTCCATACTACTGTTCACAACCGTCAGTGTCTAGTCTTTGCCTTACTTGATGTCACAGGAAGATCAGCAATCTTGTTCACCTTCTATGATCCCACACTCCTTCTAAATTTCCTCTGTAACTCTCTTTTCTGCTAAAACTCATCCCTTTGCTGATATTTCCAGAATCATGCACTTTAAATATTGATGTGGGCTGATGAATCCCAATTAATCCTCTGGGCTGGATGGGATATTAGCCCTGAATTCAAGATGTGCATCTCCTGCTGCCCATGTGACATTTTCCACCTGATCCTCTAAGAGCCTTCTCACACACGTGTCCACAAATGGCCAGGTAATCGCTCCTCCTTGTTCCAATGTTATTTCATCAAAACCCTTTTCTATCTCAGTAGCTCAGGCAGAAACCTCAGAGCCAACTATGATATCTCTTTTTCTGTCACACACTAACATCTAATCTTCTAGTAGGTTCCATGGTTCTACCTTGAAAACTTATCCATATTTATGCGCCAGACATCCAGAGTCAACTCCCACGCTCACCTGTCATTGCCTCCTCCCTGAATTGCTTGCACAGCCTCCCAGGCCTCTTGGAGGTTTTCTAAACACAGCGACCACAGGGACGCCCTTCCTGTTACTTGCTCTGCAATCAGGTCATGAATCCTTTCACTGCTTTCTGTTCCACTAAGACTAAACTTAACCCCTTGCAATATCCGTCAAAGAAGGCCCTTCATCGCATGACCTCTTCCACCTCAACTCTCTCTTCATCTCCAGGTGCCATTGTCCTTGCTATCCCTAAGATAAACTTCACAGGACTGCGAAAGTCATTGTTCTTGGGTCCCCCAGATGTTCCCTCTATCACCTTTCAATACTCTTACTTTCTGTAGTAGACCACTGACCACCTATTTAGCCTTGCTACCACCTGCCCCCATCACTATCACACCAACCCTTCCTTGCCTCTACATTCTTTCATAGCACATATCAATACACTGTACTATTTTATAGCACATATCAACATACTGTACTATTTTGTAGCACATATCAGCACACTGTACTATTTTATAGCACATATCAGCACACTGTACTATTTTATAGCACATATCAACATACCGTACTATTTTATAAATTTTTTTATTATTATTTATTTATTTTTGTATGTGTATGAATGTACTGTCTGCATGCAGGTCTGTGCACCCATGTCGTGCAATGCCGCGGAGGTCAGAAGAGGGTCTCAGATTCCCCTGGAACTGGAGTTCTCCTGGAATTGGAGTTACAGACGGTTCTTAGCACATATCAGCACACTGTACTATTTTATAGCACATATCAGCACAATGTACTATTTTATAGCACATATCAGCACACTGTACTATTTTATAGCACATATCAACATACTATACTATTTGGCACTTTTTACATGCTCCTGCTGGAATGTAACACAGACACAATATGAGCAAAATATGTGACTGGTTTTCATCAATATCCCAATATATTTGCTGAATTAACAAAGTTCCATTTCCTACCCAAAACAGCCACTGAACCCACTTCTCCCAGCAACAGTCTCTATGAGCCTATCTGAGATAGTGAGTCTGCACTCCTAAAAACAATGGTTATAACAATTTGTACACCATCGAGTCATGAATTGCTTATAGGGTATGCAGTGTACCAAGCACAAGTGCAGTGCTCACAATGCATCAGATGTCGTATCAAGGACTTCCTTTTTACGCATGTTAGAAAACATGACCACATCCAATATTTCACCCCCATCTCTTCTGCAGCAACCATACCCTGTGCTTCCCTTGTGGTAAGTGAGGCTTGCTTCTCATTCCCTTCAGTTTGAGTGGAGCGAATGATATATCAGTGGCAAACTAAGCATCAAGCCCCAACCTAGGCCCAAGGAGGCCTTTCCCCTTGGCTTCCTGCACATCCACATCCCCACAAGAAGAATGTGTCAAGGCTGATTCACTGGTCCTGGAGAAAAGGTTCACATTCAGAGAGTCACCTTAGCAACATCCAGGCCAGACCAGACACACTCACTGGTGGTCAATAATGATAAGAGTCAAAAACCATGCTTGCTTCCTACCATTGGGCCTTGGTGGTTTGTTAAAGTGACAGAGGTATTCCCATGCCTCCCATTTCAAAGATGCAAAAACCAAACCTAGCAAAGGTAAGTAATCCACTCAAGACCTCAAAGCTGCTAAGGAGTACAACCAGGTTCTGGCTGGCTCAGGTTCCCAATCTCACAGCCATGCACTGAGCACAGCCCAGACCAGATCAGCGGCCTGCATGCCTTCCTGGCTTCTCAGTACCACACACCGATTAAGTGGGTTTTAAATAGTCATCCAAAGGCGCCTAGCTGTCCATTCATCAATGCATATTTTTTCAAAAAAATTAAAAGACTCAATGCCATATTATAATAGTAACTTGAAAGCTACCAAAAATGCTGAGATAGAATCTGAGCTGTTCATAAAGGGGCTTCTAGACTTGGAAAAATATGAGGGAAGGAGATGTGAGAGCAGCAGGATCGAGGGTCCACAAAGCCACATCATGTTGGAAAACATTATACTGTAAGCTAACACTTTATATGGTACTTAAAAATCAAAATTTTAAAAACCAGAAATGTAGCAGAAAAGAAGAAAATAGAGTTTAGCTGGAGAGAGCTATGTCCAAATGAAGCTGAGAACAATCACAAAATGATAGCACTGACAACTGTAAGAATTCTAAGCAAGTCGATGCTGACGTGGTGTGGAACACCCAGCAACAGGGCAAGGTGCATGAGGTGAGCGGACAGCTTCCATCCAGGTGCTATCAAAATGCCACCTTCCCTCTGGAGATGCTCCTCAACCCCCACCACCTCTTGCTTTTCTCCACTCTGAGTAACAAAGAGCACCCAATATTATTAGGCACTGATATTCAGTGTTAAAAATAGACAAGCCATTTTCAGCCTTCATCAAAACAATACCACAATGAGCCACTTATTTTTCAGGATTTTGAATATCCAGAAAAATATTAAAACATTCTCAAGACAGCAAGGCAGGTCTCAGTACACGTGAGCATGATTCCTTATAAGGTCGGGGCCTCCTGGTGCCGTTAATTTGATTATGCTGTTAATAAGTAGCATAATCAAAACGAGATCAAGGTATCGAAGGATGAGACGGGGTGAAAGTGGAGACGATGAGCTGGTACTTCTTTGACCTTGGGTGAGTTGACTAACTTCTCTGAATCTCAGTTAATAAGCCTGAAGTGAAAATATCTCATTTAAGATGAATAGGTAAGTTAAAAAATAAAGGGCCTCACAAGGCATTTACCATCTACCCATGGGTAGAAATGAACCATCATACCAGGCATTCAGTATTGTTATTATTACTATTACTGCTACTACTACTACTGGTTATTTGAGGCAGCCTCGCACTATAGCACAGGCTGACCACCCTGTTACCCAGGCTGGCCTCAAACTCCAGACAATCCTCCTACCTCAGCTTCCAGAATGCTGAGATCACGGGCAGGAACCTCCATGCCAGCCTTCCATCTGAGAAACTTTCAGTGAATCCCTATCACGTGCCGAGTTCTATGCTCTGGGAATTCAGAGGTACATGAAATGGACAGGACCGTGACTTGGTCATGGAGTTCACAGACTGCTAACAGGTACAGGCAGGTCACAATGACTGGTTTCGGCAGAAGAGGAACATTCACCACTTAGAGGAATTTCAGACTTAGTTTCCAAACCTGAGACTCTTGTCAAAATCACAGAGGAGGTTTCGAAGGATAGTGCAAAATGACACATTCATCAGGACCCAGTCATCCTGCAGGAAGATGGGAAAGGCCCTCTCCAGGCACCATCAAGAAGCAATAAAGGAATAAATGAATGGAATGAATGATTTCTGACCTGAAGGGAGATAGTCCTGCACTATTCAAGCTCAGTGAATTACACTGAACTGCATTCAGCCAGGACTGATAGCTGCCCTCACTCCGCATTAATCCTACTCAAACACAGCCTCCTGGAAGCCTGATAGACCTGTTCTTCATCCCCCTTTCATACACTAATGAGCTAGTGCTTAGAGCAATACAGGAACTTCTCCAAGGTCAAGCGGCCTGGAGTTGGCAACTGGAATCCACAGGCCTTGGACTCAAATCCAGGAGCTCTTAAGCAGCTAGGGTCTGTTCCTCTTAATAGGTCTGTCTATATGGCAAAATATTCTCTACACACATGCTGCAGGGTGTTCTTTATAGACCTAAGCCTATTTATGATTGTTAGGCTACCAATAACCACAGGACCAAATTAGAGTTATAAACACAAGGGCTGGAGACAATCTGTGAGGCTGGAGTTATTAGGGAAGACTGTGAAATTGTGGCTGGACTTCAGTGCATGCCTGGGTGGACAGAAAAAGCAGCATCCACTCTGTAATTCTTTTGATAAAGATGCACGGTCTGTGCAGTGAGCTGGAGTTTATTTCTTATTTGTCTGCCTTTGTTCTCTTTCTTAGAACATCTTAGATGCATAAAAAAGGAAAACAAGTAAGCTTGTTCTATTACTGTAATTACAGCCCGACTCGATTGTGATTGAAGAGTAAACCATCCCAGGGGATGGAGAAAGGAGGGACAAGGGAGTCACCCGGACCTACAGGAGGTCAGGTCACAGGGCTACAATAAGAGGCAACATTCTTACACGTGATGCTTATCTTTTCCTTCTAGAAAGCACAGCACAGCCCTCATAAACTGCTTATTAGTTCATGGATCTGTCTGCTCAGCCCTCCCACCAGGAATCATTCTTTCTCCTCTAAACCCCAATAACCCATGAACAGGGCAGCCTCCTTTGGGGATCTGGCATTTTCCATTTGATATATACATGTATGCGGGCTGCTTTTCCACTCACTTTTGAACTCTGTGAGGAGAGGGCTCCCTTTTGACATGTCTTTGGGCCCCTCACAGCCATGACACATGTACACATGGAACTTCATCCATGTTTTCCAGGGGTTTGATACAGTTCCATCCCTTGAAAATAAAATGTACTAATCATGCTGGCTCCCTTCAAGGATCTGGATGGCTGGGATAAAAGAATATCTTAGTGTACCCATTTCTTTCTGAGAATGTCTGGCCTTGGGAAAGTCTGTTTTCTAAGATCAGCTGGTAATGTCAGCTGCCGAAGGCCACAGGCAAGGCCTGAGAGACATCAGCTGCCTGGAAGGCAAGGCGAAGGCGCACAGAGCCCAGCAAGCTCCCATAACCTCTCCTCTCCTCCCAGCATCTCATGGTCCATTCCCCAGACACTGACCCCATCCCTCTGTCTCCAGTGCTTGAGAAACTGCAGACCCCAGTCACACCTCCCTTCCTTGTTACCTACATACTGTTTCTGGATTAACTTTCTCTAATTGTTACTTTAATCATAGTGAGAGATAAGAGCACTGGAAACAGCCAGGTTTGGACTCAGTCACAGCCCTACCACTTAGCCTCAATCATCTCATCTGTAAAATGAAGATAATAATAGTGCATCCCTTGTTAAAGCAGAAAAAACTTAAGTGGTGAAGCATGTCTATCTACGGCACTAGCTGGCTCCTAACAAGCCCTCAAGAGATGCTAAGGAGCAGGGAGAACAATTCCCTACTCCCAGACCTGAAAGTGGCACAAAGCACCGTCCTCTGCCCAGCCCCCAGGACCCTCCAGAATGCCAGAATTCTTGGGGAGTCACTCTGGAGCCCTTCTACCACCAAACACATCACAAAGGACCCTCAGCCTCCACCAGACTCTTGCCTGCTAACCACGAGTACAGACAATATTCAATAGGCTGAGGATATCCACTGATCTATCCCTCTCACCCAACCCCTGGGTGGATATTTGGAAAGCGATCTTTAGGGGACTACAACTCAGGACATACCTTAAAAACACAGTCCAAACTTAGTTCAAGAATTAAGTGTGTTATATATTGGTTCGTGTGCTATATGTGTAGAAACAGTAAAAAACAAGGTAAATTTATATGATAGCACTATGTCTAAGGCCGCTCATGTACAAGACCAAAAGATAAATATAAAATTTTAAAATACTAATAGATTTGACTAGACAAATGCGAAGAAGTCCCTGTATACAAATATTGCATAAACAAAGCAGAAGAACAAAATCAAGGGGAGCCCATTTGTACCATATGCACTAAACAAAGGGTTAATAATTTACCAAGAGCTGTTACTAATCAATAGGAGAGAAAATTATAGAAAAACTAAGCAATGGCCTCAAAGTACCAAATGGCAGGAAAGGAATCACAGATGACTAAGAAACATGTGGGCGGAAATTACCTTTCAAATAATTAGATAAAACCAGAGCAAAGCCTCAGTTTGTTCTCTCAAACCTGAAGCATTTTTTGCGGTAACCATCAGTATGGTTAGGCAGGCAAATGAGAAGGGCCTCACCTGCAGGGTGAGCAGCGACATGCCTGCCCTAGGAGCCTGATGCAGAGGCTTGGAATAATAGGTAGCATTTAACCAGCCATCTAACTGTACGAATTAATCTTAAGAGAATAATCACTGATAAGTGTCATGATTCCTCCATAAAGATTCTCATCATAGTGTTTTTGCAGTAGAGGAACTTACATTTCCAACATTTAGGCTGAAAAATAAATTATATTATATTCACACCATAAGATGCTGTGCGGTCAGTCATTCAAAACTATATTTAAAAGGAATATTTCATCATTAAGGAAAATATTCACATAATATTGTAAAGAAAGTGTTTTAGAGAAAATTCTGAGTTTGTAATTTCCAATACATTCCTGAAATAAAAATCTGGGCAGGGGAAGGTATACACTGTACATTGAAATGTTAAGTAAGTTTCTTAGTGTGAAGATACAATCAATAATTATGATTTTTATTATTTTTCTGGGGGCAGAGATTAATATAAATTAAGCTCAACTGCATGGACCCTAGCCAGGCTCCATAAATCAATTCAAGGTCCTAGTTCCTCCACAAAGTGTTCTTTGACGACTCCAGACCTCGTTAAACTCCATATTCTTCACATCATATCCATCTAGCCATTCAAGCACTTGCATACCACCCCCACCCCTAGTTTCTCAGTCGATTCCTGGATTCTTACCTCATTGTCTCAGGTTTGGACACACTCATTCCCCAGTTTCTCAGTGGATTCCTACATTCTCACCTCATCATCTCAGGTTTGGAAAACACTCATTCCCCAGTTTCTCAGTGGATTCCTGCATTCTCACCTCATTGTCTCAGGTTTGGAAACACTCATTCCCCAGTTTCTCAGTGGATTCCTGCATTCTCACCTCATTGTCTCAGATTTGGACACACTCATTCCCCAGTTTCTCAGTGGATTCCTGCATTCTCACCTCATTGTCTCGGGTTTGGACACACTCATTCCCCAGTTCCTCAGTGGATTCCTGCATTCTCACCTCATTGTCTCAGGTTTGGACACACTCATTCCCCAGTTTCTCAGTGGATTCCTGCATTCTCACCTCATCATCTCAGGTTTGGAAACACTCATTCCCCAGAAAAACTTCACTCAAGACCAATAATGTCTGGATCCACTTTATTCAAGGCAGATTACATTTCTCAAGGTGACTGCAACAAGTTCTCTTCTCCCAATTGTTCTTCCTGACATTAATGCTTTTCCTGTGATATGGCAAGACCTGGATCCCCAGGGTTTGAACTGGAGTGATCCTGGGCTACCGGAGAGCTGAAACTATTATGTTGTGACTTCTGGGGTTGGCACATGAAAGAAGTCAGTGTAGTCATCCAGTTCTCCTGAAATGCTTTTCTCGAAACCTGGCTAGCATGCTGTAAGAAAACCTAGTCCACAGGCAGAGTCTATAAGTAAGTGTTCTGGCTAGGATCTGTGGCTGAAATTCTAGTCAAGAGCCAATACCAACCATGAAGGTACAAGTAAGCAAGCCTCCAAGACCCAGGCACGGCGGTTCACATGTATAATCCCAGTATTCAGGAGGCTGAGTCAGGGGATCTGCCCTGAGTTTGAGGCCAACCTGAGCTACATAGTGAACTCTAGGCCAAGTCAGCCTGGGCTACAAAGTATAACACTCAAAGAGAAGGGGAGGAGAGGGGAAGCGAGGGGGAGGGAAGGACAGGGGAAGGGAGAGAAGGGAAAAAGACTGAGAGGACTCCTGCCCTACTTGATGTCTTCTTGCCCACAAGTGAGAAACTCAGAGCACAGATTGCCCTACTGAACCTCGTCAATCACTTGAACATTCAGGCATTTATAACACTAAATAATTGTTTCATTTTAAGTCTTTAAGTTTGGGGATTTATTCATGGCAACTGACAACAGGGACTTCCTTTCCATCATCACTTATCTGTCATAGATCTCTTCTTTGGAATGCTTTCTTTCAGCCTTCAATCCCTGTGTTCTGGGTAGCTTCAGTTGTCATCTTGACACATCTGAGTGGACAGAACATTTCCTCTGTTGGACTGGCCTGCGTGAATGTCTGTGGGACAGGTGATGTGAGGGTCCTGTACACTGTGGGTGGTGCCACCCCTGGGCAAGTGGTCCTATGTTATATAAGAAAGCAGGCTGGACTCAGGCCAGAGGAGCAAGCTAGTAAGCAGTGTTTATTCATGGTCTATGCTCCAGGTTCCTGCCCTGAGTTCTGCTTTGGCTTCCCTCAGTGATGAACTGGGAAATGTAAGATAAAATAATGTGAACTGGGAGACGTGTGATAAAATAAAACCTTTTCTCCCCTAGTTGGTTTCGGTTAGCGTTTGTATCCCACCAAGTAGAATAAGTAACCAAGACATCTCGCCTCTCTAAAAAATAATCATGTACATTTGTTATATAACTGAATGAACCAGTGAGAGTTATAACCCTCTCTTTATTCCTTAGTTCCAAGCTAGTACATAATGATGAGAATTCTTAAATAACTTCTTGACCAAAGAAATCAGCAAAGCGAGTCCTCTCCCTGCTTGTTCGGAACTTTCTGTTTCCTGCCACATAATTCCTTTCCGATGCACCTCTAGTTATTCAGTGCTGAAAGTTTTATTCACAAAAAACAGAAAGTTGATAAATCAAGAGAAGCAAAGGAGACAGTGACTGCTCTTGTGCAGGAAGCAGCCGTCAAAGAGCAAAGAGCCCACTGCATGCCAACCAACCATGTCAGAGGCCCTGCAGAGAGGAGCATCTTCCCCATGAGGCTCTTTATGTGCATGCTGACAGAATCAAGGGCAGCACTGCCACCATTCCACCTGAATCTGGCAGAGTAAATGGTTCGTGAGAACTGGTCCCTGCACTGGAGTGGGAGGTGAGCAGGCCACGCAGGTGAGAACACCATAGAAGGACAAACGTAAGCAATGGGAAGCCTAGGAATGATGAAAGAGGCTTCCTGTGTCTCGAGACCTCACCCAAACCTGTTAACATTATCTGTTTGTTTGAAAGGAACTGATCACAATTTTTGTCAATGTTTCTGACAGTGAATTGGGTTTGCCTGGAGCTAGTGTTCTCCCCTTTTTACTGCACCCAAGAGATTTATCCTCCCCCACAGTCATGAGCAGGAATCTGCTGGACAGTGAGATCTCTAGTTTAATGATGTCGTCTCCTCAGCTAGACCCAATGACTGGATTAGGCAAGGAAGTGGGGGTGGGGGGTGGGGGGAGCATCAGGACTTGAGCCGAGCATAGCTTTATATGGAATGATCTTCTGAGACAGAGGGATTTTCTCTTACCTGAAGAATTGCTGACTGACTGCCCCATGGTCCTCTCCACACTCTGTTCAGGTCAGGGAGAGGATGACTGGCTCCTGTGAATGTTCATCCAGCAGTTTACAGCCATTGATCTGTGGGCCACAGGACGGGATGAGTCGGATATCAGCACATCCTATTCTGAGCACCATAGATAACCCACCCCAAATCACCATGTTTGCAATGCTCAACACCAGGGATTTGGTTTGACGAAAACCAACCACAGGCAAAGGGCATGTTCTATTATCAAAGGTAGATTTGTTTCATTTTCTGGTTTTGTCAATCTTTATCAGATAAGAAAATAAAGTTCAAGTTAAGGTACGTTAGCCCTCTAGATTTCTCGAACTGTTTTTGAAAATCAAGCTGTCTCCTGTGCCATCGCTGTCCTAGCCTCCCCATGAGCCCCAAGCTCTGCCCTCCAGCACCTAATCAGATTGCCCTCATTCCTCTCACCGTCTCCATCACTAGCTCTAATTAACCGTCACCATTAGCATCATCGGAATAAGGACCTTAGCAGCCCCAACTGGGAGAGACATGGTCCCATCGCTGCAGGAATTTCCATATTAAGACTTTCAAGCTCAAAAGCTCTGGAATACACTGATGGAGAGAAACCAGGCTGGGAAAGGCCCCTGGGGAAGGCATAGAGAAAAGGCATGCCCCAGGTGCCTCTCAGAACACCCAGCGAGCATGTGCCGTGCTTTGAACTCCTTCAAAGTCCCTTTCCTCTGTTCTAAATCCAGGATCATCTTTGTACAAGGCTTGCTGTCTCTGGATAAATCTTTGGCCCTGGTTCAAGGCCTGGACTATGTGAGGAGGTTCACAGACACCAGCAGGCAATTCACAGCCTCTCATTCAGAGCCTTTTCAGTGGGACCCTTTCTGTGACAACTTTCCTGAGCTGGGGCCCAGAGCCTCTTGGGTTGGGCAGCACTACAAGCAGCTCTGCCCGCTTGGAGCAGGTCCCCACACCACCACCTCTCCTCACCCTGGGTAAGTAGGCTCTTCACCGAGCCACTCTATTTTCAGCTTCAGATCATCCCGCCGACTTGCCTTCCCTGTGGAGCAAGCTGCTGAAACGTTTTTTTTTTTCCTTGCCTAAGCATTTGCCTCATCTCTGACTCAAATCTCCAAGCTGGCATCCAGGGCAGGAGCAAGCCAAGAGGGCACCGGGAAGAGACTCTCTTGCTCCACCAGCAGACGGCACCTCTGTCTTCTGACTTCTGTTGAGTGAGGCTAAGCGGACGGCTCCTGGTTCCAGCTTCCTTCCTGTTGTTAGAGAAAAATTCTTATGCCATCTGCTTCCATGGGTGTGGCAGAAGACAACAGGATCTTGCTGCTGAGTGCATTTGCAAAATAAAACACTTTTCTCTGGTGTGTTTTTCTGTTGTCTGCTAAACCTTGGTTGAAATACTTTTTTGTGCCTCTGATTTGTCATCCCTGTTGCTATGGATGTGGAGGTCATAACACAGTACCCCAGAGTGGTTGGCATCCAGAATATCTTTAGTGGGTTCAGGGAGTTCTCCAAATAACCATGGGAGCTGCATCTGTTGGCCAGCGTTGACATCAGCAAATGGAGTATTTTCATTGTGCTTAGAGCTTTTCCTGTCTGGTCTTGTTATCTCTATCTAGCTCCAGAGACTGGACAGGGACAGAAGGTGATACCTCTGTCTGAACCTGTCTCTTCTGAGTGGCCACTGCAGCTCCCAGACCCTGCATCAGTGGTTGAGGTGCCAACCTTCCTGGGAGGCAGACCTGGGGAGCCCAGGGCAGCTCTGGCCCCATCTTCCCCGTGGCACACCTCAGGGATAGGACTTTAATCTTGGGTCAGCTGAAGTGGATGGTAAATGAGACTGCTGTCAGTTGAACCACAGTTATGGAAAGACTGAAGAAGGCCTGGACATGAAGTCCCCCGACATCACCATAGTTTTTATCTTTCCATTGGATTTTCATTTACCATGTAAGTCATAACGAAGTCCATGAGAAGAGAGTATCATGGAATTACTCCCATTTTACATGTGAAAGAACAAAACCATCAGAGTGGGCATCTTATGGCTGCTAGGATATGGTTACTTGGGGAGAAGACAGAGGGGAATCTTGAACTCCAGGTAGCTCACAAAGTTATCCCAGGACTCTGGAGGCTGAGGCAGAAGGATCACTGTGAGCTCTAGGCTAGCCTTGGCTCCAGACTGCTATGCTGTCTCAAAGGAAAGAGAACCTCTAAGGCAAGAGAGATGGCTCAGCAATTAAGAGTGCTTGCTGCTCAGTGGTGAAAACCAGACTCGGGATCCCAGTACCACATGACAAGCAAGGTGTCCCACAAATGCCGACAACTCCGACCCAGGCCCCCTTCTAGCTGCCCCATATCCATACACACATAAACGAACAAATAAATAAAACAGTCTTTTGCGGTCTTTTTAACACAGGGTCTCCCTGTAGCCCCAGCTGGCCTGGAACTTGCTATGTAAACCAGGCTGTCCTTGAACTCACAGAGATCCACTTGTCTCTCTGCCTGTGCTGGGATTAAAGGTATGCACCACCACGCCTGGCTCAAAACAGTCTTTTAAAAACAAAAAGGAAAGGAAGCCCTACCTGTTGGAGAATAGTGTTGTACATTTCCTGCCTACTGCTCTGTGTGCACTGAGTGTAAGCCAAGACAGCCAAAGCAAGATCAGGAGCTTGACTGCATTGTGAAAAGAATCATAGCCCTGCAAATTCAAGCTCACTGCACATCATGGAAGGCCTGAGGGCCATGAAGCAGATGTCCTCCTGCAGCACCAAGCTGCAACAGGGCTTGCCAACAAACTCACAAGGCACCTCTGTCTTTAGATGAGAACAGAGAAGCCTTAGAGGGTGCCTCAGAAATCAAGGACACCCAGGACACAGAGGCCCTTCTGATGCGATTCCATCAGAATCTCTCCCCACCTTCTATGGGAAGGAGACTCCACTGTGAGCCAGGAGATCCGGCCCTCAGCACAGTCTCAGACAGAGCTACTGAACACCCAGCCACCCTCGGTGGCTAAGATGAGTATCCGGACATCACTCATTGCTTCAGCGACCAACCTTGCTGTCTGAGCTTCCACCACTGAGTGCCTGGGGAGAAGGATTCTGGTGAAGGACTCCAGTCCGAATGTAGAATTGTCACGCAGGATCGTTGACACCTAGAGCACATTTTAGCCATCAATACCATGATGTAACTTAACCAAATGACTGCTGGCAAAGAGCAGGGCCAAGAAAAGACAGAATGGAAGGCAAATACGTTTTGACGGAGAAAGAGGATGGCTTCCTGCCTGGAACATGGAGGTCTGACTAACGAAAGCTTAGTCAAAGCCCAGAATCCTCCATCTGGAGGTCGGTCATCGACACTCAGGAGCCAAGGGAGAGGAAAGTGATAAAGACACATGGACAGAAGAACTCTAGTGGCCTGAGGAGTGAAATCCCATGCCAAGTGGTAGGCCCATTGCATTCTGTTCTGCTGTAACACAGTTCCTGAGACTGGGTCATTTATAAAGAACGGACATTCATTTGTCACAGTTACAGACCCTGAAAAGCCGTGGCTAAGAGGTTTCTTATAGCAAGAACTTCCTTGATGGGTCCTCCAGTGGAGAAAGTGATGGGCCGAGTACACACATGCATTTGCATGGAGCAGGGTGAAGCAAAGAGAGATGAAGTCATCCCTTCCCTGGGAACCCTCACACACAGTAGTTAACCCACTTCTGGGATAACAATGGACTCTTTCAATAATAGCTTTAAACTCCTCTTTAAAGTCCCACGTGAGAACACTTTACACTGGGAATTGAATTTCCAGCAACATAACTTCAGGTGATAAAGTCAAACCATAGCACTGGCTTAAGTAAGCAAATATGACTAAGTGGATAAAATATGTAAAAGCCAAGCACCAAGAGCTGCTCTGCCCTGGACCAGCTGGCTTCTTTCTCTCAGGGCTCTGACTTCCTCAAGGACAGCACAGAGAGCTCAGACAGCACCAGGCTCACAGGTAGCAGTTCCTCCAGCATTGGAGCTGCCTCCCACTCAAAGTACAGATCTGAACTCTGATTGGCCAAGCTCAGATTCAGTGTTCTGCCTTAACTAACCACTGAGCTCTGACTGATCAGGTCCTCTTTACTTGCTTTCCTGTCTCCTTGGACTCTGGTTCTGTTGGGACAGTAGCATTAGCCCCATACTCCTACTACTCAGAATGCTGCTGCTGTCCAATGGGGGTCCTTAGGGGCTTCAAGAGCTTCTGGGCCCATACAACAGAAACCCCTAAGAAGGACCCTGAGCCTTCCAGCTCTGAATAGAATCTTTTGTCTGGCAGAGAACAGCTATGGTTTAAATCTGAAATGCCCCTCCACAGCTTCACACTTTGACTGCTAGTGTCTAGTGGATGGCACAATTTTTAAGGCGTGGACCCTTTAAGAAGTGGAGCCTGGCTGGTGGAAATGGGTCACTTTGAAAATGATGGGCCCTTCTGATTCCCACCTGCTTTCCCTGCCTCCTGCCCACCAAGATGTGAACAAGCTGCATGCAGTCTCACACTTCTGCAGCCACAGAGACACTTCCCATGCCTTGCCCTCTGGGGTGGACTGGAATCCTGAAATCATGAGCTGACATAAGCCTCTTCTCCCTTAGGTTCCCTCTATCAGCTATTTTGTCCCCAGTGACAAGAAAGGAAAGTAATACAGAAAAGAGCAAAGATCCATCCACAGCCAGGCATGGTGACTCATACCTACAATCCTAGCACTTGGAAGTCTGAGGCAAGAGATCGCCACGAGTTCAGGGTGAATCTGGGCTACATAAGTCTAAAGGCAGCCTGGGTGACAGAGTGAAATCCTGTCTCAAAAATCAGACAAATAAACCAATAAACAAACAACAAAACCACAAGTGAGGGCCTATTATTTGTCTATTAACCAACTTTCTTTTTCCTCTAATAACCCATCCAGCGGGTCAGTCAACGGGGGTCTGGAAGAGAAGGAGTGAGGGGAAGGGACAAGAGATGCAAGGAATGGAGACAAGACAGGTTCTGATCAAGTCTCCTTTACTGCAGGTTCATCCACAGAATATAAAGGTAGACGTAAGGGGAAGTGTTTGCAACTGTTAAGTCACAATGTTGGGTAAAGGAACAAACATGCTGATACAGATCATTGGGATTAGTCAACACTAGGGTTCAAGGAACATCCTGTTTACAGAACATTTCATGGTTAAAGTTAAACTGACTTCCCTACGGCTCACCCACTGACCTTGAGAGGGGGCCCAATGGAAAATTACTACTTTGGCTGAGTAGAAGAAGCCAGATACCTGACATGATCTAGGGACCCCCACAAGTCCCCCTTTTTTTATTTTTTCAAAAAATGACCCATAGGAGTTGTGCCTATCTTAGGTTCGGACCCACCCAGGCACCCTCCTTAGCCATCATTGGGTAGAAGACCTCTAAGCGTCAACCCCCTGTCTTAGCTTGGCAGGGCAGGCAAAGCTCAGGAGCCAAGCCATGGTCCTATTACCCGTCTCTCCTATCCAACTCTGCTCATGGCGAGGAAGCTGATGGCCCAGAGCACTCAGAGGAAAAATCCTCCATAGCCAGTTGTTGATAATGGATCTGCAAAGGCTTCATTTGGATGGCTTCAATTTGAGATCACACAAAAGCCATTAGTTTATTAAGTAGTACTGGACCTAGAGAGATTAATAAAATCAGCCCAAGTAGAGGGCCCTAGATAGAAGGTAAAAGAGTCGTCAGCCAAGGGGAAGTACTAAACCAATTGTTGAGCCAGCTCTGTTCCTTTTCCCTTTGCAACCTTCTATGCTCCAAACCTTCTCTCACTTTTTGTAGAGAATCTTTAACCACACCAGAATGATCAGCATAGAAGCAACATTCTTCTTTTAGGGCAGCACACAAACCTCCTTGTTGTAGTAGCAACAAATCTAGGCCCCTACGGTTTTGCAGGACAACCTCAGCTAATCAGGATAGTTAGATGAAGTTACCCACCCCTCAGCAGAGGTCTCACATCCCCAGTAAGCACAATAATAATCAGTGTCCCCCACATCCCCTCCCCCAGCTGTTAACTGCTGGGCAGGCATAAAAACCAGTCTTTTTAGCACGTCTATTGCCGAATTTGTATGGCATCCAGGATGGCCGCGGGGGAGGGGGGGGCTTGTCCTTAGTAAACTTGCTTGATTCAGGATCCTGGGGGAGCAGGTAACATATATCTATTTTCAGTGAAGGCCACCAGGTACCTCGAGGGTGAATTCCACTGACTTGGGCCACCACAGATTGAGAGCTGGGTGTGATGATTTGCCAGGTTATATTCCAAGGTTCATGAATGTTGGAGGTTGAGAATACCCAAGGTGTGTAAATGCTGAAGAGGAGGTTCATGATCAGGAAATGCAACATCTTGTACCACCTGTGAACGAAAAGGGTTAGATTTATCTCAGGAATGGGAGTCATTCCTGGATGATTGGTTAGTCTGTCTTATTAATCTTATAGGCAGCCATCTAGCTGAATCAGCTTCTTTTGAGTAAATGCATACTGATCCTCATCCCCAAATAAGGACTGGATCAGGTCCATTCCATTTATTAGTAAGAGGATCTTTCCACATGATTGAGTTATAATGTTCTTTTGTTGTGGACTTCCAAAACCATGTGTCCATCATGGTCCAAGATTAAAAAATTTTAAATTAAGAGTGAATGATTGGGGCTGGAGAGGTGGCCTAGCAGTTAAGAGCACTGACCATTCTTACAGAGGACCCGGGTTTGATCCCCAGCACCCACATGGCAGGCGAGAACCGTCTGAAGCTCCACTTCCAGGAGAACTCCAGTTCCAGGGGAATCTGAGACCCTCTTCTGACCTCCGCGGCATTGCATGACACGGGTGCACAGACTTGCATGCAGACAGTACATTCATACACATACAGAAATAAATAAAATTAATAAAAAAAAAGAGTGAATGATTGAGACTGTTACATGGGGACCCTTTGGTGGGGTACCATTCCCCTTTTTTTACTTTATCAAGGTAAGATTTGAGTGTTTGATGAGCTCTCTCAACTATAACTTGTCCTTGGGGGTTGTAGGGAATGCCTGTTTTTAAATTAATGACTAATGTTTTACAGAAATTTTTAAAAGAGGTACTAGTATATCCTGGGCCATTATCAGTTTTGATGGTGGTAGGAATGCCCAGGGCAGGGAAGGTCTGTAAGAGATGCGTAATGACATTTTTTGTAGCTTCTCCTGGTTGAAGAGTAGCAAAAATGAAGCCAATAAATGTATCAATAAAGACATGAACATATTTTAATTTGCCAAATTCAGGATAATGAGTGACATCCATCTGCCATAAGGCATTGGGTACAAGACCTCTGGGGTTCACACCTAGGTGCAAAACAGGCGAATGGGTGACACAAGTTGAACAATTTTTAACAATGTCTCTAGCTTGTTCTTTGGTTATTTTGAATAATAGACGAAGAGTGTGAGCATTAAAATGATGTAGAGAATGAACTAGAACAGCAGGTTGGCACCCAGGAACGTGAGCAGGCTGCACAGTGGCCTCTTCCAGCTCAGCAGCTGGTTGACGCAGCCCCCCAGTCCCCCAGCCACACCACTGGCTCCCAGAGCAGCCAGGTCACGGCGGTGGCCACCCGACCCATGGCCTCTTCCCTGTGCGGCCCAGTCACCCCTTTCTCAGGTGCTGCCTCGGCCACCTGCCCCATCCAGAAGCCATGAGCCACACTGCCTGCTCATCCACGGCCAGGACCGGGCATCCTTGCTTCCTGTGAGTTAATACCAACCCCTTGCAAGACTAAATATGGCAATCAATGAAACATGCCACTTTACAAGTAAGGTGCAGAAACAATGGGCAAACAGTTCAGCCTATCCATACTTAAGTATATTTTTAAAGTTTTTCCTAGGAAATTAGTTTGCATAATATTTCCCAAATCCTTCCGTCAAACATGCTTCAAGAATTGCTCTTTTTAACATTAAAATCTACCAGGTTTTCAAAACCTGTTTCCAAGGATTAGGAATAGTGGACTCACAATTATTTCCAGTGAGTTACCATAAAGTTCTGCAGTGCAAATGGAGGAATAATACCACACTGATATGGGTTTGAGGCACTCTAACTTTTCATCATGATACAAATGATCAACTGCAGTGGAATGGGAACCCAAGACATCATTAATTAAGTTCCAGTAAGAAAAGGCAGTTACAGGGATCTTACTGGGCCCAAAGATTTGATAATAGTCTTGAAAAGCATCTCCTACTCGCTTCCATATTTTAACATCTATAGTTCCTTCTTGAGGGAGCCAACGACAGATTTCCTTTACTCCTCGCACCTTGAGGGTCTGTTTTAATTGTTCAACATACAATCTGATGCTGACTTAATTCTTGTCCCATCTTAGAGCAGCACTTACCTCAGTTTATGCAGGGGCAGGCTCCTGCGATGCAAACTGAAACTAAAGAATCCTCTCACGCCGGCCTTTCGCTGCGTCCCCTTCACAGGGTCCTCCATGCCTCAAGCCCCACGTTGGGTGCCACTTGACCCATCCAGCAGGTCAGTCAACGGGGATCTGGAAGAGAAGGAGTGAGGGGAAGGGACAAGAGACGCAAGGAATGGAGACAAGACAGGTTCTGATCAAGTCTCGTTTACTGCAGGTTCATCCACAGAATATAAAGGGTAGGCATAAGAGGAAGTGTTTGCAACAATGTTGCATAAAGGAACAAACATGCTGATACAGATCATTGGGATTAGTCAACACTAGAGTTCAAGGAACATCCTGTTTACGGAACATTTCATGGTTAAAGTTAAACTGACTTCCCTATGGCTGACCGACTGATCTTGAGAGGGGGCCCAATGGAAAATTACTACTTTGGCTGAGTAGAAGAAGCCAAATACCTGACATGGTCTAGGGACCCCCACACTCTAAGGAAGCCACCAGCTCTGTGAAGTGGGACACTCTGAATACATTTCCTGGTCTCCAGCATGGATGGGAGCTGCCACAAGGTGCAGACCAAGCAACGCTAAACCACACGGTATTCCTTACGTGGTTCTCTGAAGGTCCCCTCTACTCCATTCTTATATTCCTGCTGTCACCACTGTCCTTCAAGCCCAAGAGATGACCTTGGGCCAGCCACGAGATAGCTATCCCTTCTCATTGCAAACACAATGGACAGGTCTCCTGTGCTGTCTCTTATTTCTCTGGGTTTCAGGCATAGTAATCCCTGAACTTCTTCTCCCTAAATGGTCTATGAATGCTTTGCTGTAGTTCAGCCATGGAGATGTGTCCAGATGAAATGACTCAAACAGGAAGCAGCTGGGGCAACTGCAAGTGAGGCATTAAGGGATCAGAGGAGCCAGGTCACAGGTGTTCAGTGAGGCAGTAGGGAGCCCAAGCATCATGAATATGTGATGCATGCATTTGAGGAAGTCCAAGGTGTGGGGTGGGGGGAGACAGGAGAAATACTGGAGAAACAGCAAATGGCCTAAGCAAAGCTCTGCCTCCCTTGTCCAGACCTCCAGTTTCCTCTCCCTAGGAGGCCAGGAAGGGTCAGGGAATTGGCGGCTGTTGTTTTCCTTTCCGCACAGACACCTGTATCACAGGCTCCATCAGACTCCCTTTCCCTGCATGGAGGCTGCTCACCACAGTGAAAACCTCAGCTCCAGACTGGAGTTGCCTAGCAACTCAGAGTCCTGAAAAGAAAGCAGAGGAGCCACACAAGAAAGGGCAGAGGGAGTGGGCCTGGCAGAGAAGTAATCAGGGACAGAGCCTCTGACAGGGGCCAAACCTGGGGCAGCCTTTCCCGTCCTCAGGATCCCTCTGCCTCCTGTGCTCTCTTGCCCTCTGTTAGGTGCCTGATATTCCACCCCTAGGGATTCTCCCCTTTCAAACCATTTACTTTCCTCTGACTTCCAAATCTTTAGAGAGGATCCAGCCCACTGGACTATGCTGCTACAGACTCTATTAGGGCATAGGAAAGGGCCAACACGGGTGAATTATATTCCCATTCCAATCCATCCTGTGTTTTCTGCTCTGTTCTGTATCAAATCAGCCATCTCATTTTCTGCATTCAAAATCTGTCCACAGGGTTGGGTGTATTGGCACACACACCCTTTAATCCCAGCTTTCTGGAGGCAGAGGCTGTCGGATCTCTCTGAGACAAAGCCAGCTTGATCTGCATAATGAGTTCCAGGCCACCTGGGGATACAGGGAGATCCTCTCTCCAAAAAAAAAAAACAAAAAAAAAAAAAAAATTGTCCACCAGTACAGGAAAAAGGTCCCAGTTGGGGTGTTTTAACGCATTGTCTACCAACTAGTGACTTTACTTCAAGAAGCCTCAGTTCTGTCTCCAGTAATCTCCCATCGTGATTGTTATAAAAGGTAAGCAATACAGTTCAGATACCAGGTACCATAGAGGGTCCATCCACACCACATGGTACATGCTGGCTCCCCTTCGTGAGGTGAAAGTCCTGTGCCACGGTCACCAGGGTACTGAGGTCTGCACCCTCTTCCTATTTTGATGCAAACTACCCAAGCTCTATTTTTGGGAAGTGAGATTAAGTTCCAAGTCAGCAGAAACTCCCGGAAGCCTATCTTGACTTCCTAACTTGCTCTTGAGGAATTAATTAGCCAAGGAGCAAAGCAGAACCCCAACTGCCAGAGAACAGCAGACGCTGCCTATCTGGCATGCCGCTCCTGTGTGCACACAGTGTTTGTTCCACTGTCTTTAAGTTCAGAACTAGTGGGGTCATTCTTGTATCTGGGGCCTATGTGTATGTTTTCCTGTGGGCATTGGTGCATATGTGTGGAGGGATACAGTTGGACATCTGTATTCAGGAATGTGGAGGCCAGAAGATAACTTCTAGTGTTGCTTCTCAGAAGATGACCACTGTAGTCTTTGAGGCAGGATCTCCCACTGGCCTAGAGCTTGCCAAATAGGCTGGGCTGGCCAGCCAGTGAACTCTATGGCTCTGTCTCCCCAGCACTGTGGTTACAAGCGTACTACAATGCTGGGGGTTTTTAACATGGGTTCTGGGAATCTAACACAGATTCTTATGCCTGAAAGATATGCGCTTCACCATGGAACCATCGCCCCAGCCCCTTCTGAGCTTGTCTTTTGATGAGTTGTTTTGATTAACTAAAGACAGACACTAGGATTGGCACTAGGAACCCAAAAACCCATGAAGAACAGGTTTGACACGCTCTGGTCATCATCAAACCTCTGGAAAATACCTCACAGTATTAAGATATGGATGCAGAGTGTCCCCATGTCATGTGTGAAAATGGTCCCCAGTTGATGGCACTGTTTTGGGAGAAGGTTGTGCAACATTTGGGGTGGGGTCTAGCTGGAGAAAGTGGGTCCCCTGGTGCGTGAGCCCTGGGGATTCTAGGCTGGCACCACAGAGCATTCTCTTTACCTCTCCTTCCCCTTGCACATGAGAAGGGGAAGAACCCTGGCCGCGTGCCCCCAGGCATGGAGCCCCTCACTGCCATGTCTTCCCACCATAATGGACTGTTCTCCCCACCATGAACCAAAACAAATCCCTTCTCCCTTAGGTAGCTTTTGTCAGATATTTCTGCTACAAAAACAAGATAAGGAAACGCACGGCCAAGATTTAGATCAAGAACAGCCTGGCAAATAGATTTATTTTTTAAATTAACTATCCTGTGTTAGCCATTCACCCATCTGTTCTGTACAGAACTGGACCCAATTCTGCACTAAGCACAAGAAGTTCGCAGAAAGTGAAGAAAGTGACCCAAGCTTCCTGCTTAGTAGAAGACTTTCAAAGTTCAGAGAAGACCCTGGAGTTATCTTATGAGGGAATAACTTTCCTTGGGCAAAAACACTTTTCAAACCCCCACCTAAACTAGTGAAAAACAGTTTACAAAAGTAATTTTGCCTTTCCTAAATTCCACATTCCTAGACACAGCTGAATGCTGGGAGACAGTACACCGCAGGACAGAGAGAGATGACAGGCAAGCAGAGCCCCAAAGCTTGACAGATATTAGGGCTGATGGAAAAGTGACAGGAGAGGAAAGAAAAGGGGACAAGCACACCCCTGGGGTTTTTTCTTCAGCTTCCTGTTCAGGTGTCTGATTGGCAATTTTATGCATCACCTTGACCCTGACTCTTCGTTCATTCATTGTTCTCAGGTTTGAAGAGTCTTCTCTTCCATGTTGCTAAGGCATGTGTGATTTACACGAGAAAATATGTGTTTATTTGTGTTCATGTCTGTACTTGCATGCATATGTGTGGTGGCAGGATGTCTGTGTGTATGTGTGCAGCACACGTGTGTATTGTAAGATGCCTGTGTGCATGTGTGTGCATACTAGCAGGATGTGTGTGTATGTGTGTGCGTGTATACTTGTAGGATGTGTGTGTATGCTAGCAAAATGTCTGTGTGTATGTGTGCAGCACATGTGTGTACTGCAAGAAGTCTGTGTGCATGTGTGTGCATACTAGCAGAATGTGTGTGTGTGTGAGTGTACTTGTAGGATATGTGTGTGTGCTAGTAAGATGTCTGTGTATTGTACATGTGTACTGCAATATATCTGCATGTATATGTAAGCAGGGTTTGTGGGGGGGTTGTGCACATGCACGCGGCCCATGTGTGTGTTCTGGCAGAATGTCTCAATGTCTCTCTGTGTGTATGTACTATCAAGATGTCTGTGCATATGCATGCATGCACGTGCATACTGCAAGATGTCTGTGTGTATGTATGTGGAGGATGTGTGTGTGTGTGTACTAGAGAATGCCTCTGTATATGTATTACTACCAGGATGTCTGTGTGTATGTATGCATGCACATGTGTACTACAAGACGTCTCTGTGTATATATGTGCATACTAGCAGGATGTGTGTGTGTGTGTGTGTGTGTGTGTGTACTGGCAGGATATCTCTGTGTGTATGTACTATCAAGATGTGTGTATACATGTGTAAGCAGGGTTTATGTGTGTGTGTGTGTGTGTGTGTGTGTGTGTGTGTGTGTACTAGCAGGATATCTCTGTGTGTATGTGCTATCAGGATGTTTGAGTGTACACATGTGTAAGCAGGGTTTGTGTGTGTGTGTGTGTGTACTGGCAGGATATCTCTGTGTGTTTTGTTCCTTTTGGGGTCTCTGGATCTGGAACAAGTATCTGCAGTAGAAAGATGACCTAAGAGCCTGGATTGCCTGAGCTTTCAAGAGTCATCGTGTGACTGTAACCATTCCCAGCTTGGCAGTGGTCCTACTTCGTATTTGTTTGGTGGGCTGAGCTCTGTGATGAGTAACTCCCTTTCAGAAGAAGACAAGGGTATCAAGCTTGGTCTCTGTCTGATGGAAAGATATTGTCAGAGAAAGTACCCATAGGCCATCTCAACCTACTTCTCTACTCTGTCCTACCCAGGAGGCTCAGCCTTTATCTCTGTCTTGCCTCCCCAGGACCACACACTCACTACTGCCTCTTCTTTGTCAGTCAGTGATTCAAACTACATTTTGGGTCCAAATAATCTCTCTGCTCTGAAATTCTGCAACTGATCCCAAGTATGATTTACTCTGAGTATAACTAAGCATAGAATTTCAAGAAAAAGATGTAAAATATCTCATTAATGATTTTATAGTCATGGCATGTTAATGGTAGCATATTTTAGATATATGGAATTACATTTGAAATTTTAGTAAAATTAGTTACACCTGATTCTTTTTACATTTTTAATGTTTCTAGTAGGAAACTCAATTTTACACAATTCATCACTGAGTCTTTCTACTGGACAGCATCGATACAGGAGTGGAGGCTTTCCTGGGACTTCACCTGTCACTGCAGGGAACAATAGGGCAAGCGATGCTGGGCATCCATTGTCTGCAGAAATGGGAATTAAGAATGGAGCCACATCAGAAGATGGTACTATGATGCCATCCCCAGCAGTCTGCTTCCTGAACTCCCTAGGCTGATAGTCAGCCCTGGCACAGAAATGGGTAGTGACCCAGCTAAGCCCAGACTGAACTCCCCGACCAAACTCATGCCTGGGTGGCAGTCTCATGAATGCCTGTGTGTTCTAGCACACCCTGACCTAGTCCCAAGGGAGGACCTGGTTAGCATCACACCCCAAAACTGCCCAAACTCTCTTCTGAATCTCCAATGTCTTCTGAGGGGTTGCTGGCTCAGATTAAAACAAAAGTTCTCAGAACCATGTGTCACAGTGCACCCGTTTAATCCCAGAACTCTGGAAGCAGAGGCAGGAGGATTTCTGTGAGATGCTGGCCAGCTTGGTCGACATACCAAGTTCCAGGCCAAATGGGGCTGTAGGGAAACCCTGTCTCAAAATAAAATGCTATCAGAATTGAAGACTGCTTAAGTCAGCATTAATACCATGTGTTTAAGGTGGGACCCACAGCCTACATTGATCAGGTCCTTTGACTGAACAGAGAAACCATCTCCCTTATACCTTATAATACTTCCCAAGCTGTCTTGGGGGAAAGAGAGTCTGTATTTATGAAAGGTCCCCTCTACATGGAATCTCAAGTATGCCTCCAAAACTCTTCATTTACCCAAGGCTGCGGAAGTGACCCAGTAAGTACAGGGGCAGCAGGAGGACTTGAGTTCAATTCCCAGAACTCCGGTAAACAAAGCGGGTGCAAAGCCTCTGCAATCACGGTGTGGAGAGTGGAGACAGGGAGATCCCTGGGGCTCAGCCTCATCTACAAGTGAGCTCCAGGCTAATGAAAGACCCTGCCTCAAAATAACCCAGACGGTACTCAAGGGATGACACTGAAGATTGACCATTGCAACACACACACACACACACACACACACACACACACACACACACACGGTCATCTTTGTTTTAGGGGTCTAAATGTTACCAGCTGCCAGTAGCCTGAAAGAAGCCAGTGCTTCCCTTCGATACTTGGAGAGCACATTGGTAGACTGGGAGTGAGTGTGGACAAATAAAGAGCTGGGGTCAGCAGTCTGAATGAGTCAAACTGAGACGGTCATCTCCCTGATCAGGCTCTATCATGGGATGGCTCACAGTGGTCTCTGCTCTGAGAACGTCCTCAGAACCACAGCTTCCAAAGGTGGCAATCTTCAGAGCCCACTGCTGGCTGAGCCCCAGCAAGAAACTTCGAATAAAGGAACAGAAAGAACAGGAGAGATGCATCACCCGTCATTTCCCAATACAGTACGACCTACGAGCACCTGAAGCATGAATGCATCAGGCTAGGGGAGTCTGAAGATCCCAGACTGCCCTTCACTCTGAGGAGGAGGTTAGGGACCCATAACAGTGGCACTTCATGTGATAAAAATATATTGCATAAATAGGACCAAGAAAATAGAATAAAATATAAACTAAAAATAAATGGTTAAGTCAACTCATCTTTAATGCTTTTCTGTGTAACATCTATTTTATGTAATGGAATACGACTTTCATACTTCGTCTGCAAATTTAACCTTGGCCACAAGTTATGATGTACATTGCAATACACTTTTATTATGTTACACAGTATTGTGGTGTGTTTTTTTTTAATCTATTGCTAAGCCCCTAACAGTATGTCTGCGTCAGTGAAGCCCATCTGTCACAACCACAGTGGAGGCATTATTATGTAAATAGTTCTAGGGCCTCCTTTTGGGGGAATTTAATATACTGTCCTAATATCCCAGCCAGGAAAAAAATATTTATGTAAAAAATGGATTTTTTTTTTGTTTGGTTTGTTTCATTTTATTTTTTTAAATAATCCAATGTCTTTTCTTCTTTCTCTCACTTGGAAAGTCTTTAAAAGCTAATGATATGACTCCTAATAAAATAAAATAAAATACATGAGAGACTTCTTTTAAACACAGCAGCTGAAGTAGAGAGCATTAATATCATGCAGCCTGGCGCATTAGCCATCTTTTCTATATTACAGTCATATTTCAATAAACTAAGTTTTCTTAGCAGGTGCCATCTTGGATTATTTCTTTATTAGATGGAGTTATAAAATATGCAGAATGGTAAGCTGAATTTTTTGTTATTTATTGCCAGTTTTAAACCTTTGCCAAAACCGATACATCTAAATCTTTCTCCACAGAGGTAAGAAGCCACACCTGGAAGGGGTAGGCTCCCAGGCTCACAGCCCTGTGGAGCTGGGTGAGAAGGGGTGAGAAAGAGAAAAGGCCAGATCCTCCGACCTCCTGCTGAGTCTCAATGAACCAAAGAAGGGCTTACTCCTGGGTTCTCTGCCTGATGTGAACCAGGCACTGGCTGCAGTCACTGAGGCAGCAAAACTTCATTGAACAAGTCAAGACATGAGTGTTTTTGGAGAAGAGCAAAAAATTGCTGATTACACAATCAAGTGCATCCAGTGTGACAGGGCAAGGACAACTGGGAGTCAAGTACATCCAGTGTGACAGGGCAAGGACAACTTGGGAGTCAAGTGCATCCAGTGTGATAGGGCAAGTACAACTGAGAGTCAAGTGCAACCAGTGTGACAGAGCAAGTACAATTGGGAGTCAAGTGCGTCCAGTGTGACAGGGCAAGTACAACAGAGAGTCAAGTGCATCCAGTGTGGCAGGGCAAGTACAATTGTGAGGACAAGTGCATTCAGTGTGACAGGGCAAGGACAACTGGTAGTTAAGTGCATCCAGTGTGATAGGGCAAGGACAACTGGGAGTCAAATGCATCCAGTGTGACAGGGCAAGTACAACTGGGAGTCAAGTGCATCCAGTGTGACAGGGCAAGTACAACAGAGAGTCAAGTGCATCCAGTGTGACAGGGCAAGTACAGCTGGGAGTCAAGTGCATCCAGTGTAGAAAGGCAAGTACAACTGGGAGTCAAGTGCATCCAGTGTGACAGAGCAAGTACAACTGGGAGTCAAGTGCGTCCAGTGTGACAGGGCAAGTACAGCTGGGAGTCAAGTGCATCCAGTGTGGTAGGGCAAGTACAACTGCGAGGACAAGTGCATCCAGTGTGACAGGGCAAGTACAACTGCGAGTCAAGTGCATCCAGTGTGACAGGGCAAGTACAACTGGGAGTCAAGTGCATCCAGTGTGACAGGGCAAGTACAACTGGGAGTCAAGTGCATCCAGTGTGACAGGGAAAGTACAACTGGGAGTCAAGTGCATCCAGTGTGGCAGGGCAAGGACAACTGGGAGGTCAAGTGCATCCAGTGTGACAGGGCAAGTACAGCTGGGAGTCAAGTGCATCCAGTGTGACAGGGCAAGTACAGCTGGGAGTCAAGTGCATCCAGTGTGGCAAGGCAAGTACAGCTGGGAGTCAAGTGCATCCAGTTTGACAGGGCAAGTACAGCTGGGAGTCAAGTGCATCCAGTTTGACAGGGCAAGTACAGCTGGGAGTCAAGTGCATCCAATGTGACACGGCAAGTACAACTGGGAGTCAAGTGTATCCAGTGTGACAGGGCAAGTACAGCTGGGAGTCAAGTGCATCCAGTGTGGCAGCGCAAGTACAGCTGGGAGTCAAGTGCATCCAGTGTGGCAGAGCAAGTACAGCTGGGAGTCAAGTGCATCCAATGTGACACGGCAAGTACAACTGGGAGTCAAGTGCATCCAGTGTGGCAGGGCAAGGACAACTGGGAGGTCAAGTGCATCCAGTGTGACAGGGCAAGTACAGCTGCGAGTCAAGTGCATCCAGTGTGACAGGGCAAGTACAGCTGGGAGTCAAGTGCATCCAATGTGACAGGGCAAGTACAACTGGGAGTCAAGTGCATCCAGTGTGGCAGGGCAAGTACACCTGGGAGTCAAGTGCATCCAGTGTGACAGGGCAAGTACAACGGGAGTCAAGTGCATCCAGTGTGGCAGGGCAAGGACAACTAGGAGGTCAAGTGGCCCCAGGATCATCCACATGGTTCACACCAGAGACTGTAGATGTTAACTTGCAGTGCTGAACATCAAGGAAAGCTTTCTGAAGCAGCGAGGGATTTGCTGGGCCTTGAGAAGAGGAAGACGTTTAGGTGGTCACAGCAGGGGGAAGATCTTCTCAGACATCACAACTTGGGCATGCAGGAGAAAAATCTCAATGCAGACCCGGGCACAGAAAGATCAGAGGGACCTCAGGTCAGGGGTCGGTAGTAGCTTCTCCACTTTAGTTTGCTGGGGTAAAGACCATTCTGGAACACAGGTGAGTGATTCCACTGGGAGTCTGGGCCTAAGGAGCTTCTCAAGAACCATTGGAAAATAGTCAAGAACCCAAGTGTGTTCTGGAGATGAGGCCGTGCTGGCTCTGAAGGATGACCAGCACGATGCGTGCCTGCTCCATGCCTCAGGAGCCAGCCACGGCTCAAAGGAAGACTGAGCAAAATCACCTGAACAAAAATGTTGCTAACCAGCATGGCATAGACTCTGCTACTTCTTTTTTTTTTTAAACATTATCTTTTTAAAAATTTTTTATTTATTTTTCTCTATGTGTATGAATGTACTGTCTGCATGCAGGTCTGTGCACCCATGTCGTGCAATGCCGCGGAAGTCAGAATAGGGTGTCAGTTTTCCCTGGAACTGGAGTTCTCCTGGAATTGGAGTTTCAGACAGTTCTCAACTGCCATGTGGGTGCTGGGGATCAAACCCGGGTCCTCTGTAAGAGCAGGTGGCGCTCTTAACCACTAGGCCATCTCTTCAGCCCCTAGACTCTGCTACTTCTAAGACCACCAAAAGCATGTCACACACAAGTCATCAGGCATCCGCTGACATGTGAATGACCATTCACATCTTAAAAGTCACCTGGGACATGAAGGCGCAGCCATACGATACATGAGGGAGACGATGTCCAGGGATAGACTGCCGTGAGCCTGCGGCAGGAAGTGTGGAGTGGGGCTTGGTGCACTGCTCTGAGCGAGGTGGCACAGAAGCCACAAGCTGCAAGGTGCCCAGTGCGAGTGACAGCAGCTCCTGGTGGGTGGTGCCACTAGCCAGAAATACCAACAGAAGAACTAAGCATCTTGGGAGGGAGATGTTCAAGCCTGTCAGCAGGCAGTCATAGTGAATGCGACTGCATGTGCTTACCAGCAGGTCCTCAGTGTCCATAGGTAAAGGGGAAGGGGTGGTCAGCAAGTCCTCTAGGGGCCAGGTTGAAGATAAGGAGACTGTCTACTAACATTCAGAATGGATCTCGGCAGGTCAGGCAGAAACAGGGCCCCAGAGAAGGGTAGATAGGCACAGGGGCAGGGCACTACAGATGGATGGCCTAGGTAGAGTTGCAATGATGACTTCACTTGTGTTCTGTAACTGGCATTCCCTCATAGAGAGAAGCTCCTGAGACTGCAACTTACAAGGCTTCAGGAAGCTCGTGGAGGCCCTCTCCAAGGTTACAGAAGTAATGATGGCTGGGGAGAAAAGACTCTCCTGGCATCTACACGGGCTGCAGGTTGTGCAGGGAGCCCCAGGATGCAGCCCTGGGTCACACCGTGCTGGGGTGGTCTTTCCAAGAATTACCGTGTTCCTGTCCCTAATGCTGAGAAACTCACTGGTTTACTGAGCTAGGCCTGGGCGGAACCATTTCTTTCATGTGCTATCAGTGCCCTATCTGGAGTGAGTGGACAACTGTTCTCACCTCCCCAGGACAATTCATACATAGCTAGCAGTTTGAATGTGGAAAGCCCTAGGAAGTATATTACAGATCACCTCTGGGGCCAACCCCCACAACGTGTAATGAGGTCTCCTCCCACCAACTCAATCTTCGTTTCGGGCTTCTGCTCTCCTGGGGCCGGGTGCTTCCCTGCATCCCTCCGAAGTGACGCCACAATAAATGGTCCAGCTTGACCTCGCTGTCCAGGACCTTCATCCAAACATATTCATCATGTGCCCTGAGGGTTAGGGAAGGGAAAGTAGTAAGAGGAGGCAGGGGTGGAGGGTGGGGGACAGAACAGCCATCTCCAGAAGGAGCTGGGAGGACCTTCCAGTGAGCCTTCTCAGAGAAGGGCTCACCAAGAACACGTCTCTATATCTCTATCTGATTAGAAGCCAGATTAACATAGATTAATTAACTTGACAGCTGGGAAGGCATGAGGTGGTGGCCTGAGGTTGACTCCCAGGGACAGGCAAACCCGGTAGAGGCTAAGAGGACACCGCAGAAGCCAGGGTGGTCAGGGGACCATGCTTTTCCTCCTTCTCATACTAGAAACTACATCTGAAGCCATATGGAAATCCCACTTGCACCCCAGAGAAGGCACCAGTGTAAAGACCTCTATATGACCCACCTCCAGCCTGAGATGATGGAGGAAAGGGAGAGACACTGAGAAGGGATCTACAACTTCCGTCTGAATACTCTCTACCCAAATACAGAAATCATATAAAAATAACAAAATAAGATTGCTTGATTTCCTGCTCACATCATCAGGAAGGGACTAGTGCTCTCTACTCTGCAGGGGATGGGACTAACAACAAAAGAAGACCCTCCACCTGCCACGACAACACATTACTCTGCCCCTTGACCCGGACTCCCTACTCATTCCATAAGAAAGTCACAGGAGCAAGGTGCATTTGCTCCAGACGTGGAGTCACAGTGCCAACCACAAACGCTTCTCCTCCTGGTTGACCCCACTGTTGGTCCAGTTCAGAGCTGATCTAGCTGTCTGTGAACCAATAGCTGATGAGTAAGAGAAAGAGTGAGTGATGTGGGAGGGCGCAGGTGGGTGGACACACCTGTGGGTGGGGAGGTCCAGGGGAGAGGCCTCTTCATTTGGAAACACCCCACCAGGATGCAGATGTTGTAGCAGCTGGCTGGACAGCAGGCCTGGAATGCTTCGAAGCTGCTCTGGCTCTGACCCTAAAGTCTATGATTTTTCCCAGCCCCCTTCTTTCCCTTTCTCTCTGACTTCTCACCTACCCAAAACCCCTACTTTCTCTTCCTGCCCCCTGAACCATTTTTCCTTGCTTGGCTGCATTTCCCACTCTCCTACCCAGAAACCTTGTCCCTCACTTCCCCTGGTCCCCAGCATCAGCTGTTAGTCTCTCTCTCCCTCTCCTTGTTCCTCTCCCTCTACCTCTTCTCTCTCTCTCTCTCTCTCTCTCTCTCTCTCTCTCTCTCTCTCTTTCTCTCTCTCTCTCCATTCTGGTGCTGAGTAGTTCATCTGGAAAGAATATCCAATCTGACAGTTTGTGTCTTAGTCTCTTTTCTGCCCAAAGCCAGGGAGTGCAGACAGAAGCACAATGTGCTCCAGAGAGAGGTAGAGAGGCCTGCCCAAGGACAGGCTCTAGTTTCACAGTCCCCTCCTGCAGTACGAGAGTGGAAGAGAGAGGAAGACAGCCAACCTGATCAACAGCTATAATCATGAGCGCAGGCATGGCAGAGAGGACTTCAGTTTCCCTGATCCCTCTTTTCAAACATACCCAGTCAAACCTCTTTCCCCCCCTTTTTAATGACAATCCAAGCATACCTCATTGCTGCCTAATTACTTCTAATTATTAAAAAGTACAAATGGGCTTCACCTTGTTTAGAACTCGAGAGCTCCCAGGTTCCTTTTTGGTGCTCAGTTCTATGGAGAACATGTGCATTTCTCTTCAGTGGAAGATTAGCTGTGTCTACACAGGCAGGAACAGATCCACTTCAGTGCCTGCCCAAGAGCGTGCACTGAATGGAGAGCCTTGGAGGGTCCGCTATCAAGAATGCAGTCCTTTTGTGGATCAGTCATGACCAGACAGGACTTGGGTTACAAACCCAACCTGAACCCTTCCTGGGTCTAAGAAAGAATGAGAATGGACAGCTTGGGTGCTGTCTGTGTCCAATGCTAGAGTTCTGTTACAGGATACACTCCACCAAAGAGATCAGTACTAGATTTGACTATCTGGAAAAGAATAATTTCTTACTATGGTACTGTTTGTGTGTGTATGTGTATGTGTGAGTGTGTGTGTGCATGTGTGTGTGAGTGTGTGTGTGAGTGTGTGTGTGTGTGTGTGAGTGTGTGTGTGTGTGTGTGAAGGCCTGTGGGTTTGTTAAGAGGCTGTCGAAGTCAGCTATTTTCCTCAGTTTGTTCTCAACCCTATTTTTTGAGACAGGGTCTCCCTCTGAGCCTGGGGCTTGCTAATTTGTCTACACTGGCCGGAAAATAAAACTCCAACAATATTCTTTTCTCAACCGCCCCGCTGCTGGGATCTCAGGTGGACGTGACTGTAACCAGATATGTTTTACGTGGATTCTGAGGGACTGAACTCAGGTCCTCAGGCTGGCACAAGTACTTCACTAGCTAAGCATTTCCGAGGCTCTTACTGTGGTAATTTTGCTTCCTAAAATCACAAACCATACTTCAACCACACAAACCATTTCCAGGAGATGGATCAAAAGCTGCATATCATTCTCTTACCACATTTTGGGGAATTAAAGAACAGAATGGGAACTGTTTTTGTTCAAGGTCACACAATGTCTGGACGCAAAGCTCTCTCTGCCCCGTAATCAGTCCACTGGCCAAATCTCCGCTGGGGCCCTTTCTCCCTCTCCTGGGCCATCTCTCAGGCTCTGCCAGGAGCAAGGACAAGAGTTCTAAGACCTTGGGGATACCTTTTATTCTTTTCTAATGGTCAGACTCTGGGAGCCATTGAGAATCCTCAAGAGAAGGGAGAAGTCTGCAAGGCCAGAATAGCCTGAACTCAAAGCGTTCACGCTCTTCCTGGGTCTCCATAAAGAAGAAACCTACACAACTAGGGATTCCAAAAAGAACTCAACACGGTGCTGAGAAGCCCATAGAGAGTGTCTCCATGCAAAGCCATGTCAGTTATCTACTTATGAGTTCCGTGTAAATGAATGAGAAACCAACGGATTGAGTTTCCCTTCATCTCACATGTGCTAGAGTTGCAGCTGAGAAAATGCTTAAACCCAAGTATTTCCAGGGACTGACTGGTCAACTCCAAACAGAATGAGGTGTTTTGCTGAATCCCAAACACCAACTTTTCTTGTCCCTAAAAATAGCTGAGCTGTCCAACTGTTGGATGGAGATTTTTCTCTTTCAGTTTTGTTTCATTTGATTTTCTCACAAAGCACCAGGGTGATAAATGACTTCGAAACCTGCTAGATGTTCTAGGGGGATCAGCATCTAGAGTAAAAAGTTGAAAAAGAAACTGTCACCAGGCGTCTGTCCCTTGAACATTTCTTGTCATTACTTACTCATCTGTCAATGTCAACCCCAAGATCTACTTTCTTTGAGAACACTTTGGGATTATTTTGGTCCTTGTGGATATATAAATCCATCATTGAAACAATTTTTTGTGTACCTGTTATGAACTAGCCATGCTTTCAGCATCCAGTGAGTATCTAAGACAAGGCCTGGGTCCATGGTGAATCTATGTTTAAATCAAGAAACTCATAAACCCTAAGCAATGAAAAGATAACAGATATTGCAGGTAGGTTAGAGTGAAGGACACAAGGACCAGCTGCCTTTGTGGACTCAGAGTAGGGAAGGCACAGCGTACGCTGAAGAGGAGGATTCTAGAAAGCCACTTTCCGTTGATGGCTTTGTTTGGAGGGTTTTCACAAATGTTCTCTTTGGATCATTACAAACAGACAGGGATTGGTTTTTCTGATGAGAAACATGTCTTTGCTGCTGAAGGTTACAGCCCTTCAGCTAACTCAAACTATGGCTTTTGAACCAAGCATTTGTACCTTGAGTCACACCACTTCTAGAAAAGGTCTGTTAAAATCAAGAAGGTGGAGAACTACATCTCTTCCTGCAGACAACTGGAATCCCAGAGCACTGCAAACCACATCTGACAGGACTTGCATGCTCCCTCCTCAGCATCTTGCCAATGAGCTGCACCCATCTGGGATTATCTCCTCATCTCCTATTTTTTGTGTATATTTTATTGAAATTTTGTGTGTTTAATATAATGCACCTTAATCATATTCATTCCTCTTATCCTTTCTTGCAGATATGTTGCATGTCCTGTCCGGTCAAGCATTTGTACCCAGATGTCCCTCGGTACAAGCTCATCCACTGGAGTCAATTCAGCCTATCTAGAATCACTCCCTTAAAAATCAGTTCTCCCTAACATAGCAGTCATCAGATGCCAATAGGTCTCAGCTAAGGTCCGGGCCCGTTTCCACAGTTCTATGCTGGATTTTCGCCTGGGTGAGTTTGGTTGGGTTTGAACACGCTGTCAACATTGGTGCATGTTCATAGGAGCATGTACCCAGAGGCCTGCTTCCTTATGTCCACACACAGCCTGGGCTCTTACACTCTTTCTGCCCCCTCTTCTGCAGTGGCCCCTGAGCCATGGGTGGGTGAGTTTACAGAGTTCCACAACTGGTCACCCACAGAGACTATGTGTCTGAGGGATACCCAGCCCCAAGAGACACATACAGTGGAAGCTCTGGTCTCATGGAACATATGAAACAGGAGGTAGAGAGAATACTAATGCATCCCTCAACTCTCACCAGGGAAGCTTCCTCTTACAACAGAGTGTGATGTACACAGAAGGCCACAACTGCCCAAGGTGTAAAGAATAAGAGACTCCAAGTGCATACCGCTGGATTCAACTCCTATGTTACACCTCATCCTCTGTTTTTTAAAGATTCAGTTCCAGTTTGGGATCCTCCACCCTAACATACTTTCCCCTTTCTGTAACAATTAGGATTTACTATGGGTCCCATTGACTGACTAAGTGCACCTGGGCTAGACACTTCTTCAAATTCTCTTGACCTTCAACCTAAGTAATGCCAGTTTCTTGTCTAACACATCCACATCTCACCTGGGGAGATTAGCTGCTCTCTGAGGAGTAGCTGATACATGATCCCAAGTGTTCTGAGAGTGCTCCACCACCACAGCTAGCAAGTGCATATTCTGAGAGTGTCCCACCAAGACTAGCTAGTGTGTGTTCTGAGAGTGCTCTACTACTGGCTAGCTAGTGCATGCCTGCACCTGTGATGATGACTCCCTGGTGTTGTTCCAGAGCTCCCCCCATACATCCCCAAGCTCCTTGTGCTGAAAAATGCTCTGTCTTCCCCTGAAACTGGATTCTTCTCCAAAGGTGTCTTCTGGTGGTCTCCTAAGTTAATACATTCCAGAAGGTTTTATCTGTTAGTCTCAGGATGTTAGGTCAGAAGCAGAGGCAGGCAGGGAGTAGCTATTTAGTGGCTAAACAGGGCCCAAGATAAATTATAACTAGGCTCTGAATCTGCCACATTCCAAACTCTCCGCAGTCATTGAAGTACTTATCAATCGTCCAACCTTGCAGGAAGTTCAGTCCAAGACGCAGAATTTTTCTGAGAACTTTCATTCACAATTTGGAGTTTCTGATAAGTAAAAGATGCTCTGTGCTCTGTGTAATCTGGCAGACAAAAGAACAAACATTTCTGGTAGAGTCCCCTATGAAATAAAGGACTAGACCCACAGAGAAACTACTCAACAATAATACAGCACCCCACAATGCAATCAGCTCATACTACCAAGCTCAGTTTGTTCCGGTTGAAATAACCACAGCTACTTCCTGAAAGAGGATTCTGGAGGAGGAAGAGGAGGAGGAGGAGGAGGAGGAGGAGGAGGAGGAGGAGGAGGAGGAGGAGGAGGAGAAAAGAAAGAGGAGGAGGAACCAGAACTGACAGCTCTGGGGTTAGTATGCTGTCATGCCGGGGGAAATGCTAAGCATGTGCATGATCTCAGGACCCAGACATCAGTGAAACTGGCACAGGGAAAGAAGTCCAAACTGGGAGTGTTCAAGGAGGTCCTCAGGGAGCTAAGAAAAAAAATGTTAGAATCAACATTTTCACCCCAGACTTCCTCACTTAACTCTTCCTCAACAAAGCTTGGTAGAGTCTCCCCAAGCTAGGACTCAAGGGCTTGGGCTCTGTCTGCCTAAAAACTGTGAGGGAGAAATAGGACACTGTAATCTCCCCATACCCCTCTGAAGGCCTCTCCACTACCCCTCCCCCAGCCTGGCTCCAGGGATAAGTCGGGGTGCCCCAACAACCAGGAACCTTAGCCTTAAGATGGAGGAAAGGTGTGAGACACTGGGGTCCTGTCCTTTGGGCAGAGGGAATGTGTTGTCTTCCCCAAGCTGATTTTTAGAGGCACAGGAGGAAGTCAGTGAGCAATTAAGTTCCTCACCCAAGGGAAGCATTGAGAACTGCTCTCAAGATCCCACCTCTGTGCTGTTCACTATGGCAACCATGAAAACACTGCCATGGGGCAGAGAGAGACTTAGAGAGAGCATGGATGGCTACATGCCCAACTCGTAAGGTTTCACGTCCAACCACATCTCACAAAGAATCCACAGCTCCCACACAGTGTTCCATGCCAGGGACCGACCATGGCACGAGAACCAAACAGACGTGCTCTTGGGAAATAAAGGACTCCTCTGCCAACGGAGCTTGGTTCGAGGCTCTCTGGGCTGTGTCCAGCCTTGATGAGACTCAAGTAACATACGTCTCACCCAGTCATTCCTGCCTCCTCAGTACGTCAGATGTGCATTCTTCCCTGGCCCCTCTCATTTTCTGTCACTAAGGCAATTTTCTGTTTCAGCATCCCTTGGGCTCAGAAAGTAGATGGGGGGAGAGTCTCAGGGAACTCGTTCTCACCAAGGTGCCAGGCGCTGGAGAGGTTTTCAACATGCTCCTGGGGAGCGGCTGCCTTCAGAAGAGGAAAAAAGTGAACAGAAAGAACCAATGCAAACAAAGCAGTGATTCTTTCAGGTTTGAAAGAATCCGGTGTGGGTGGAGACCACAGGGACTCAGACAGGGTGGACGGGGAGTTTGTATGTCATAGTTTGCTAAGGCTAAGGGCCGTTCTGGAATTCTCAAGAATCACAGGATGCACCTACATTTATTTGCAAGCAGACAGGTAAGAGTGCATAATCCAGGAAGTTTGTGAAGCATTGATATCATCATTAATAAGGGGATTCTTAAAACCACAGACGGAGTCTACTCATTGACTTTAAACATTCCAAACTGAGTGATTTCTCCCACCCCAAAGCGGCAAAAACAAACAGAATGTATTGTATACCACAAAGCAGCCCTTCCCTAACACAGGTCTTCCAGAACACTTTCCTTTGGAGAATAAGAGATTTTGAGAAAAAAAAAATCTTAAAATTTTTTGTTGTTTTTACATAATACAGTTAGTTGTAGGAGATATCAAACTTAGCAATAGTAAGATCAAAAAAGAAAAACAAACAGGAGAGAAGAAAAAATGGAGGTAATTATTATTTGCCTCTAAAAGTGCTCCCGCTTCTTTTGTACATGCAGAAAAGGAGTTGAGACACGAGTGTACACTTTACTAAATATTACTAGATGACACAGTGGCTTGTGCCCATAGTCCCTGCTACTGGGGAAGCTAAGGGAGAAAGACTGAGAGTTAGAGGCCAGTCTAGACTACATAGTGAGACTCTGTATCTAAATAAAGATAGGAAATTGAGATGTAGGTCAGTGGTGCAGAATTTGTTTAGCATACTCAAGCCTTGGCTTTAACCTCAAGCACCAATAATTAATATTAATAGCAATAATAACGATTACAAATTGAGGCTTTGTTTGACTGCATGTAGCTATACTCAGGTCAAAATAAGCATTCCCAAGATCTCTGTAGACTTCCAACTGCCCTTCCCTGTCAATATCCAAAGGAAAAATACACATACAAAATATCTATGAGTGCATATGTATACCTGAAGGTTATATAACAAAAGGCACAGTGCCAGGAGGAGAAATGCTCCTTCGAGTACTTGGTCAGGGTAGCCTAAGAGATTCCAAAATAATACAGGCTACTGCCAAAGCCCTTGATGGCCTTCCAGAACTTGAAAATAATACCCTATTGCTGAAGACAGGACATGCTTCAGACACAGGACTTGGAGCAATGGAGCTGGAACTGACCTGGAAGGCTTCTTCCTGAAGACTAGCTCTCATGGTTCTAAAAGACATTATGTTAGCTGTCAAGGGAGAAAAGCAGTCAATGATCCTACCCTCTGTAAAGCCTAATAAACACAATGACTAATCCCAGCAAACTAACTCTATCGGTGCATTAGTGGTACTTTTATTTTGGGGGTAATCAACAGCTATCTAACTGAAATAAAGGCCCTCTCAACTGGAAAGAACTTCTGTGTGGCACTGCAAACAAAGCCAAATACACATTGCAGGAGAGGTCATAGATCCTAAAGAAAAATCTATTATCTGTCTTATCCCTGGATTAATGTAATTTCTTACCGTATTCTAAATATGTATCTTTATATTTACAGACAAACGTACTTCTCACCCCTCTTCCAAAAAGCTTCTTTTAGCAGAAGATGGAGTTTACCACAGAGTTCCACAATTGGACAAACGCAGAGAATAAGTGTTTGTGAGAAGCCCAGCACCCACATGGTGGCTAACAACCACCTGTAAGTCCAGTTCCAGGGGATCCAACGTCCTCTTCTGAGCTCCATGGGCATTGCATGACACTGGTGCATTCACATGCATGCAGGCAATACATTCATACACATAAAAAGAATAAATTTTTAAAAAGAAATTACGTTTGCCTAGGGATATGATGGCCTTGGGGTTTTTCCTAAGATCTGTGACGTCCCCGTCTCCAGTCATGTGTATTTGGCTAGGTTGATAGTACCACACATGAGTTCTCTCCCACTGAGTAGGCTTTAAGTCCAAATAGGTAGCTGTTGATTACTCCCCCTGGGATAAATAAAGTCTATCCCCCCAGGATAAAATTGCCACTACTACCCCCCAATATAGTTTGCTGTGCCACTCATTGCTGTGGTTATTGGGCCTGGACGCTGGGGTCGATGCTCTTCCTCAGCAGCTGGCATGGTTTCCACACAGCTACGAGAGCTGGCCTTCAGGGAGTCGGCTTCTAGGGCAGTTCCAAGTTCCAGCTCCATTGCTCCAAGACCTGTGTTCAAAGTATGTCCTGTCTTCAACAATAAGGTCTTGTCCTCAAGTTCTGGGAGCTAATAAAGGGCTATGGCAATAGCCTGTGTAATCTGGAGAGTCTCTTGACCAACCCTAGCCAACAATTCAAAGGAAGGTTTCTTCTGACTGGTACTGTGTCTTGTTATCTAGCCTTCAGCTATACACATGGACCTGTGTAGAGGTATTGTTTGCCTAATTATAATAATTCACTGGTAATGAAGGTAGAATCTTTTGATCTTTTGGTAGAATCCCTGTTCATGTCTCCCCCTATTTTTATAATGAACTGTCTTTTGATTATTGAAACGAGATCTCAGTCTTAAACTTGTTGTGTAGACCAAGGTTAACATTGAATTCACAGAGACCCACCTGTCTCTGCCTCCAGAGTGCTGGGACTAAGAGGATGGACCCCACACACAACCTTGGCTAACCTATTGTATTGATCCACAGAAATTAATTATTTGAGAAACCCGAGTTTGTTATGTATACTGCAAGCACCCCTACACCCATGACTGTTGTTACTCTTAATGGGTCCTGGTAAGGCTTGATGCCCTTCAAAAATTGAACATAGAAAAACCTGCCAATCTTGCCTCTATGATCAGTGCTTATTCTTGTCTTAAGCTTTCTCTCCTTCTCATATTAGGAAGGTATTATGTAGCTTGTTTTCCATAAGTTTGTTCATTTGCTTTTTATCACTATGTCTATCTGTAACTGATTTTCAATGGTATTAGGTTAGGGTCAAGATTATTTTTAAACATATGGCAGTCTAGTTTTTTCCCCATGCATTTAATAAATATTTGCCTACCCCAGTACAGTACCATAACTGTCAGAAATCAAGGCCTGCATTTGTGTGGCTCAACTTCTCTTTGTCTCTGAACTGTAATGATACCATTCCATGTTAGTTATTGTTGCTATAAAATAACCCATAATATTCAATGGGCTAAATCTTCCACTATTCTAAGAGTATCATAGCTATTCTTAGCATAGCTTACATCATACACATGGCTTTTATACATGTGTATAAAAACGTATAAAAGGTATGGAATTCCATCTTTTACTTTTGGTGCTACAATAAGTGATATGTTTTAAATATTCATTTTCCAATTATCAGTAACTGTACATATAATTACACTCGATTTTTACAAGGCATTCTTTCATAATTTTAAAAATATTTTTATTTTTTAAAATAAAAATTATTATTATTTTATATGTATGAATGCATTTCCTGGATGTATGTAAGTACAGCCATGTTGTGCTATGCCTATAGAGATAGGAAATTCCAGTTCCCCTGGAACTGGAGTTACAGATGGTTATTAGCCACCATGTGGGTGCTGGAAATAGAAGCTGGATCCTTTGCAAGAGCAGTCAGTGCTCTTAACCATGAGCCATCTCTCCAGCCCCAATTTTTTATTTATTTTTAATGTGTATAAGCATATTGCCTACTTGAATGTAAGTGCTCCTGTGATGCAATGCAAGAAAGACAGAAGACAGCATCGGATCCCTGCAACAGTGCTCCAAGAAAGACAGAAGACAGCATCAGATCCTGCAAGAGTGCTCTTAACTGCTGAGTCATTTCTCTAGTCGCCCGATTGATTTTTTAATGCAAAGCTTTACATAAAACTTGCTCAACTTGTAAATGTTAGTAAGTTGTAGATTTGTTTATATATTTTTACACAGAAAATAATATAAACTATGAATAAATGCTAGAACTGTATTTCTTGATTTCCAGTTCAAGACATGGATTTCCTCCACTCTGCTTACTGTTCTATCTAGGACATCCGGTATAATGTTGAACAGAAAATACGATAGTGAGACCCTTACCCTTGGTCAAGATCTTGAAGACTCCGCCCACATTTTCACAAAAGCATGGTTTTCCTAGATTTCCTTTACAAAAAGATTACTCTTATTACAAGGAAGCTTCTATTATAAGACAACTCCGAATATTTTTCTATTATTTTTTCTAAATTCTTTGATGGAGTCATTTAGAATTACATATCTTGGTGTCCAAATAAAAGAGAATTTTTCTGGTTATTATTTCATTAGATAATTTGCATTTTTGTCAGGAAACATACACTGTATGGTTTTAACATTTTAAATATCAAGACTTGCTGTATGACCCAGGTTATCATCCAATTTCATCGAATCTGTCTGTGTTTGAAAAGATGTACAGCAGCCCTCCATCTGTAGTTTTCCTTTCTATGGTTCAGCTACCTATAATAAGCACTGGTATAAAAATATTAAGTGGAAAACTCCAGAATTCAAGAACTCATCAGTTTTAAACTGTGCACCATTCTAAGTAGCGTAGTGAACCCTCACCCCTCCGTACTCAATCCTGCCTGAGGCAGGAAGTATCTCTGTATTCAGGGGGTCCTCACTGTGTGTACTGCCTACTAGCTAATCACATAATAACCATCTGAGTTATCAGAGCAACTGTCACGGTGTCATAGTGTCATAGTACTTGTGTTCAAAAAACACTTATTTTATTTAATACTGGTCCCAAAGCTTAAAAGTGGTGATTCAGGCAGCTCACATATAAAGATATGTGGGCAAAATGTTGAATGTAATAGTTTTTCTACCTGTATGATTATAACTATTTTATAACTATTTTATGTTCAGTTGCAGTTGTTACCTTCTACTATGACGGACTAATTTATGAAGCAAACTTAACTTAGGTATGCTCATAGAGGAAAGCATGGTGTGTGTGTGTGTGTGTGTGTGTGTGTGTGTGTACTAAAAACATATATTATAAACACAGTTCAGTATTGTGCATGGTTTCAAGAGCTCACTGTGAATCTTGGAATGTCTACACAGTTACCCCATATACATATATGCATACAAACTACGTAAATTGTTCATACAATCTTGCTCACTTCTTCTGGTTTACACGTGGAGTTAGCCTCTTTTAGAGTTGTTGAAAATTCTTCATGTATTATTTCTTTAAATATTTCAACCATTTATCTCCTCACCCTCTATCCTCTCTCTCTTTCTCCTCCTTCCTGCAATTAAAACTATGATACAGTATACCAGTGATTCCTCTGTTTTTTTTTTTAACCTCTATTCTATTTATTTGTTTTCCATCTTTTATATGACTGGGCTTCACTCAGGAATTTTCTTCTAATATATATTCCAGTTAACTGATTCTTTCTTCAGCTATGACTAATCTTGAGTGCGCTTACCAAATAAAGTTCTTGATGTAAAGTATTATGCTGTTATAGCACATGTATAGTTTCTTGTTCTCTATTGAAGTCTCATCTTATTTTAATTGCTTTAATATTATGCATACGTTTTTGAAAGTCTGTGCCTAATATCTTCCTACACAAGGATGCTGTGATATTTTTGTCCATGTTGACCTGTCCCCTATTATGCTCAGATACTTTTGATTATGTACCAAAGAATATATACATAAATAATTTATTTACAGAAACAATTGGAGTTGCTGGATCCCATTTCCTTCCACCATAGGTGATTTTTTTCTTGCTATTGCCAAAAATCTGAGAATAATATTCTATAATTATTTCATTCCAGCCTCAGGAACTGAGGAAGTATGGTCCACCTGCTGACTCAGGGTAAGCTGGAATCTTAAGGGTTTTCTTCTTATATCTTTCTAGTTTATCTACTTTCTTAGAATACAGCCTTCTAGAACCGCAATCCAGGTTCAGAGTGACTTCCTAGTGCTTCTCTCTACACACTGGCATCCTCTCCTGAGCAGTCCCCCAGTGCTTGGCTGGACTTTCACCACCTTCAGGCAACCTTTTGACACCCCTATTTAACCTTTCTCCTCCTCAGCAGAAGAGTTGCTCTCAAATTAATAGTTCTTCTATTGTCTGACACTAACCCACCCTGACAACATGAGTCCTATTCTACCTTTTGACTATGGAGAGATCTCTCCCTACATATGCCTTTTCCTAAAGACAAGTAACTAGCAGAGGGAGCTGAAAGAATTATAGATAGCCACTCAGAAGACGTGGCTTCACCTGGTCTGTGCCCCAGCCTGGTGTTGGCTTCATGAGCCAACACGAACTGGGCTGCTGCAGTATTCCTGCAACCAACTAACACACAACTCAGCTGCGGCCTCTTCATCCTTTCCTTTGCACCTATAGACATTCCCTGCTCTCTATAGCTTTCAAGAATGGGACCCTATCCTGCTCCTTTTCACACAGTCTTAAACCACACCAGCATAAGGCCAGAACTTCGGGCTTGCCAACATTCCTAGGATGCCTCTTGCTGGCCAGGCTCTCAATTGGCAACACTTATACCTCCTCTTTCTGCAATGTTCTGTGCCCTCTCCTAATCCATCTCCAAAGCTAACCATCTGCCAAGTGTCTAAATATAAATTATTAATAGTGCCAGGACACCATCAGTGAGCATCCTCAGCACTCACCACAAGAATTTCACCTGCAGAGCGAATTTTCTCTTAACCTTGCCCTTGGATCTTCCTGTCCATCTAGTGGCCTCGTGCTTATCTTCACCAAGTCCCCATACAGCTTCCCTCTCTGGTCCTTTCTCGGAGCCCTGTGAGGTGACAGGTCACCACAACACAAGGCGAAGGCCCTGAAGCGCAGTGAGAGGGACTTCACAGCATTCACTCACTCATCCATTCACTAACTCACTAATTCAGTCTTCCTGACCCAGGATTTCAACAAGAGAGAAGAAAATAAAACATAACTTTAAACATCTAACTATCAGTAACTTAATCAATCAAAGAACAACTGGCTTTACTCTTATCAAGTTGACTTTTCAACATTTACTCTATAATGGTGATACTGGATCTAAGAGAATAATTTATTCAGGTTTGGGCTACAAACTTTGAAGTCTTATTACTAGAATAATCTCTGATCATAATGAACAGAGTCCTCATTTTAATGTAAAGACTGCTTCTGTGGAAGTTCTTCTTTATTTATTCATTAAACAAACATTTATTTAGGCAGGCTCCAAACCAGAGATACAGACCAAAAGGCCCAGAGCTATCATATGCACAGGGTTCCTGTCTGTTGAAAATTGTTTTCCATGCACTGTGGTAAGGGCCATGACAGAGAAAAGCATGACCAGCATGGACTCTGAGCCTGAACACACACAGGAAGCAGGGACGGAAGGTTTCCCAAGGTCTAGTACTCCTAAGCGGTGACTCCGGGAGTGATCTCTTTCCTGACCCTATTCACTAGCCTTATGGAAACATTGTTTTAAGGAACAGAAGCAAAACTCAGCTCCGTAGGTGTGAGTACTGAGTTTGAATTAATAAGGTTTAGGTGGTCCTATTCTTGTATCTTGATTGTTGTATCCTGTATCTTATTTCTACCTGCCCAGTTTTATACTAAATGTTAATGTAGATGGATAGAATATTGATACATAACATATATTATTAGCACTAGGTGAGCTGCTCACAGACCTCTAAGAGTTCTGATTAGGAGACCTGTAGCCCCTGCATTCTCTGTTACCAGGTAGCAAACCAATGGGTGGTTAATCATCTAGAACTGTGTGCCTGGTCTTTAGGTATTTTGTGTCTTTTTAAATTTTATTATTTTTACTTTATGTGTATGAGTGTGTTGCCTACACGTGTGTAACTACACCCATCTAGTGCAATGCCCACAGAGATGGGGTACTGGATCCCCTGGAACAGGAGTTACTGATGGTTCTTAGCCACCATGCAGCTGCTGGGAATCAAACCCAGGACCTCTGCAAGAGCAGCCAGCACTCTTAACTGCTGAGCCATCTCTCCAACCCTGGTATTTTATGTTTTTATATAGAGTTCTTATTTTAAATGTATATATGTATAATCCAGATGAGAAGAGAAGGGAGATGTTAACCTAGGCAGGGCCCATTGATTTATCCTACAATACATCAGTAGATGTTGAGGACGTGTCAAGCACTGTAACAGATGCCAGAACCTCTGAGCCAGTAGGACAGATGGACAAGCCAAGAAGGCCATGGTGTTACATGTGGGGAAATGTCTAAGAGTTCCTTGGCAACAGCAAGTCAATCACAATAGACTGACTGCTGTCAGAATTGTTGTCACTCTAAGATCATGGGTCAAGCTGCCTTCAGATGCCTTCTGGGACAACCATCCCACCTTCTTTCAGGTAACTGGATCAGACCTTCAGCAAGCACTTAATTCAAGAAAGAACAATCTCTGTGTTAGTCCCCAACCTTCAAAGGGGTGAGTGCTCAAATTGTGTCCAAATTAGGAAGAGGGTAATATATTGTACTCTTCCTTTGAATGTTGGGGTCCAAATGAGCTAATTAATAACAGCAGCACTGAAATTACCAAAAGTAAGTTGGTATGTAGGCAAAGACCTAGAGCTTGGATTGGCCTAAAGAAGCAAAAGCTGCAAGCATGTAGAAGTTCTTAAACCAGATAGAGAGAAGGGACCTGCTGCTCCTGCCTGGGAGGGGACAGCAGAAGACAGGACCGAAAGCGATCAGATGCGAAAGGCCTTTCAGACTCAGTTCTATTAGAGCCTCGCCAGCCGTCATCTCCTGCACCCCATACCTGAGGGTCCAATCTATGGCTGATTTGAATTCCCACAGTCCATTTCAATGAAATATTTCAATTTCACCCTAAAAACCCAATGGGAAAGGTCTCCTTCCAGAGGTCTGACCTTGGGATTCAGATATTCAGGAGGCCTCCTGGTCTGCAGGTTTGTGTCTCTGACACCCCTGTGGGCTGGGTCATGCCAGGCCTAGAAAGGAGGCTGCTGAGGAACATGCCAATCATTGTTGTGGAAAAGCAAACGACTCATGGTGAAAAAGAAGGCATGACTCAGGAGGGACGTGGCTGCAGACGAACTGTTGGTCACTGGGGAGAAGAAACGCAGGCCTCTCCTAAGGGAAGCAGGGCTGGGACCTACTCTAGTGGCCCAGAAAATGGGATCGGCCATCTTCACCCTCCTCCCTCCTCCCACACTCTGGTCCCCAGATTTAGGTCAAGACGAGTGGGCAGGTGGAAAAGAGGAGAGGTGACAAACCTCAGCTGATAAACGGGAAAAAGGCCACAGGACAGACGGCCTCCAGAGGACACTGCACACTGGGCCTACACTTTACTCAAATAGAGTCCATATTTATTGCTTGCAGGAGTCAGAAAGGCCAAGAAGACTATTGTTTGCCATCCTCCTGTGGGTACTGTCTCCTGCCTCAGTTCAAATGTGAAGTCTGGCCCACCCAGATGGCTCAGTGGGTGAGGCAACTGCAGCATCAGCCCTGCAACCTGATGCAATCCACCCACATGAAGTGAAAAACTGACTCCTCAAAATTGACTTATGACCTCTCTCTCTCTCTATCTCTCTATTTGTCTATTTATTTCTTTTTTTTTTATTTATTTATCTTTGTATGTGTATGAATGTACTGTCTGCATGCAGGTCTGTGCACCCGTGTCGTGCAATGCCGCGGAGGTCAGAAGAGGGTCTCGGATTCCCCTGGAACTGGAGTTCTCCTGGAATTGGAGTTACAGACGGTTCTCAGCCGCCATTTGGGTGCTGGGTATCGAGCCCGGGTCCTCTGCAAGAGCAGTCGGTGCTCTTAACCGCTAGGCTATCTCTCCAGTCCCTGTCTATCTATTTCTATCTCTCTCTCCATCTCCCCCCCCACACACACACACGCTCATACATGCATACACCATATGTGTAGGCAATAACAAATAACTGGTTGTTTTTTTTTTAAACAGTAAACCCATTCCAGCCTCATCCCTTCCTCCTCAAGGGAAAGGGTTGGGACCCAAAGTTTCAGATGTTGAGTCTTCAGAAAGTTTCACCCAAATCTCGAATAGCTATGACTCTTTAGGAGAATCAGAACTCCTTGGAAGAAACAGCAAGTCTCATGGCATTTAGACAAAAAAAAAACAAAAAAAAAAAAAAAACTGATACCTCATGAGTTCTCTACCTTAATGGCTCCCAAGAACCACACTCCTTTCTCCCTTCCCTGATCTCTACCCCCACAGCCAAAGGTCACACACATGTGCCAAGTTCCTTCAGTGTATATCATAATGGAATACTAATCAAAAGTTTGATTGGAAAGAGAAAGAGGTTCATTTTGAATGGTGGGAGGCAGAGGTCCCTGCCCCCACCTGTTCCCCTCTCTTTCCCAAATGCCTATGCCCTTTATGGCAACTCTTTTGAAGGAAAGAAATGGGCTGAATTTTTAGGAGTCGGCCTCCCTGGAGGCGTGACCAGGGCTGGCTCATGGAATTCATTTTCCGGCTGAGCACTTTAGTCTCGTGTTCCTCTCGGTTATTAGCACAAGTGACAACAGCCTTTTCCTCCCTGCGCCACACAGATTAAGGAAACCTAAGACTACATTTCTAAAATTGTTTCCATTTCAACCCACAGAGAATCAATACACGAGAAGAGCATTGCCTTAAACGCTAATGTTATCCAAGCTCAAATTCATTTTTGATGGATTGGTGGCTATGTTTTCTTAAGGCCAGACCAGAATAAATACACACATTTTTTTTTGAGATTCTTTTTTCTCTTCCCACTCCCTTCCCTGGGACAGAGAAAGTGCACTGAATGCTCCACTCACACCCAGTTGTCCCGCAGGGTCAGGTGGGAGACCATTCCCAGTAAAGAGGCCCCAAGGTTCTGCCAGGGTTGTCAGTCTGCACTGACCATGAGTCAGGAGCCCCCAGTCTGAAGGAAGTCAGGGCACAAGCTACAGAAAGCCTCAGGCATAGTGTGCAGCACAGATCCCACCCACCCTTCTTCCTCTGCACAGCAAGGCTCCCTTTGATTCCTACCGCCCCTGTGTATACAAGCAGAGTGTGAACCAACTGTGCCTTGAAGTGGGAGGGTTAACAACGTCCCAGCCCCCTGCGTGCATTCAGGCTTGACACCCAGTCTCTGTTGACCTCTGATGTCTGCCTTACTCCCCTCTGTCCCTAGGAAGCCCCATCCTCACCTTCTTCTTCTTCGGGGCTCGGCTCAGGCAGCACTTCCTTCAGGACACCCTGTTTCCCTTGTTGACTGGGCGCTTTATTATATATCTTTGTGTTAACACCCTGGACACAGCTTCACTCCAACATTCAGTGCCTGGAGCTGCAAGTGGCTGTTTGTTGGTAGAGCTCAACTACTATAATCTGAATTATCTGAGAACAAAATCACATCTGACTCAGCAGCATTAACACACTGTCTGTTGGTCAGAGTTCTCCAGAGGGACAGAATCCATAGAATGAGAATACATTATGAAGGGCAATGAAGTCTATGGGCTTACGAGATAGCACCTCAGTCATCCAACAACGGCCGTCTGTGCACTGACAAGGCTGAGAACCCAGTAGCTGCCCAGTCACAAAGCTGGATGCCTCAGCAGTCCCAGGCTGGCACTGAAGGCCTGGATGAGTCACTGGTCTTCAACTCCCATGGGAAAGCTATAGGAAAGCTGATGTTCTCACATCAGCTACTCGGAGATGCACTTGAATATTTTTCATTTCCTGTGCTTCACAGAGCCATATGATTTGCTTTGGCCAATGGGATATTAATTAGCAAATGAGACATTAACAGAGGCTTGGCAAGCTCTTGTTGCTTCTAGAGCTCTTTGACTACCATGTAGATTAGTCTGGGATTCCTACAGAAGGCTGAGAACTATCTTCACCACCTTTACCATCCTCTGCTTGGGTTCAGCAGTCACATGGATTCAACTCATAGTGCCCCTGTGGCTGATATAGACCCCAGTGCTGAAATGTGCAGCCTGTGACCATTGAGTCTTTGGGACAGTGGGTTTAGCCCCGCTCCCAATTCTCTTAGTGCTTTTGATGCTGTACCTTAGTCCTTCCAGTGTTGGGCAGCTTTGGGGGTTGGTTCTAAGTTGTCCTCATCCCAGTGGATTCAGGCAACACCTGACTAAGTGTTCAGATAGGCTAATAGTGGAAAAATGATTCAACAGAAATTACAAACATGATACACAGAAAAAAACTATTCTTTACTCAGAAGGGCCAAGACATTATTGGCATTTTGATACATTGGAGTCTGTCCGGGCTAACCAAACAGGCAGCTGAGAACATCAACATCCACACAGTGTTTTAGAGTAATACAGGAGAAGCAAATTTAGAGCCAATCCCACCACAAGTCAATAGAAATAAGGAGGAGTGTTAAGTAGGGTGGGAAAGGGAGGAAGCATCAAGCCATCAGTCAGCAAAGATGACAGTGCACCTGCTTTGGGTCACCACCAAGATCTTCAGCTGGAAAAAAATGTGAAAAAGAGAAAAGAGCAGAAATCAGAGTCACCTACAGAATAACCAGCAGGTGCTCTGAGCTCTCAGTCATGCTCTCCCAGATTGCAAGGAGATAATTCCGGTGGAGGTAAGGCAGCGGGAGCTGCAACTGGGCTTGCTGCAAGGGGAATGAAGGTGGGCAGTCAAGGGCTGACGAGTGTACCTGTATGCTGGAGCCTGACCCAGGACCCGAAGCAGTGAAGGAAGAAGAGAGCTATGTTGGGTGGAACCCGCATTGTCACTAAACCCTGCACCATAACTGATCCTGGTTTGACTACAGATCCCACTCCTTGGAGAGGGAAAGTGGGAGTCTGTTCAAACAAAGAGCCACATCTCCCCCAGAAGCAGGACTTGGGACCAAGTCTTGCCACCCCGAGCTTCCTCACATGGCACAATTTCATCCATGAAAAACAAGTGTGAACGCCTCCTCTCGCCCCCCCCCCCGCGCCGCACTGCAGCTCTCCTGTCCAGCTCCACACAGTTCCAGTCTTCAAAGCTGCCCCACTCAACCTGGACATCTTCTAGCTAACACGGGTGCAACCTGCCCTAACCACCCATGTCGGGGCTGACGTGCCATTGGTGCCGCAGGAGCGGGCAGTGCCGCAGGAGCGGGCCTGCTCCCAGCAGCCCTGGCGACAGTAAAGTCATGAAGATCAGTGCTTTATGTTCTACCCCAGCTAGTCACCCAGCTAGAGCATCTGCTGGGTTGTCAGAGTAATCTCCATGCAGTACGGGAAGCCCTTGCCCTTCCAGGCACGGTCAGTCAGTCCAGGCCATCGGTGTGGCCCTCAGAGTGGGAAAACATCCTGGCAAGGAGAGTGCAGGTTGGAAAGTCAGCTTCTTTGGAGTTCAGCCCAAGTTTAAATATTCCACCTTTCCAGTTAGAAACAGGAAGTAAATGGAGAGAAGGGTGGTGTGGAAGACCAAGATTCTTCTTCATGGCTAGCTAGAGCTGAGCTGAGCTGAGCTGAGCAACAGGACTCAGGATGGCCAGATTGCTGACGCTCCCCAGAATACTCCAGAGTCCTTGGGACGTGGTTGCTATGGGGATGCCTGTTCAGTTTCATCCAGGACTGTAGGAGACAGTGGCTAGTTTGGACCCAGGGAATCCCACGGGCACACTGAATCAGGCTGTCCTCCGCCGGGAATGCCTGATGCCTGTTGTATTGCAGAGCCCATCCCCGGCCTTATTTCTGGCCACAGGAGGGTCAGAAATCTAGACCTCTCTCCCAGTTGCTTCACCCTCTGGACAATGTAAGCCAATAAGAGGACACAGCATGGGCATTTATTAAAGATAGCAAACTTGTATGCCTTTGGGGTGACTAATTTTATTATAAGCTAGATCTAAAATTTCTTTGTCTTTCCCTGAAGCAATTCCTCACTCTTCATAATATAAAAGTAGCTACTAATTTTATATTCTTAAGAGGGCAAAGGTAATGCTTTTTAGATTAGCTGTTCTGTGGCATCTGGCCCAGTAAATGGAATATCTGAATGAGGTTATGTGAACACTCATGACAAACAAGAACGGAAACACTGACCAGTGACTGAAAAGCTGCACTTGTGAGAACACCCTTCCATTCTAGTTTCCAGCTTGGAGTAAAACAACTTTAGTCCAAGAATTAAGACCTAGCTCCTGAAGTGTCCCAGCCTACCAGATGTGCTCCGCTATTGATGAGTCATGCGTTCATGCAGTAAATACATTTATAAGCGGCTGGTACATGCAAATGCAGCATGATGCCTGGTCACATTAGACATGAACTGGACAAGTCAAGCCAGCAGTGACCATCACTAGAGAAAAGAATATGAGCAGACTGTGGAAGGAAAGAGCAGTGACTTTCCTAGTGCGGCAGGGTGGTCTCAAGCAGCACATCCCCTCATATCTCACAGGAGGAGACTTCTTTGTGTGGTTACTATTCTCTCACATAGTCATTTTGATATCTAATCAGATCAGCCTCAACTGGACAATGCCAAGGGTCAAATCCAGTGTGGACCTTAGCATTGCTTCAGAGCAAACTTCAGCCCCAGCTAACTGTTTTATTCAACATCCATGTCCAGCAATGTTTAAAGCAGTCCATGGCCTAACCCCCCCCTCAAGAATAATTTTCCCCATGCTGCCCTGTTTCAGTGGAGAAGTCCAAGTTTCCAACCAGTTCCTCGAGGAACTGTTCTTCTCTCAGTGTTCCTGTATAAGACAAAATACACAGGTGGATTTTTTAAACTCCTAGAAGAGTAAAGTGTGAATGACTACATCCACTGCCCTAAGTCTATAATTCCTCCAGATATTAAATGACCCAACCACCATGCAAGTGGTTGATCATTAAAAACTGTTGTTTCTGGCAGGTGACATTTGCATTTCATCAGAGAACTGCAGAGTCCTAACCCAAAGAATTCTCTTAAGTCAGTCATCAAGTTAGGAAACCACAACCCAAGCTCATGGTACTGCATCCATTTAACTGGCTGGCAAGCCCTGGCTCCTCTTCACGATATCATCACTGTCCTGAGTTGACCTGATAGTGACATCACAGATAATCACCCATTTGTGTAAGGCCAGTGGATGTGTAAGAGCCCCAATTCACATACACAGGCTCTGCTCCACTCCAGAGCAATGGTAAGTAGGAAGGAAACTACTACTCCCTGCACCACTGTCTGCACATATACACACACAAGTACACACAGGAACACGCAGATACACACACATAGGTACACACAGTCTCCTACACATACAAGCACACGCACAGACACACACACACATAGGCACACACGTGTACACAGTTGTGCACACAGACACGTACAGGCACATACAAAGACATACATGCTGGTAAACACACGCTCACACACATATATGCTAGTCATACAATCTAGTACACATATAGGCACAGACACATACATATAGGCACACACAGAAGCACAGGCACACATAGGTACACACATATGCATGCACACACAAACACATATGTACATGCAAATATACACATCTATTCACATATACATATCCATGCCACATGTATGCATCCATGCACATGTATATACACACACAAATACATGCATGCATTCACACTCACATATATATATGCATGCCCACACACACATACACATCCACAAACAGTCTCATAGTTCCCCCACAGAACCACTTCTCTCAGGAGAGAGTGGGATTGTAAGATAAACTCCTTCAAAGGTTGTGTGCCGCCAGCCACTAATGCAAGGAGCATAATTAAGATGGAAAACAACCAAATCATACATGAAGCAGAAGCAGAACAAGACTGGGCCAGCTCGGTGAAAAGGCCTCTCTCCCCTGTGGCTCTGCGCTCAAGAGCTCTCCACAGCAGAGAAACAGGAGAGGATGGGAAGGAGCACATTGAATAAAACAGCAGCTGGATTTATAGTGCTTCATGTGCAACCCCTATCCCGCCCCCTGCTGGCCTGACCCCTGGGTCACCCTCCACTCTTGACTAGATCGCCACATTCCACTGCATTCTTTCCTGCATGCTCCAGGTCTTTTAAGTTTAGTTACCTTGGAGGGAAGTCACACTGAGCACTCAGATGCAGGACGGGTAGGAAAGGGGGGAAGTACAGAAGAAGACTAAGAACATTTCAAGAACTATAAATCAGGAACTGAGAGCCCCAAAAAGTTGTGACAAAATTAACCTTGGCTCCAACAGACCTGAGGTCTTTGGACCCAGAGGAAGGGGAGAGCCTAACAGGGTGCTGACCACACAGTAGAGTGTTTGGAGAGCCTAACAGGGTGCTGGCCACACAGTAGAGTGTTTGGTTCACTGGGAGCTAGAAATAGCATCAGCTTGGGGGACAAGGAGAGGATTGAGGCTGACACAGGCCAGGCCTCTCAGCCAAACCCAAGTGGCTTGGACTTCAAGACAGTGTTCTGTCCACTCCAAAGAAGCAGATGATCACAGTAGAAAAGACGCACAAAAACGCAGCTTTAAGATTGGGTCACTGCGTTTGAGGGAATGACTTTGGGAGCTAGGTGGATGTGGCCTGCAGATTTAGCCACCTAAAACAGGCACTCGCACCTCTATAGAATCACTGCAAAGACAAAAAGAGATTACAAGTGAGGACGGTGAGCCTGGCGCATGCATGCATTGGCCATCATGGTCTATTCAGGGAAGAGACAGGGTGTTGCTGGTAGAGGAGGAAAAATCAGAGTCATGGTATCCAGGGTTACAGCCACACTGTCTATTTCAGTCTCCACTGCTTTCGGGGCTGAGGTGCAGAAAGGCCAACCTGCTGGGTCAGGATCGATGATGAAACAGAAGGGCTGTGCGCTGAGGGCTGTCCAGCATACAACTGGAGCTGGAAGAAGCCACTCCAGGGACAGAGACGGCTCCTCTTTACTCCCATGCCTGCCAACACAGCCTCAGCTTGAAGGTTAAGCTGCGTGTTGACAATCAGCTTATACAAGCTGCCAAACCACCCAGCTCCTGTAACAGAGGAGGAAGAAAGCTGGGTTTGCTTGGCTCCTAGCTCAAGCGTCTAGCCATCTTAATGGAGCATCTGCAGGAAACATCCAAACCTGCGCTTTTTATCCCATCCCCCACTGTCAGCAGATGCCTCCTCTTCTAGAATTGGGTAGCAAGTATCATGGGGAGCAGACGTGCTCATGCAAAGGTTAAGCATAGAAAGCTACACACAGGGGCTAGGGAAACAGCTCACTTAGTACAGTGCTTGCTGTCTGAGCACGAGGATCTGAGTGCAATCCATACAAGTCACATAAAAGCCAGACATGGTGGAGCACGTGCTTGCAATCTCAGGGTCGGGGAGGCGGGACAGAACATTCTCTCGGGCTCTCTGGTCAGCCTAGGCTCCTTCTTGGCTGATGAAGGACCTCATTCCATCAGCAGAGGGAGCAGGATATATGGAAAGCACACAGGAAGGGCCAGCTTTTCTCAAGAATTCAAGACCAGCATTCTTTTTCTTCACATCCTCCTCGCTGTCAGGGAACACCAACAACTCTTCCAAACCTGAAACGCAAGTGGGAACTAAAGCCCTGTCTTTTAAATTCACAACTGAAAACATTCACACTAGTTACTTTTGTCTAGACGACAGGGGTAGTCTATGAATAAAATACACACATTTGGAGAAGGGGAGGATATTCATCTCATGCTATCTGCCAACCCAAAGGCCATTGAACTGTCTTCCCAACTTTCCGTAGCTAAGCACATTGTATCAGCCAACTGGAGCTGTTTAATCGGTGTTTGGGGTGTTACGTTCCGTTCCCACCTGAGCTGGCTTGAGTGTTGGGCTAACTTAAAGTAAATAAATTGGAATAAATTAATTTAACTGCATGAATTGCTAAGCTGAAATGAGTTGTTTGAAGTAGAGTGACATGAAGAGAATCTAGGTTGATTTGGTTTTTAGATTCATTGACCAGGGCTGGTAGTCAGTGGATGCAGGTATGGACCTTGTTGAGCTGAGACTTCGGGGAAGCGGCACCCAGACATAGTCCCATGTGAAGTCATTGCTGACTCCTGACAGAAAGGCTTACTGGGAGCATAGAGTCCCATCTGGCTTCGGGATCTGGGGACCCTGAGTCCCTGGCAACTAGATGTTGTTGCGGTTGGAGTGTGAAATGTCCTTCGTGAGCTCCTGTGTTCAAACATTTGGTCCCCAGCTGGGGGCAGGCCTTGAAGTGGGGCCTGGCTAGAAGCGGTGGGTCACTGGGGGTGGCCATGATGTTTCTTGCCCCTGTTCCGCTTCCTGTCCTCTCTCTGCTTCTGGACTGCAGATACAATGTGACCAGACTCGTCCCACTCCAGCCACCGTGCCTTCCTGTTGTGATGGACTACATCCCTTCTTAAACCATGAGCCAAGGTAACCCCTTCCTTCCATAAGCTGCTTTGGTCAGGAATTTTGTCACAGCCATGAGAAAGGTAACTGATACCAGCACTTCATGCTGTGAAACAGGTAGAAGTGCACCTGACTTCTCAAGCAAAGGGATTTCCCAACTGCTCCTGACTAGATTTTTTTTTTTATTTCAAGGGGTGTTATGTTAGTTCAGTTTTGAGTCTATTAGGGATTTGTCTGTTTGGATTCTTTGTTCTTCAAGTTGTGTTTTCTGGATGGTTGGTTGGTTGGTTGGTTGGTTGGTTGGTTGGTTGGTTGGTTGGTTTTGTGTATGTTGGGGGGATATTTGGGGTTGGTTGTTTGGTTGCTTTGTTGGTTTAGATGTGAGTTTTTGTTTCACTTTTAGCATCATCCTGAAGCCCTAGACTGAGGGGAGACAGGACTTAAAGTCTCAGGCAAATCCTATAATTTAATGCAATCTTCTCTAGCACAGTAGAATTCAACTTTCTGTCTCCAAATTAAGAACCATATTGGTTTGGAACTACTTAAAAGAAAACCCACACTGGATGACCTCACAAACCTAGAGAGTATTTTAGGCATTCTTCCGCCTTCTCTCCATTGAACCAAACACGTTCTGTATGACAAATTCACGTGTCTGCTCTCTTTCCCAACCAAGCCCATGACTCCACTGCTATCAATTCTTCCTTCCAATTCTCATTGTTATGTAAGCTCAATGTCTTAGAAATAGACACATGTCTTAAAAATAAACTACTGTGTATAATTTAGCTGTGAATGTGGCATTCAAGCCGTCTCCGACTTCAGAGCAGGCTCTCCTCCAAACACTTGCATGGATGTCAGTCTTCTAGTACTCAGAGTGCATCTTCCACAGAAACCAGGCTGTGCATGGTAGGTTGGGTCCCCAGGTGGTCCAGGAAAGCCTGCTGAAGCCCATTCAGGTGAAATGCAATGCTACCCTAGTAGGAACCTAGACCTGGCCACAGCTCTGTACAGAGCAGCCACAAGGGTCTAATCTGAAACCAGCTGACCCCCCAACTCAGGGAGACCTTTCCCATCCCTATCCCATCACCTTCCTGAAGCCAGGACAATTTGAATAAGAATCTTTCTATTTTCTTTTTTGCCCTGATGTGCCATGGGGAAAACAGCACTTGACTATTAACTGGTAAGGTGTAAAAAAAAGGAAAAATAAAGTGAATTCTCAGCAGAATATTTGGAACTTGGGATTCAGAAAGTCCATCTCTCTGAGAGCTTCATAAGAACTTATGGCCATACCCACAAATAGCAGGAGCCCAAAGATTTCACAGACCCTGGCAATTGGTGGAGGGAGAGGGAGACACACCAAGAGAGTAAGGGGAAGGGGCCTTGAGCCTCTCTTAAAAGCACCACTAGTACACAGAATTGTGTAGAACACATCCAGTAAGGACAAACTAGGCTGAGGTCAGAAGAGAGGAGAATGCAGTATATGTCCTCTTCAAGATGTCAATCACCACTGAGTACTGAGGTCAGAAGGGAGGAGAATGCAGTGTACGTCCGCTTCAAGATGTCAATCACCACTGAGTACCGAGGTCAGAAGAGAGGAGAATGCAGTGTATGTCCTCTTCAAGATGTCAATCACCACTGAGTACTGAGGTCAGAAGAGAGGAGAATGCAGTGTACGTCCTCTTCAAGCTGACAATCAACACTGAGTACTGCCAGGTGAAAGCAAACCACAGGAAACAAAATGGGATGAATGACACATGTAAAGCAGGAAGTTCCACCACCAAGGTAGCACAAGCACTGGCTCCCCGGGATCCTGAGCCCAGGGCTACTCTGGGGCCCCCTCACATCAGAAAACTGGGTGAAAATCCCTTTGAGCAGAGTGATTTTTCAGTTGCTCCTACCTATGTTTTTCTAATTTCGGATATTTGGTGAGCATAGGTTATCATTTAATCTGAAGTCACCTATTCAATGAAGAAATTATCTAAATGCTGTCTGGAAATATAGAGCCCCTTTCACTACTTATGAACCATACAGTAGAGAGAAATTTCAGTGGTTCTTAGCCATCAGGAGAGATACAAGGAGGTGATTAGACCTAACTGCTACCCTATAGTACAGAGCAGCTTTAGGTAACATCATTTAAAAATATGTATAGGCTTCTATCATCTATGTGTAAGTAGATAAACAATACAAAATATTATATATGTTATTTTATGTATATGCTATACATATTATTTGTCTTTAAGGAAGGAAATGCTGACCCATGTTATAGCATGTATAAGCTTTGGAAACATGAAAAATGAGACAAGCCATATACACGAAGGACAAATAGTAACTTATAAACAGTATGGTCCACTTAAATGAGGTACCCGGAGCACTCATGTCTATAGAGGTATAGTGGTTTCCAGGAGCTGGAAGGGCCCAGAGGAATTTATTGTTTAAGAAATTCAGAGATTAGTTTGGTGATGAAAAAGTTCTAGAAACTGATTGGGTGATAGTCATGTGAGTGCAGTTAATGCCACTGAAGTATTAAAACAGTGAAATTAGAGAATTTTATTATATGCATTTGACTACAAAAATATATATGTGGGCATCCAACCTCTGTTCAAATACTCTGATTCATCTCAAAAACATGTACCAAGAGATGACCATGTGCCAAGGATTTTCCCAGTATTTGGTTGAGAGACAGTTGAAGTTCTCGATAGCATGACTTCTCATGAAGATGAAAATCTGTACAAAGACTTAAAGGGAAAAGGCAGGCTGTGCCAATGTGTGGAGAATGCACCCTTGGCAGAAGGACAGGCAGTGTAAAGGCCCTGTGTTGCCTTCACTTGGATGTCTGGGCACCAAGATGAAGCTAATGGAAGTTGGTGGGTGTATTAGTCACTTTTCTGTTGCTGTGATAAAACCACCATGACCAAGGGAACTTATAAAAGGAAGAGTTTATTTGAGCTTATGATTGACGGTTCCAGGGAATGAAGAGTCCATTGTGGCGGGGAGGCCTGGTGGCCAGGACTGGAGCAGAAAGCCAAGGTTCACATCTACAATGAGCACAGGAAGCTGAGAGCCACTGGAGAGTAGCAAGGCTTGTTAAACTCACTAAGCCCACCCCCAGTGATGTACTTCCTCCAGCATGGCCACACCTTCTAAGACTTCCCAAAACAGCACCACCAACTGGGACAAAATGTCTGAATACTTGAAGCCTATAGGGGACAGTCTCATTCAAACCACCATATGGGTTGAGGTGGTTACACTAGTAGAATTCAGCCAGAGCTGTTCACAAGCAGGTAATTCGGGATTGGTGAGTGTTCATGGGTGCAGACAGTCAGTTCAGATCTTATTCAGTGGCAGCAGTGAGGCCATGACCCAGACCACAAAGTCCTCATTGAATCACCGTCTTCACTGAAGCTCTGTGGCTCCATGAATGGCATCAACGCTTGTCCTCAAGCAGTGTTTCAGCAAATCCTCTTTTCGGTCCACTTCCTTTGAGGCCCAGGCCTTGCTCTTACCTGTGGGAAGTCTGGCATCTGCACTTCCTTTCATTGACTCAAGGGGAGAATGAATACAAACAGTGCATGAAAGGAAGGACGGTGCAGACTTGTAACTCAGGAACTCTTGGAAGTCAGACAAGGGAGAAACTTTGGAAGTCTAGGAATGACATATAAAAACACACACTGCTGCAGAGAGAGCATGCCATGTGGCCCAGGTCTAGCATCTGGGAAGGTAGGTTATGGTTTACACTCCCAGGGATTCATGTTTAAACCCTTGGTCCTCCACTTTGAGAAGTTACAGAACCTCTGGGAGGTAGGACCTACCTGGGGAAAGTAGATCGTCATAGCTAGCTTTGGCTGTCACCTTGTCATGGTTAGCTTTGGCTGTCACCTTGTCATGGTTAGCTTTGGCTGTTGTCACCTTGTCATGGTTAGCTTTGGTTATCACCTTGTCATGGTTAGCTTTGGCTGTCACCTTGTCATGGTTAGCTTTGGCTGTCGTCACCTTGTCATGGTTAGCTTTGGCTGTCGTCACCTTGTCATGGTTAGCTTTGGCTGTTGTCATCTTGTCATGGTTAGCTTTGGCTGTCACCTTGTCATGGTTAGCTTTGGTTGTCACCTTGTCATGGTTAGCTTTGGCTGTCACCTTGTCGTGGTTAGCTTTGGTTGTCACCTTGACATGGGCAGAAGCAACTGGGAGGGGACTCTCAAAGATGGACTGTCTAGATTAGGTCGCCCTGTGGGGATGTCCATGGGGAGTGTCTTGATCATGATCATTGAGTTGGAAAGACCTTCCCACTGTGAGTGGCACTGTTCTTTAGGAAAAGCGATTCTGAACAACAATCATTGTCAGAGTGGAGGAGTGCACACTCCAGACACCAATCCATTCCTCCCTGCTTCCTGACAACAAACACAGTATGGTCAACCCCCTGGACCTTCTGCTGTCCTGCTCCCCGCAGCGAGGGACCGCACCCTTTCTCCCATAGATTACTCCTGGCAGGTTGTTTTACCACAACAGAAATGAAACCAAGACAGATGTCTGAGCTGTCTTCCCCACCCTAATGGTCTCAACCCTCAAACCCTGAGCCAAAACAAATTATTCTTCCCTTAAGCTACTTCTTATCAGGTATTTACTTGGTCATAGTGACAAGAAAGGTAAGTACTATTAAGGACTATAGGCAAGACTGTGTGGATTCCATATTGGAAACATGCTGTAGGAATTGAGGTTAAGAGTCTCTCCATGCTCTGAGATGGTACCAAAAGCTGTCAAGTTCTAAGTCTTCTTAAACTCATTCTTCCTCGCTGGAACTCTCCCTGGGATGGGAGAGTAAGGAATCCCCCCTCCAAATTCCACACTCTGTTTTGGTGAGTGATTTTGTTAAATACATCTGGGCCCCCAAAACATTTTGTGAATGCTTCAAAAAATTTAACATAATGTGTGTCACTGTTTCCAGACAGTATCAGAGTGCCTTCCTGAAGACCATGTCTTCATGGAGGGAAAGGAATAAGTTACATCCACCTTCACAGCCAACATTCCCAACACAGCAGCTAGTGGTAGGCGGTACTCAGGAAATACTTGTGGAATTAATCTGTGGCCGTTCTTAATGCAACCAAAATGAGATTTTAATATTGAAATATGTCACGGTACCCCCCTTTGACCTGCTGCACTTAGGAACATGGGTGAAAATGGTTCCATTTACAGACTAGAGCCATGATATTTGAAGTGCTGTGAAACAAAACATCCCCCAACTTAGCAGAGCATAATATCATATATTTATTATTTATTACTACTTGTGCTAGTTTCTATGAGAATCTGGCTATGGCTGAGCTGTACCTCTCTTTTTAGTGCCATAGGCTGCCAACCACATGTCTCTGGACACAAACTCCTTTCTAAGTCCAAATGAGAGGAGATCTACTTCCAAGCTCATACGGTGGTTGTTAGCAAAACTTGGCTCTTATGAACTGCTGTGTTCTTCCTGAGAGTCTCGGTTCCTCGGCTAATGCCTGGAGGCTGGCCTCGCTTTCCCGCTGTGTGAGCTCCCCTCCACAACTGCTCATTTCACTGGAGCCACAAAGCTAAGAAGGCGAGACCAAGAATCTCAACAAGACAAAAGTTGGTCTTCCATAACTGCTACAGTTTGAATATCCTGACCCCTGAGACGCACGTTGGGGTTTCATCTCCATTATAAGGTGATGTGAACTTTATCTGAGGTCTAGAGGTAAAGCTTTTGACTGGTGATTAGAATGAGAGAAAGTCACTCTGGTGAAGCTACCGTGGCTGCATCCTGCAGGCTCTATAAGAAGATAAACCCTTGGGGCTGGAGAGATAGCTTAGTGCCTAAGAGCACATACTGCTCTTGAAGGGGACCTAAGTTCAGTACTAGCTCCCATATCAGGTTATTATCATGATTAACTAATTACTACTAATAAATAAATAGAAAATAATTTTTTTAATTTTTTTTTATTTTATTTATTTATTTATTTATGTGTACGAATGTACTGTCTACATGTAGGTCTGTGCACTCGTGTCACACAATGCTGTGGAGGTCAGAAGAGAGCGTCAGATTCCCCTGGAACTGGAGTTCTGGAATTGGAGTTATAGATGGTTCTCAGCCGTCATGTGGGTGCTGGGGATCGAACCCAGGTCCTCTGCAAGAGCAGTCAGCACTCTTAACCACTAGGCCATCTCTCCAGCCCCAGAAAATAAATCTTTTAAATAGTGCAAAAAACAGGAGAAAGCAAAGGATCCATATCCGGTCCCCTTGTCTCCTGATGCCCCGAGCTGCCCAGGACTCTAAGGACCCCTTGACCTTGGCCTAGGACCCTAAGCCCAAGAAAACCTATTTTCTTTAAAATTTATTGAAATTGTAGTGTTGTGTGATTAGTGACACACAAACTAAGCTAGTCCTCTTATCTCAAATATGACAATCCATCACGTCTGTTATGGCATTGACAGAAGTAGCCGTGTACCTGCACACTGGGAGGTGGGGTCGGTGGGCACATATTTTAACCAGCCAATCACAAGGAACCAGAACGCCTAACTCCTTTCACATCGCACAGTAGTCCAGGCTCCGATCATTTCTACTTTCCTCCTTCTCTTGTCCATCCTGCCTGGCTCCGTGAGCAGTGGTATCAGAGTGTAGACAAGTAGGTTGAGAGGGGAGGAACCAGTGTAGAAAAGGAAGGGAGGTACCAATCCATTTCCTGGAGTTGTCAGGTGCAGGTATGGAGTCACTACTTCCAGTCTCAGAGCTGTTCCTAACATTTCAACATATTTCCATGTAACAAATATGTTCAATTCCAGTTTAAAATTGGGGTCCAGAAAGCAACACAGTGCTGGCCAGTGAGCCCCAGAGTGCTAAGATTTCCTGCCACTTTGTGTGTCAGTGTTTCTGGAAGGGACGGTGAGTCTGTCCAGAAATCCATCAGGACCAGCCACTGGTGAATTCCCCACTGGCAACTCTCCCGCGCTGCCGGCCGTCCCCTCCCTACAGAAGGACGGAGAGAGCTTGGGGAGCAGCAGCACCGGTCCAGGCACCGGCGGGGCTCTGAACTCAGAGGGCGATGATCCTCCACCGAAGGATGATCCTCCACCGCCTCCCACCCGCCACCCACATCCCTTCCTCTGAGCGTCCTATTTGTGCCCTTGGTTTTCTCCGCAGGGAGGTTGGTTCATGTCCTTTACAAACCAAGTTTGACCCAGGAAGTCTGAGGGGTCTTGACACCATCTCCACATCCCTATCCTGTGTATCCATACGTGCATCTGTGTGTGCAAATCTGTTGATATCAGTGTGTATGGTACACACGAGTCTGTATGACTCTGTGTACTGGTATCTCCATCAGTGTGTGTGCATGTGTGGAGGCATGAGTATGTACACACATACACCTGTGTGTGTGCATGTGTCTACATCAGTGGGGGGCACTTTTTTTCAAAGCCAATTTTTATTGAAGCTTTGTGCATTTCATACAAAATTTCCAATCAAATCTAGACCATTCCCCCTCCTTGCCCCCCACCTCACCAGAGCTCATGCATTCTGCCAAACATGTTTCTCATCTTTTTCTCAGTCTCTTTTAAAATTGCAGAAGTTTATTGTTTTAAGCAGAAGTCCACCGTTTCAATCAGTTCTTTGACCCAGTCTTTGTTGTTGTTGTTGTTGTTGTTGTTCCTTCCGATTTGTATCAATCCAAAATATGCATATATGCATGCCACATATATCTTTTAGCATCTTCAGCTTATGATTTCTTTTTTTTATTGGGCTGAAAGATGTCATGTTTGAAGGCTCCTCCTTGGCAGTCCTGCCCTGGTACTTCACACTGGGGTTTTCCCTTCCATGGTCACCAAATGAGGTCCTGTAAGCATCACATCCTGTCTTGATCTTCCTGTACTGGTCTCTATGATACAGCCTGGGTAGTCCAACAATGGTAATCAAAACTCTGAAGAGGCTGAAACCACAGTAGTAGCTCAGTCCACAAGCTGAATGTCTCAGCAGTCCCCATCTGGCACTGAAGGTTTGGAGGATTCCTGGAGAGACATGAGTCTTCAGTCCATATTGGAAAGTTGAAAAGCTGTGTCTCATCTCTTTGAAGTATGACAAAAGCAGGGGTAGCCACAGGGTAGCTGCACTTGCCAGTAAGACAGGCAAAACAACTGTGCTCTTTTTTTTGGGGGGTCACACTATGGAGTGTGTCTATATATATATATATATATATAGATATAGATAATATATTCCGATAATAGATATATATATATATATATATATATATATATATATCAGTGTGTGTGCACACACATCTGTGTGATTGTATGTGCAAACATGCATCTCATGAACACATCTATGTGTGTACATGTATTTATGTCAGTGTGTATTCACACATTATCTGTGTGTGCATGCCCACAACTGTGTACAAGTATACACATGTGTGAGTGTGCATGGACACATGCATCTGTGTGAATGTCTGTACACCAACACCTCTGTGCTTGCATGTATTGATATCAGGATGTGCAGTGTACACATGCATCTATGTGAGTGTGCATGCATGCACACATCTGTATACATACATCTGTGTGAGTTTATGTACTTGGACATATCTGTGTGTGCATATATCTTTATCAGTATGTGTACACACATGTTGAGTGTGCATGCATGCACACATCTGTATATATACGTCTGTGTGAGTGTATGTACTTGGGCATATCTGTGTGTGCATATGTCTTTATCAGTGTGTGTACACACATGTTGAGTGTGCATGCATGCACACATTTGTATATATACATCTGTGTGAGTATATGTACTTGGACATATCTGTGTGTGCATATATCTTTATCAGTGCATGCACACACATGTTGAGTGTGCATGCATGCACACATCTGTATATATACATCTGTGTGAGTGTAGGTACTTGGACATATCTGTGTGTGCATATATCTTTATCACTGTGTGTACACACATGTTGAATGTGCGTGCATGCATACATTTGTATATATACATCTGTGTGAGTGTATGTACATGAACATATCTGTGTGTGCATATATCTTTATCAGTGTGTGTACACACATGTTGAGTGTGCATGCATGCACACATCTCAGTATGTACATGTATACATCTGTGTGTAGGTGTGCATGTATGCATGCATGTGTGCACATGGCTAGGGTAGAAAATGGACTGAAAATGTCAAAATACTGTTACTAAAGCCTTTAGGAAGACAGGAGGTACAGTGAGATCAGTAGCTGGGTGTGGACACCTGCAGCAAAGGACTGGAACAGGCCAGGGTGGAAGGAGGAAGGGAATTCTGTGCCTCACACACTTTTTTCTCTTCAAACTGAGTTTTCCCATCTGGGGTCACAGGACAACCAAGGCTTAAGGAGATACGTGTTATGTTCCAGATACCATGGACTGCAAGTCCCAGAGCTACACATCAGGTGGTACCATGGGATTGGCCATGAGCCCAACAGCATGGGAGACCTTCCCATGACAGCAGATGGCAAAGGTCCCTTCTCCTTCCCTCTTGAGACCTATGTACATGCATAGAGGCAGAAAGCTATGGCTCAGAGTGTGCCTAAAGTCCCCTACAGAAGAAGGATTGCTCTCCAGGAGGGGGAACTCTTTGGAGGGGGTGAGAAATATCCAAACAGTCCTGGACCTCCAACCTGCTCCAAGATTTACACACAGACCTGGACCTCCATCTTGCTCCAAGACCTCAAAACAGTCCTGGACCTCCATCCTGCTCCAAGACCTCCACACAGTCTTGGACCTCCATTCTGTTCCAAAATCTCAACACAGTCCTGGACCTGCATCCTGTTCCAAGATCTCCACACAGTCCTGGACCTCTAACCTGCTCCAAGATCTCCATACAGTCCTCGAACTCCATCCTACTCCAAGATCTCAACACAGCTCTGGACCTCCATCCTGCTCCAAGATCTGCACACAATCCTGGAAATCCATCCTCCTCCAAGATATCCAGACAGTCCTGGAACTCCATTCTGCCCAAAGAATTCCACACAGTCCTGAACCACCATCCTGCTCCAAGACCTCCACACAGTCCTGGATATCCATCCTGCTCCAAGATCTGCATACAGTCCTCGAACTCCATCCTGCTCCAAGATCTCGACACAGTCCTGGACCTCCATCTTCCTCCAAGACCTCCACAGTCCTGGACCTGCATCCTGATCCAAGATCTCCACACAGTCCAGGACCTCTGTCCTGCTCTAAGATCTCCACACAGTCTTCGACCTCCATCCTCATCAAAGATCTCAACAGAGTCCTACGACTTCAATCCTGCTCCAAGATCTGCACACGGTCCTATGCCCTCCATCCTTCTCCAAGAACTCCACACAGTCCTGGACCTCCATCCACCTCCAAGATCTCCACACAGCCCTGGACCTCCATCCTGCTCCAAGACCTTCACAAAGTCCTGGACCTCCATCTGTTCCAAGATCTCCACACATTCCTCCATCATCCGTCCTGCCCCACGATCCCCAAACAGTCCTGGACCTCCCTCCTGCTCCAAGACCTCCACACAGTCCTGGGTCTCCATCTTGCACCAAGAACTCCACACAGTCCTATGACCTCCATCCTGCTCCAAGATCCCCATGAAGTCCTGGACCTCCATCCTGTTCCAAGATCTCCACACAGTCATCCATCTTCCACCCTGCTCTAAGATCGCCACAGCGTCCATCCGACTCCAAGATCTCCAGACAGTAGTATGTCTTCCATCCTGCTCCAAGATCTGTACAGTCTAGGACATCAGTCCTGCTCCAAGAACTCCACACAGTTTGGGACCTCGATCCTGCTCCATGATTTCCACACTGTCCTGGACCTCCATCTTACCACAAGATCTCTACACATTACTGGACCTCCATCCTGTCCAAGATCTCCACACAGTCCTGAATATCCATCCTGCCCCAAGACCTCCACACAGTCCTGAACCTAAATCCTGTTCCAAGACCTCCAACCAGTCCTGGACCTCTATCCTGGTCCAAGATCTTCACACAATCCTGTGCCTCCATCCTCCTCCAAGATCTCCAAGCAGTCATGGACCTCCATTCTGCTCCAAGACCTCCACACAGTTCCGGACCTCGATTCTGCTCCAAGACCTCCACACAGTCTTCGACCTCCATCCTGCTCCAAGACCTCCACACAGTTCCGGACCTCCATCCTTCTCCAAGATCTCCACACAGTTCCGGACCTCCATTCTGCTCCAAGACCTCCACACAGTTCCGGACCTCGATTCTGCTCCAAGACCTCCACACAGTCTTATGACCTTCATCCTGTTCCAAGATCTCCACACAGTTCCGGACCTCCATCCTTCTCCAAGATCTCCACACAGTTCCGGACCTCCATCCTGCTCCAAGATCTCCACACAGTTCCGGACCTCGATTCTGCTCCAAGACCTCCACACAGTCTTATGACCTTCATCCTGTTCCAAGATCTCCACACAGTTCCGGACCTCCATCCTTCTCCAAGATCTCCACACAGTTCCGGACCTCCATTCTGCTCCAAGACCTCCACACAGTTCCGGACCTCGATTCTGCTCCAAGACCTCCACACAGTCTTATGACCTTCATCCTGTTCCAAGATCTCCACACAGTTCCGGACCTCCATCCTTCTCCAAGATCTCCACACAGTTCCGGACCTCCATTCTGCTCCAAGACCTCCACACAGTTCCGGACCTCGATTCTGCTCCAAGACCTCCACACAGTCTTATGACCTTCATCCTGTTCCAAGATCTCCACACAGTTCCGGACCTCCATCCTTCTCCAAGATCTCCACACAGTTCCGGACCTCCATTCTGCTCCAAGACCTCCACACAGTTCCGGACCTCGATTCTGCTCCAAGACCTCCACACAGTCTTATGACCTTCATCCTGTTCCAAGATCTCCACACAGTTCCGGACCTCCATCCTTCTCCAAGATCTCCACACAGTTCCGGACCTCCATTCTGCTCCAAGATCTCCACACAGTCTTATGACCTCCGTCCTGCTCCGAGATCTCCACACAGTCCTCCATCGTGCTCCAAGATCTCACAGTCCTCCATCCTCTGTCCTGCCCCAAGATCTCCACACAGTCCTGGACCTTCATTCTGCTCCATGATCTCCACACAGTTCCGGACCTCCATTTTGCTCCAAGATCTCCACACAGTCCTACGACCTCCGTCCTGCTATGAGATCTCCACACAGTCCTCCATCCTGCTCCAAGATCTCACAGTCCTCCATCCTCTGTCCTGCCCCAAGATCTCCACACAGTCCTGGGCCTCCACGCTCTGAGCTTTCCCTGCTGCTTTGTGCTCCACCCAGTCGGAACAGGCCGCAGAGTAGAGCAGCCATTTGGCTCCCACATGCCAGAGGCTCCACCCTGGTGATGACAAAGCTCTCAACCATTTCTGCCTTCTCCACTTCCCAAAGAAAAAAAGATCCTGATTGTAAACGTCACTTTGAAAGCATGCCATCCACCAGCCTGCTCAGCTGCAATACATCAGCCTGAATTGTGCTCATTTATGGTGAAGCATTGTATATTAATGTTTTCATTGCTTATCACAGACACTGCCTTTAAAGTGCTTAAGCCAGCTGCACTGAGTTATTTATTAGGCTTTTCTTTTCTCTAAGTTGGCTTTTCCTTAAATAAACTGTTTCTTTTACTTTCATACATTTAAGAGTCGCTCTTGTCTCTTGCCCGTCATTTCCCACTGTGGTTTTGCAGGTACCTCTATTGCTCCAGAACACCCTCAGTGCTGTTGGAAGTCCAGTGACCTGAGGCCAGGGATTCCCATGAAAGAGCAAGGTTCCACAGGGCAAGCAGTCACAGCCCTCACCTGTGTCTTCCTTAGTCCTACAAGCTGGATTCTGCCTCTGCTGTGATATTGAAGATCTTCATTGAGAAGCTGGTGAGCAGTGACTTCTGAGCTCAAGTCAAGCTAGCACTCATTTCCTCTCCCAAGTTCCCATCCTGCCATTGACCACTTCTCTGTCCCTGTCACGAACTCCTCTACAGCGCCTTGGATCTCTCTTCCTCAAGTGAAGTATGGAGTGGTGACACCTCCTTTCCTTCACCGTGTTGGCCACAGGAGGCCAGCAGAAAGACCGAAAGTGGCAAGGAATGTCTCTGAAGACTTAACATCTCTACACTGTGATTCGAGTGATAGGGATGTGAGTTGTGAACTTACAAACAAAACTGCTGACATTCAACTATTGTGTAATGAGGGCCGTCTCCATGCTGCTATAAGCCCTCCACACAGCCCTGCCACCTCCATGTTCTGAGCTTCAGAGCCCAACATAACCAGGGAATTTAGGTCAGAACCTGGTCCCCTAGTCTGAAATACGAACAAAGAGCCACATGCCACCACATATAAGAACTCCCAACAACAACAAAAAATAATAGAAAATAAAATTTTGAAATAAGAGGCGTAGAGAAAAAAAATCAAGAAGTAAAAAAATTAAATAAAAACTATAGTTACAATCTTAAAAAACACGCCACATAGATATGCCTGCAACAAGAACAGAAAGGTTTTGAAAATGAATAATCAGAAAACTTAAAAAAGACTCTGTGGGTATTAAATATAGGAGAACATAAAAACTGCATAGTCTTCTATAGAATAGATATAATTAATATCCTAGGAAAGTAGACAAAGGGTAGCGTGCTGTAATGCAGGAAGGAAATAGTAGGAAAATTAAAGCATTAAGGAGATCCAAATTCCTTTTAAAATATTTTTTTCAACAGGTGTGGTCCAGGCCAGCCAGCTGGAACTAAAGGGAGACCCTGTCTCAGAAAGACAAACAAACAACAACAAAAAAGATTGTTTTCGTGAGAACTCGATAAGTAAAGGAAGTGATTACAAAGAGAAAAATGCCAAAATATTTTCAAAACCAAAGGGCTTGAAATTCCAGACTTAAAGGGTCCATCAAAAAAGTAGAAAATAAGTAATAAGGTAGAAATTTCAAACCACCAGAGAGGAGAAATTAAGACATCCGCAGATGGGGGGGGAATGATAGACACCACAGAAGGGGGGAAAGGATAGACACCCAGAAGGGAGGGAAATGACAGACACCATAGAGCAGAGACCAGAAACGACGCATCAGCGCCGCAGGAGGAAAACCAGGATCTGGAATGCAGTCTCCAGAAAACAATGCCTTCAGAACCTGGTGAGCAGAGCACTTCCTTCCAGATGTCCATAGCAGCTTTTCATGATGGAAAGACATAGCGGGGGGCAGCTCCATGGTGGCATGAGAAGACATGGCAGGGGCAGCTGCATGGTGGCACTCCATCACAAGAAGACATGGCAGGGGGCAGCTGCATGGCGGCACTCCATCATGAGAAGACATGGCAGGGGGCAGCTGCATGGTGGCATTCCATCATGAGAAGACATGGCAGGGGCAGCTCCATGGTGGCACTCCATCATGAGAAGACATGCCAGGGGCAGCTGCATGGTGGCACTCCATCACGAGAAGACATGGCAGGGGGCAGCTGCATGGTGGCACTCCATCATGAGAAGACATGGCGGGGGCAGCTGCATGGTGGCACTCCATCATGAGAAGACATGGAAGGGGGCAGCTGCATGGGGGTATTCCATCATGAGAAGACATGGAAGGGGGCAGCTGCATGGGGGTATTCCATCATGAGAAGACATGGCAGGGGCAGCTGCATGGTGGCACTCCATCATGAGAAGACATGGCAGGGGCAGCTGCATGGTGGCACTCCATCATGAGAAGACATGGCAGGGGCAGCTCCATAGTGGCACTCCATCATGAGAAGACATGGAAGGGGGCAGCTGCATGGGGGTATTCCATCATGAGAAGACATGGCAGGGGGGCAGCTGCATGGTGGCACTCCATCATGAGAAGACATGGCAGGAGGCAGCTCCATGGTAGCACTCCATCATGAGAAGACATGGAAGGGGGTAGCTGAATGGTGGCACTCCATTATGAGAAGACATGGCAGGGGGCAGCTGCATGGTGGCACTCCATTATGAGAAGACATGGCAGGGGGCAGCTGCATAGTGGCACTCAATCATGAGAAGACATGGCGGGGGCAGCTCCATGGTGGCACTCCATCATGAGAAGACATGGCGGGGGCAGCTCCATGGTGGCACTCCATCATGAGAAGACATGGCAGGAGGCAGCTGCATGGTGGCACTCCATCATGAGAAGACATGGCAGGGGGCAGCTCCATGGTGGCACTCCATCACTAGAAGACATGGCAGGAGGCAGCTGCATGGTGGCACTCCATCACGAGAAGACATGGCAGGGGCAGCTCCATGGTGGCACTCCATCATGAGAAGACATGGAAGGGGGAAGCTGCATGGTGACACTCCATCATGAGAAGACATGCCAGGGGCAGCTCCATGGACACAGGAGTGTTCAGCTGGGACTCTTCACATGTTAGTGGAACAGGAAGCAAAAAGCAGACAGAAGTACAGCCAGGCTCTAAAACCTCAAGGACTGACCTCATGACTCACTTCGTCTAGTGAGGCTCTACCTCCTAATGCTTCCACAATCTTCCGCATAGTGCCCAGCACCTAGGGACCAAGTGCTCCAATACATTTCCCACTCAAACCACAGCACACATTCAATCAAATAGTAGGTCAAATGTGAAGAACAAAGAGATGTTTACATAACCCAGGGATCTGAAACATGTACACATGTTTTCATGAAAAGCCACTGGAAAAGGGCCTTCACCAAACTAAAGCAAGATAGCAAAATGGAAGGGATGCAGACTTCAGGAAGGAGGGTACCCATCCAATGGGGACAGCCGGGAATACCACAAAGGAGGAAGGAGGGTACCCATCCAATGAGAAGAGCCCAGGAGAGACCAGACGTGAGGAAGGAGGGTACCCATCCAATGAGAACACCCAGGAGAGACCAAATGGGAGGAAGGAGGGTACCCATCCAATGAGAACACCCGGGAGAGACCAGATGGGATGAAGGAGGGTACCCATCCAATGAGAACACCCAGGAGAGACCAGACATGAGGAAGGAGGGTACCCATCCAATGAGAAGAGCCCAGGAGAGACCAGACGTGAGGAAGGAGGGTATCCATCCAATGAGAACACCCGGGAGAAACCAGATGGGATGAAGGAGGGTACCCATCCAATGAGAACACCTGGGAGAGACCAGACATGAGGAAGGAGGGTAACCATCCAATGAGAACACCCGGGAGAGACCAGATGGGAGGAAGGAGGGTAACCATCCAATGAGAACACCCGGGAGAGACCAGATGGGAGGAAGGAGGGTAACCATCCAATGAGAACACCCGGGAGAGACCAGATGGGAGGAAGGAGGGTAACCATCCAATGAGAACACCCGGGAGAGACCAGATGGGAGGAAGGAGGGTAACCATCCAATGAGAACACCCGGGAGAGACCAGATGGGAGGAAGGAGGGTAACCATCCAATGAGAACACCCGGGAGAGACCAGATGGGAGGAAGGAGGGTAACCATCCAATGAGAACACCCGGGAGAGACCAGATGGGAGGAAGGAGGGTAACCATCCAATGAGAACACCCGGGAGAGACCAGACGGGAGGAAGGAGGGTACCCATCCAATGAGAACACCCGGGAGAGACCAGATGGGAGGAAGGAGGGTAACCATCCAATGAGAACACCCGGGAGAGACCAGATGGGATGAAGGAGGGTAACCATCCAATGAGAACACCCGGGAGAGACCAGACGGGATGAAGGAGGGTACCCATCCAATGAGAACACCCGGGGGAGACCAGATGGGAGGAAAGAGGGTACCCATCCAATGAGAACACCCGGGAGAGACCAGACGGGATGAAGGAGGGTACCCATCCAATGAGAACACCCGGGGGAGACCAGATGGGAGGAAAGAGGGTACCCATCCAATGAGAACACCCGGGAGAGACCAGACAGGATGAAGGAGGGTACTCATCCAATGAGAACACCCGGGAGAGACCAGATGGAAGGAAAGAGGGTACCCATCCAATGAGAACACCCGGGGGAGACCAGATGGGAGGAAGGAGGGTACCCATCCAATGAGAACACCCGGAAGAGACCAGATGGGATGAAGGAGGGTACCCATGCAATGAGAACACCCGGGAGAGACCAGACAGGATGAAGGAGGGTACCCATCCAATGAGAACACCTGGGAGAGACCAGACGGGAGGAAGGAGGGTACCCATCCAATGAGAACACCTGGGAGAGACCAGCCGGGAGGAAGGAGGGTATCCATCCAATGAGAACACCCGGGAGAGACCAGATGGGAGGAAGGAGGGTAACCATCCAATGAGAACACTCGGGAGAGACCAGACAGGAGGAAAGAGGGTATCCATCCAATGAGAAGAGCCCAGGAGAGACCAGACGTGAGGAAGGAGGGTACCCATCCAATGAGAACACCCAGGAGAGACCAGACGTGAGGAAGGAGCGTATCCATCCAATGAGAACACCCGGGAGAGACCAGATGGGAGGAAGGAGGGTAACCATCCAATGAGAACACCCGGGAGAGACCAGACGGGATGAAGGAGGGTACCCATCCAATGAGAACACCCGGGGGAGACCAGATGGGAGGAAAGAGGGTACCCATCCAATGAGAACACCCGGGAGAGACCAGACGGGATGAAGGAGGGTACCCATCCAATGAGAACACCCGGGAGAGACCAGATGGGAGGAAGGAGGGTAACCATCCAATGAGAACACCCGGGAGAGACCAGACGGGAGGAAGGAGGGTAACCATCCAATGAGAACACCCGGGAGAGACCAGACGGGAGGAAGGAGGGTATCCATCCAATGAGAACACCCGGGAGAGACCAGATGGGAGGAAGGAGGGTATCCATCCAATGAGAACACCCGGGAGAGACCAGACAGGAGGAAGGAGAGTATCCATCCAATGAGAACACTCGGGAGAGACCAGATGGGAGGAAGGAGGGTACCCTTCTGTGATGTTTAATCCTGTATGTCAACTTGACTGGACTAAGGAACAAGTAAGAGAAAAGGGATGTTTGGATTGAACCACCTCAACCCGGATTACCCACCCCAAATGTGGGCATTACTTTCTGCTGGCAGGCAGTATAAAAGGCCACGGCAGAAGGAGATGGTCCCTTTTCTCCTGCAGCGTGCCTCTCTCATCTGGTGAGTTTGTCTTGCTGCTGTGATCAACCTTTTGGATCCCAGCATGTACTGAGACCAGCAGATCTCCTGGAATCCATTCGGGCCTTCAGCACTAGATTGGGACTACTGAGACATCCAGCCTTGTGGACTGAGCAGTTCCCTGGATTCTCTCAGCCTTTCCAGTGTGGTGCAGCTACTGTTGGACTCCTTGAACTCTGTCACATGAGAAAATCAATAAATTGTATATAGCTATATATATTCGTCCTGTTACTTCTGTTTCTTTAGAGAACCCTGACTAATACACCTTCCAATGAGAACACCCGGGAAAGACCAGACAGGAGGAAGGAGGGTACCCTTCCAATGAGAGCACCCAGGAGAGACCAGATGGGAAGAAAGCAGAAGGCCTAGAGAAAGCCAGTCCAGAGGAAGCAGAGCTGGGGTTTAGGATGATTCCAAGGAAGAAAACATTGCTCAGTCACCCAATGGGCTTGACTCAGTGTACCACATCTTGATAACTCTGCCAGAGAGTGTCAATGATCAACACACAAGAAACTCGGCAAAATCACAAACAAGGCAATTACTAGCTCTTAGAAAAATTATTTTTAAAAATTCATATTTCAATCTCTATGCATTTGTTTGTAACATGAATGTGGAAATCCTCCACATTTGTCTAACAGAAAGTCACACTGTGCCTGTGGCAGAAGAATACAAGGAAGAGAAGAAGGAATTTGTTCACTGTAAGAAAGCATTTCTGTAGAAGGGGAGTTTGTTCACTGTAAGAAAGTGTGCACTTCTGTAGGAAGAGGGTGTTTGTTCACTGTAGCACAGTGTGCACTTCTGTAGAAGAGGGGGTTTGTTCACTGTAAAAATGCATGCACTTCTGTAGGAAGAGAGGGTTTGTTCACTGTAACATAGTGTGCACTTCTGTAGGAAGAGAGGGTTTGTTCACTGTAACATAGTGTGCACTTCTGTAGAAGAGGTTTGTTCACTGTAAGAAAGCATGCACTTCTGTAGGAAGAGGGGGTTTGTTCACTGTAATATAGTGTGCACTTCTGTAGAAGAGGGGGTTTGTTCACTGTAACACAGTGTGCACTTCTACAGAAGAGGGGGTTTGTTCACTGTAACATAGCGTGCACTTCTATAGGAAGAGGGGGTTTGATCACTGTAACACAGTGTGCACTTCTGTAGAAGAGGGGCTTGTTCACTGTAAGACAGTGTGCACTTCTGTAAAGAGGGGGTTTGTTCACTGTAAGAAAGCATGCACTTCTGTAAAGAGGGGGTTTGTTCACTGTAACACGGCATGCACTTCTGTAGAAGAGGGGCTTGTTCACTGTAACACAGTGTGCACTTCTGTAGAAAGAGGGGGTTTGTTCACTGTAAGAAAGCATGCACTTCTGTAAAGAGGGGGTTTGTTCACTGTAGGAAAGCATGCACTTCTGTAGAAGAAAGTAAAAAATGGTGTCCAGGAAGCCAAGTTTGGGTGGGGGTGATGCCTATAATAACTGGACTGTCAGCTGAGGCAGGAGGAGAACTGCAAGTTGGAAGCAAGCCTGGGCTACACGAGGAGATTCGGGAATTACTTGCAACCCCTCCTCTGACCCTGCACAGCCGTTTCCTAGAGGCTCCCCTACTTCCTTCATGGTCTCAGTCTGAACGGGAAGGGGCCATTCCTCAGGGCTCGGAAGGGACCTAAAGCCCTGATGATTCCCTCTCTTTCCACCAAAAGCATCTTTAAGGATCAAAGGTTAGAATGAGTTTCTCACACACTTGTCCAACCCAGGGTGGCAGCAGGTCATCTCTATAGAACAGGAAAAGTGTGGACTGAAAAGAATCATGCGGCCCAAAAATATCTCCCACTGGCCTGAAATTTATTCCTCTTCATAACCATGCCTGAAATTCCACCAATTAGAAATTCATTTACAAGCCCCTCTTGTAAAATGTGCAAGAGTGATTAGCTTTATTTGCTGCTGTTCTAGAATCTAAAATTAGGACCAATGGCTGGGCCTAATAAAGAAAAATTGATGGGCTTTCGTTTGACTGAAAAAGCCTCTTGTCAGTTCTCACTCCTCATCAAGGGACTGGCAACTCCCATGAATTGATAAACAGTCTCTTAAGGCAGACTCTTCTCCCTCAGAACAGCTCTAAGGGAGTAGAAAGTTCTTCCTTATGGTGTGTTAAGATTTGCTTTCTGACATCCTCAGTGGTTTTCCCTCTGGCTGCCTTCAACAACACAACATCTAATCTGGTCCATGTCACATATTCCAAGCCAGGCTTCCTCTCCCTAGAACATCCTGCTGGCTTCCTTCTCCAGGTCTGACATCTGGGCTATGGCAAGTGCGGAAATAAGGCAGGCCTTAGGGGTTCACTGCCTACCTACCACCCAGATAACTGCCTCCATTTAATAGAAAGTGGTGTCTGTGGTTTGTGCTAGCCCCACGTTCTCTGCCTCTCATTGACTATGCAGCACGGAGAATATAAGGATGTGCTTGCATGAAAGGAACAGATAGATACCAGGCTGTCAACAGGGAAGTCAAAGCAGAGACATGGGCTCAAGGAGGTACCACTACCTGGGCTGGCTGGTTCTAATGAGATATCTCTTAGCCCCATTAAAACATAAATAGAAACTAAGAAAGAGTTCAGTAGACTGAAGAAAAAATTTAAGTATTATTATAAATTTTAAATAACTACAAACTCTTTGCAGCAAAGCGTCATCAATCAAATGACATAGTTGACAAAAGAATATGCAAGTTCTATGCTACACCTCCACAGGGCTGGGGACTTCTTGGGCCACCACCTTTGGAACTATAACAGCCTTCTGTGAGAGTCCAAGCTAGCTTGCAGGAACTTGAGAGTGCCATACAGAAGTACCAAGGCTCCCTGCACAGCTCCCATTGTCCAGATGTATAAGTAAGGTCACCCTAGGCAAACTGAGCAGCTAACCAGACAGCCTAGAGTGACCAGCTGACCAAAAGAGACAAACTTCGAGTGAAACAAAACAATTATGAACTAAATAAAGGGCATTCCTTTTAAGCCATAGTAATTTTTTAGCAATTTGTTATCAGTCAAAGCCTGCATGATCAACACCTTCCCTTTTGGCTTCTTATTTAATTTAGCAGGTCCATAGGCTGGAGGGATAGTGTAGCTCTTAAAGGTCAAGGCTAACAACCAAACATTAATTTAGCAGGTCCGCCTCTTGATAAGTGGGACTTGGGACAAGAAACAGGGCTACATTTTATCAGTTAAATTAGGAATCCTAGACCTTTTGAAGAGAGACAGAAGCTCAATCATAATCCAGGTGGCCCAAATCTCAGATTAGAGAAACCGGTGCACACAGATGATAGTGCACCAACATCTGCCACCCTTTTAGTCAAGATAGATGACAGAGTTCAAGGCCAGTTAATAACACCTACAGGGCTTGGTCTAGGCCATACATTCTTCTTCTAGGAGAACCATGAGCCTACCATCTCATTTAATTTCATGACAACCTTATGAGAAAACACAACTTCTCGTTTCTATTTTCCTGATAACAGGCACAAAAATGATATCATTCTCCCCAGGACATCTCCCATGTCCTCTGGCAATATAGGATGACTAGGAACCCAAAAGAAATTTTCCAAGAGGTAGGGACTGTAAACCGGGGATGTGAACTTAGGTCCTAGGAATCATCCCAGGACCCAAGGGATTCCATAAGGTCAGGGCGACCTTGGGCATATATAACTTGGTAGAAACCAGAAGGACCCAGGCATTCTGGAAAGGAGCTTTAGGAAAAGTGGTTCAGCATGTGAGCAAATTTGAATGGAGGCCCACACCTAGGAAAGCCAAGCGACAGAGTAGAGGGATCCACACCCATAGAATCCACAGGCTCTGGGCAGAGGTTTACCAACAGCACAGGCTTTGTGAATCCGGTGTAACAGATTCTGTGCCCCAAGGAGCAGAGCTATGTATATATGGAGTTTTCCATGTCCTCCCATTTGAAGGAAATGTGTATGGGGTATGAGGTGGAGAACTGGACTTACTGATGATTCATTGTTAAGGTATTAAGTGATTGATCAGGAAAATAAAACAAAAGGGACAATATTTGTAGCCAAATCAGGAGAAGTGGTCTTGACATCTTCCTAAATATTTATTGACTTGGCTTGCACAGTTTATAAGCTGGTTCCCAAGCTTTATTTGCACTTCACAAGAACCCCACAAAGTGGCTGGAATCACCTCACAAGAACCCTGCAAGGTGGCTGGAGTCACCTCACAAGAACCCTGCAAGTGGCTGGAGTCACACATTTGACTCTGCTTTTCAAATGACAGAACTGGAGCTCAGGGGTAGTCACCAAACCAGGAGCTAGAACCAAGATGTTGTGGCAGGATGTCACTTCCTAGATCCTGGATTCCCGGCTCTCAGCCACAGCTCCTCTCCGTGTACATAAGTGGTGTAGTAGTATTCAGAGAGAAGTCATAACTCAGCAGAAATGTAAGTAGTAAACCTGAGTGACTCATCAAAAGAAGAGCCCTGACTCTTCAGAGGCCAGAGAAGGCCACTGTGTCCTCAGGTGTTCAGCGATGCCTTCAGGGAAGAGGTGGGGACTTAAGCTTAATTTGACTCATTCAAGCAACTCTTGGTTTCAGAGACAAATGGTTCTTTGAAAAGTTGTTGATGAATTTCATCCAGTCATTTTTTAGCAACAAGTTGCTTGGGGCTGATCTGCAAAGTGGTCTGTTACTCCATGCGATCCATTTTTGCCCAAACTGTTTCATGTGCTAAACAAATCATGGTGACTTTTTTCTCATGTTTGCTTATTTGCTAGCAAACCCGAGGCTGTTCTAAAGCAGCACATACAGCTTTCCCCTCTGACACCTGTCCACTCTGCCCCCCGATATTGCTGCTGCCTTGGTAATAAACACAACTTTCCATGGGTATCCAGGAAAAAAGAGCCAAGCAAGAAAGTTACCCCAGCATCAAAGGTCAGCACTCTGGAAGTGGTTTTTACTGGGGAGAGGAAGTAAGAAACCCCTGTAATGCCTGGGAGGAATCATCATTTCTAGAATCATCTTTGGATAACAAATTGCTGAAGCCTAAATATCCACAGATTATTCTGAGTTTATCTTGTTGCGACAGATCTGCATGCTGTAATCAATCACGCCACGTATCCATAAAACGGCTTGATGGTACACATGTATTCTCCTCAAAATAAAGTTGTAGCATTGGCACATAGTAACTTACTGGGCTACAGGCTTTGCCTGACGTATGCGCAGTATCGTCGGGTGTTTATTGGGTCCCACACAAACTTTTGCCTAATACAGTCATTCTACAGATGAAAGTTCATGGCTATAAGAAGGAAAATTAGGGGCTGGAGAGATGGCCTAGCGGTTAGGAGCGCCGACCGCTCTTGCAGAGGACCCGGGTTCGATCCCCAGCACCCACATGGCGGCCGAGAACCGTCTGAGGCTCCGGTTCCAGGAGAACTCCAGTTCCAGGGGAATCCGAGACCCTCTTCTGGCCTCCGCGGCGTTGCACGACACGGGTGCACAGACTTGCATGCAGACAGTACATTCATACAATAAATAAATAAAAAAAATTAATAAAAAAAAATTAAAAAAAAAAAAAAAAGGAAGGAAAATTAGAAAGAAAGGGAAGAGACTGAGGCAGCCTGCTCTGGGGAAGCAGAGAAGCTGGGGTACGTGGGAGATGGAAGAGATGAGATTCGGAGCCCTCCCTTGGCTGGCCAGGAGGAAGAGGGCTGCTGCCATCTCCAGTCCTCGGCTGACTCATCCACAAACTGTATGCTATTACCCTATGCTAAAATGTAAATTACACGGAGAGAGGGAGAGAGGTGGAGAGCTGAGAGCTCGTGGGAGGAGTTCCTGGGCGGACACTAGGCATAATCGGCCAGTGTGTCACCGAGAACAGAAAGCCACTTCCTCTGATTCAGTATGGGGGTGGGTGGTGGGAAAACACTGCGGAAAACGGCTCTCCCGTGATTGTCCTTCTCAGCCACAGCTGCAGCCCATTCATCTCTCATAACACTCACTAAAATCTATCTAAATATTAGCTATTTGTTGACTTATGAATTATCTTCAACTCTCATCACAGTTCCATAAGGCAGAAGCCTTGTACACTGTGGTGACTCCAGAGCCTTGAGCCTGCTAGATGCTCTCCAGACAACTAATTTATGAACAAAAAATAAGTGGGAAAGTGAACAAATTAAGCTCGAATACACCCCTTCTGAGAGTCCAGAAACCTGCCACATGGCACCTGCTCTGGGCAGCCTTCTGCCTACCGGACCTGTGTCCTTCCTTTCTTCCTACATCCATCTGAAGCCTCGACCCTGTACCCAGGCTCTTAACAAGATGTTGTCCTATCCCCAGCACCCACATGGCAGCTGAGAACCATCTGAAACTCCAATTCCAGGAGAACTCCAGTTCCAGGGGAATCCGACACCCTCTTCTGACCTCCGCAGCATTGCACGACACGGGTGCACAAACCTACATGCAGACAGTACATTCTGACACATAGAGAAAAATAAATTAAAAAAAAATTAAAAAAAGATGATGTCCTTTGTGTGCAACATGGCTGTCCCTCTGCTCTAGTCAGAGGAGGCATGAGGCTGGTCTAGAAGCACACCCTAAATCACTGAGACTGAGAAGTGCCCTGAATAATACCAATTTCCATAAGTACATACCAGTAGATTAGGGGACTCATAGGACTGTGGTCATGTTCAGAGCATGGATGTCATCCCAGAGTTTGGTCACCTCTGCATCCTGGGTGCTCCCTTGGAAAGCCTTAGTTGTTTTGACCTAGAGCATTCCAGAATTTTCACAGATGACATTGACAGGCTCTCAAGTTTGAGCCATTTGACAATGGTTTCAAGTCTAACTAGGCTTTTTAAAATATTCCTTGAGGAGGGTTGAAAGGGAATGAATGAACGAATGAATGAATGTTTTCCAAGAACTCAAACAGGTGAGTCCAACAGTGAGAGTTTAGCACCTGGGCCTCTGGTCTAAGGAAAGTGAATCAAATGAGGGTTTGCCAGCCTCATCTTTGGGTCAGGAATTTTTCAGTCACTGATACTGTGGCAAGTACTCTCTCCAAGAGGATGTGGCTAAGGGGTGGGGGGGGGGGATGAGCTGACAAGGACCTAGAGCTGCCTCAGTGCTGTCTTCTAAGAGCCTGAAATGTGCATTGAATGATCCCCTTCATACTTGCTCAATGAACAAACATGTTTGACCCTGTACTACGTACCAAGAACTGCGCTAGCTGCTGCGCACAGAGCAATGGTGAAGGACCAATGTCCTTGCTCAGTGCTTAAACACCACTACTTACGAATATTCACCAATGGGTGCTTGGGAGTCTAATTTAGACAGCTTCCAAGTGTTTAAGAAGCTATAACTCTCCTAAATGATTGTGTGTGTTGTCCTGGGTTTTATCTATTCAGTGTTTCAAGGTTTCTGTCTAATATCTTAGTGAACTAGAAGAGACTAAGATTGCACATAACTCTCTAAGGTGAAGGTCCTTTGCCCTCACAAAATACACACATAATCAGGTTGAGTTTAGCTGCAAATTAAGAGACATTTGCCTAGGGATGGGTCCCTTGAACTCCCTGCCATACTGGCTGCCTCTTGCTGAAGTTGGGCTGCAGATCTTCATATCTGTATATGTTGGACAAGTTGTCATGGCTGTGAGGTGAAGAAAGGGCCCAAGGGTATGCCAGGCACACACAGAAGTCAATCTGTCCAGTGAATCCGTGCTGTGTGGATAATCACTTATATTAGGGGCATCAGGAATCTTCTCAGACCAGTTCTTGTTCCCTGTATAAAGAAACTGGAAAAGGCTTGCACTGGCCTCAGTCACCCTGAATTGAAAGTGCGGACTCGGGCATTTGGGCCCATTCCTATGATTTTCCACACTCACTCCCAGCTATATGTGCCCTTGATTTCCTCTCCTCCTCCTCTTCAGAGGCCATCCTGTCTCTGGAGAATCATTGAGTAGTGCTGGTGCTGCCCCTGGAACTGGGAAACATCACATGTCAGAAAGGCGTCCTCACCACACGAGGTTCAGACTCATTGTCATGCCAGCGAGTCCCCCTCTGCCAGCCCAGCCCTCTGTTATGCTCAGGGCACAGAGGACTCCCACCCTGCACACTGCACACTGCTTGCCCCTTTTGTTAACCAAGAGCTGGGCTCAGACCTTCCAAGAAATGCTTATTAAAAACCCTGGGAGCAGCTGGGCATGGTGGTGCACACCTTTAATCCTAGCACTTGGGAAGCAGAGGCAAGTGGATCTTTGTGAGTTCAAGGCCAGCCTGGTCTACAGAGTGAGTTCCAGGACAACTGGGGCTACAGGGAGACCCTGTCTTGAAAAGACAAAAAAAAACAAAACAAAACAAAAAAAACCCTGGGAGCTCAGAGAAGAGAAATAGGCGATGCAGCCACTCTTCACGTCACCCAGCACTTTGCAGTTTGCAGTTTGCAGTGTATTTGTGCAACTGTCTCCTTGTCTACCCAGCATGGATTCCTCCCCATAACTTAAGTAAGGCCCATCCAGACACTGGCAAGGGCTCTGCCAGGAGTTTCTTCCCTCCCTGCCTCCCTGCCATTTCCTAGATCCAATCCTCACATCCTATAACACTAGCATCCTAAGTGGGGTCCTAATGCCCCCCATCTGATTCCTGGTCCCAGTTCTGACTTGTTTTCTCCTGGCTCAGTGAACCCACCTGTTCACCAACCCTGTTCTGGAGGTTACGACCTGGAAACATTCCCACTAGCTGGTTACTAATAGTGGTTCTAAGCACTGTGAAAAGTAGTTTCTTCCTTATAGGACTGAGCAGGGTTTGGGCACTCTCAGCCCTCTTGTGGAGAATAATAATAGCTAAGATCACTGGGCCTTTCAGAGCGCCAGGCCCTGCTTTTTATCTGCATTAACTCATCTCCTCCTCAAAAAAATCCCATCAGGGGAACAGTGTGCTCTCTCTCCCCTTATAGGTGACAGAGGCTTAGTAAACACAAGCCATATTTTTGTGTGATAGAGGTAATCAATGGATTGGGTGGGAGGCAGAATGAGACTGACCCCATTTCTCTCACTGAGTCATTACTCTGTGAAAGCACTCATTAAAGATGCTTTTCCCAAGCCCTCCCGGCAGTTGGATGTACAGCCATGGGTGCCGGCGTGTGTTGAGTGAGGCTCTGTCCTGAGGAGCCCACAGACTGGTGCTGTACCTCCCTGTCTCTCCTACCAGTGATAAGGTGATATAATAGAGGCTAGCCCACAGCTAGAGCCTTTTCTGGACCAGACAAAATCACCCCAAGGATCTGACATCAATGATGAAAAGAAGAGGGTCCTCGAAGCCATGGGGTTTGGAGTAAGACAACATGACATGCACATCTGGAGATGCCAAACACTCAGTGGCACTGGGCCAGTGGGTGCGGAGGGCTGTGTGCTGAGTTATGGGAATTGGATTTTATCTGAAATCACTGAAGCACTGTGAATGGGTTTTAAGCAGAGAAATGATACAAAAGGGACTTTCCCTGAAGTTATTTTTTAAATTAAGTCCCAGCTTCTCATCTTGCTTTCCTGTGCCGGCCTCTTTCCAATAAAAAGTGTGTTCAAACAGAGGCCCGGTTAAATAATATTCTCCGGTTGCTAATTAGGCGGTTTTACTGCCCCCGGTGGTGAGACGTGGGATGACTACCTCTGCCCCACCAGTGAGCAGAGAGCTGAGCTGTTGAAGCTGCTTGGGCCCAGCAAGCTGACAAAATTCAGGCACACATCTCTAAATATGCCTAGCTTTGCTTTCTCCTGCTCCCCAACCCCACCATCAGATTCCCGCCACTCCCATCGCCCCATTTGTCTAGCAGCAAACAGTTCCTGTCCGCTGACTTTCTGGAGGCACAAGCACTGATCTTTGCACCCTCTTGGCCCCTGGACCATGACAGGCTTTGCTGAGAACTGCACACAGTTCAACTGTGCAGGCTGAGTGAGCACCACTACTATCATCAGATCCCCAAAGATCCACGATCCCCAAAAGGTTAATCAGCGGGTTTGGAAGGTGCTTGCCAGTCTGCACACATTAGCCCTGCCGCCAACCTCCAAGCCCAAGGCCAGCCTTGCCACAGGGGGTCTGCCCAGTCACATCCAGTTGACCCAACTAATGCAAACACAGCAATAATTTATTTCAGTTCAAAGAAATGCAAATTGGGTTAATATCTCTTTCTCTGAACCATCACATATTCACTGTAAACCAATTCGTTTCCACAGCAGTGAATTTTTCTAGAAACAAATGATGCTCTCTGTTCTTCACAATTCAAACTCACACATTTTTAATGCCACAAACATTTATAAACCACCCATTGCTTCCCCATCCCTCCTTCCTAAAAATACTTATTGCAGCCATGACTTCAAGCCGACAGCCTGGCATCCCAAACTGCAGTATTGAATTTAGATAATGGGACTGCTTCAGTCCCAGTCATCAAATTACCCTGGTTATTATTATCCCCATTTTACAGATAAAGAAACTAGGACACAGGGAGGTCAGCTGACCTGACTGCCCCAAGTTCCACATCAGGGCTGAAATGGACATGCATTTCCAGGCCACCACAGCATGGGAAGAGCAGAGGCAGGACTGGGTTATGCTTCTAGAACGAGCAAGCATTTAGGGATGGCCTTTATGGTATGGACCAAAACACGACCAGACCCCAAAACACAGTGAGGGGCTCTTCGGCCACTTCTTGCATCACCTCAAACACACTGGATAGGTCTGGAAAACCACTTGTAAAGGGGTAGGGAGGGTTCTGTGAGAGGCAAGGAGAGGTCTTGCAAAAAGCCTGTGCTTCTAGGACCAGCCTGAAGATCTGGGACCAACAGGCCTTGCGGTCGTGTCAGCAGAGCTAGCTGTCCCAGACATGGGACCTGGCTCCCCAGCTAGCACTTTCCTGCAACCGTTCCTCTCCATGCATTCCAGGCCAGCTGCTTAGAGACCACCAGGCCTCCCACAGTAGTGGGTTTAACTGGTTGTCACTGTCACAGATCATGTCAATGCCACCCCTCTGTCCACCCAGTCCCCAGCTAACATGGCTCAACTTACCATGGTTCCTCTGTGCGGCAAAAGCTAACAATATGCAAAACACTTACCTGCAAAACACCTCTAGCAATGAATGCAGGGTATCAGAGAGGGCCATAGGTTCAAGCTGGCCCAGGAACCTGAGCGGAAACCACCCCATGTGACTTCCCTGGGTCCTCCTTCCTTGATCTGTAAATTTTGAGTAATGACAAACAGGATAATTCTGTGACAGGGAAGGAAATTGCCCCATTACATAAGGACAACACAGGCTTAGGACACCCCGCTGAAGGCTGTGTACGGTGCTCTGTGTCGCTAAGCTATGATGTCTTGTAGGTTAAATCTATTTAACCCATTTTCAGCTTATAAGGTTTTCAATGTACAGTGGTTTGGGGAAAAGAAGCCCCATCCTATGCTGAAGAGTGTAGGCATATGCACAGGACCTAATCTGAAGTCAGTTCTTAATTAAGAACTGAGCCTTGAGAGTAAGACCATCTTGAGCCTCTTCCAGCAACACATGGAGGAAGGTGGAGATTTCCTGGTGTCTGCCAACGCACCATGTCCACACAGGTACTTCCTACCCAGGAACTGCCGTCGAGCTGTCCTGCTGCAGATTCATGTTACCTTTGACCCCCACGCCTGCACGGAGCATGCCTACGTGGAGGTCAGGGATGAGTCTCCAACACGCTGGGCCTGGTGGGGTCAGCCAGCGGTTGAGTGGGATCTACAGCATCAGCACTCTGCCACAGCAGGGCGAGTTATTAATAAACGTGCTGCTTCAAGCATTTGCTTATGATTGTTTGATATTTCAGTTTTCAGTAATTTTCTCAGTTAATAATTTATTAAATGGATTATTTGTCATTTCAATATATTAAAAATTGATAAAGGGCTCATTTCTTTGCTCCAAAGCTGAGACTCACGAAGAGATATACAGGCCAGAGAACAAATTACAGGCCCCTTCATCCCCATCCTTACCCAGTCCCTGCGCAGTCATCATCCAGTAAGCACTCTCAGATCCACTTCATGGCGTCTCCACATCCAGAGGCTGAATAGGCATACTCCTCCCACGCCAACCACCTCCACGCACATGGCTTCCTAAGCCAGCTAGAATTCTCCATGCAGAAAGCAGGTTCTCCACATCTACCTTCTCTGCTCAGTGGAAAGGAGGAAAGAGGCCTTCCGCTTCACTCAGCATCCACAGCCTGAGGCGGGAGCACTTTAATGGGGACTGGGCTTGTGTGAACTTCAAACATGGGGGGCCGGGGGGGGCAGCTTGCAGCAGTGAGCAAACTTGCAATGCTTCTCTAAATGGCCCTCTGCTCTCCACAGGGCAGAGCCAACCTCTCCTGCCTTGTTGCTATCCATGAAGTTTTGCCTTCAGGATTCTGACTGTGAACCTACCAGTGTGTGTAGATAGACAGCAGAAGGAACAGGTAAGACATTCTCCTGCTCAGCCCTCTCCCCCTGCTCAGCCCTCTCCTCCTCCTCCGCCCTCCCTGCCTCTCCCAGCACCTGCTCTCAGCGCTTCCTCTCTCTATGCCTTCTCCTTGGCTCCACAACCCCTCTTCTTCATCCTCCCCATTCTCTTTCTCCTTTTCAGTTGCTCCCCTTTCCTCTCCAGCCTCTCTGGACTCACTCTTTCCCAAGCTCTGAAAGCCCACTGCTAATAGATAACACAGCCAAGCTTCCCTTGTCTGTAAACTTGACCTCACTGTCATGGCTATAGAATGTGCCGTCCGGGTTCGGGAGCCAACACAACTCTGTGCTTCTTTCCAGGCTGAGCTGAACCCTGGGGCCAAATGATAAGGACAGTTCCCACCCTCTGCTCCCACACAGTCCACACAACCACAGACCAAAGAAGCAATAATGCCTTCTGGATCAAAGATGGCGCTCTGCCGAAGGTCCTCCCTGCAAACACACAAAGGGCAGAAAGAAAGGCCAAAACCCTGGCTAGGCAGGTGCGTGCCCATAAACAACACAGCTCTCAAAGTCACTTTAGCCAAGAGCGGCGGTCATCATTTTGCCATTTCTGTGCGCCTCCACTGGCTCCTTGAGATCCCAGCTATCATTGCTTCCAGCGCGCTTTTCCCCAGGATGAGTTTAATGGCCTTATAAAAGTCACATTGTGCACAAATTGGGAAGTTTCTGAAGCACCGAGCTGGCTCTCATGCATATACACTCGCAAAGTTCCCGCAGCCAAGCGGAGAAGGCAATTCCAGTCACAAAAACATCCTTGGGTAAATTACTTCCTATTAGCATGTCACATATTTCTTAGATACGACTCTAGTTCTAGGAGGTGACAGCAGCAGTTGACAATAAAATTTTGCACTCTTTTTTATTTATATTTTCCCAGCCTTTCTATTTTGTTTCTTTGGGGTCTTTTCTTTTTTTCTTTCTTTCTTTCTTTCTTTCTTTCTTTCTTTCTTTCTTTCTTTCCCCTCAAGTTACATAACAGCACATCAGGCTCTGTGCCATGACTCTGGGGAAACAATGGCCCTGAAACTTAGTCTGGATTTCTTCCTGTGGGGCTGTCCAAAATGCCAGAAACCAGGTACCAGGAAATGTATGACACTGATGGTGTCATAGCGTCCTTTAGAAAACCTGAGATGCTCCCACAATCCTTCACATTCTTGCCTCAGCCACAGCTTCGTTCTCTTCAAGACTATGTCCTCCACTGAGCACTCAGATCACAGATGAGGCAGAGGAGGAAAAGAAGATACTGAGTCCACAGGCCAGGTCCTGCATCTGTTTCAGGCTGTGAGACAGCCTAACAGGCATGTCCAACTTTTATTTAAGTTTTTTTTTATTTATTATTTTATATGTATGAGTGTACTGTCTGCATGTAGGTAGGTGCACCAGTGTCCTGCAATGCTGCAGAGGTCAGAAAAGGGTGTCGGATTGCCCTGGAACTGGAGTAAAAGATGGTTCTTAGCCACCATGTGGATGCTGGGAATCGAACCAGGTCCTCTGCAAGAGTAGTCGGTGCTCTTAACCGCTGAGCTATCTCTCCAGCCCTATGTCCAACTTTTTGAAACCATCACATACAGACTTCATACTCAAGAACCGCACAAATTACCAAAAAATATGCTCATAACTTTTTAAGTTTATGATTTTGTTTTGGGTCACATTCACAGCTACCCTGGGAAGTGTATTTTCTGTTAATGAGTGCCATCCAAACATGTCAGCACAAACATGAGGTGCCACCCTGGCTAGAGGAGACTGACATCAGGTTAAAAGATGCTGGGACCAACCTAAAGCCAGTGTTCAAATCAGGGAGCGCACAGCCCCCTGGGAGCAGGGGGCTGCGTTCCATCCTCAGAAAAAGGAGGTTCTTTGCCAACATCAAGTTCATCTGGATGCCAGAAGTGAACCTCTGCCCACAGTATCCAACAGGGAGCTGATAATCCTGAACAAGAACCTTGCTCCATTGGCCCAAGACCTAAGGATGTTCCTCCAGCCCTTAGTTTACCAGCCTATGGCCTGGAGTGCCCCCAGCTTGCTCTAAAGTCCTTCATGTTGAGTCTCAGCCCCTCAGCTTCAGTCCCAGACTCTATTCAAGGACAGACATGACCTCCCTCCTCCACATACCCATAGAGCGCATGGCCTCCTGGGAGTCTCTCGGTCCTCTGTGGAGGCTGCCACGTCACACGCACTCTCGGTCCTCTGTGGAGGCTGCCACGTCACATGCACTCTCGGTCCTCTGTGGAGGCTGCCACGCCACACTACTGTGCCTTTCCACTTCATAATCTGCTCTCTGCCCACCCCTGCCCCCAAGTCTGGAAGATTCACTCTGCCACCTTCTCCTCCCCAGCTTTGGATGTCTGGATTCCTTGTCCTCTTCCCTCCACTTCCAACTGTCTCACACCTCAGAGCCTGATTCCTATGCTCCACATCCCCAGTGATAGCTGTTAAGCAAATCGTAGGCCCCTTCACTGATGTTTCCCAAGAGCACTCACCTCATTCTGATTCCCTGACACTCAGGTCTAAAGAGTCACCTAGCTCAAGTTCATGACTGAAGAGGTCTGATTATCCCATAGTGTTTCAATCCCACCCCTAGAGACAGAGACGAATCTAGGCCCTAAAAGAAACAGGAGACTGCTCAGACAGTAAAGTTGTTGCTTTGCAAGCATGAAGACCTGTATGTGATACCCAGAACCCACTTTTTTTTTTGTCTTTTCGAGACAGGGTCCCCCTGTAGCCCCAGCTGTCCTAGAACTTGCTCTGTCGACCAGGCTGGCTTTGAACTCACAAAGATCCGCCTGCCAATACCAGGAATTGTGGTTCATACTTATAATCCTGGAAATGGGGATGTGGAAGCCTGTGGATCCCCTGAGCTCACTGGTCAGCCAGCCCTGCAGAACAGTTGAATCAGTGAGTTCCAGGTAGGTGACTGTTCTGGTTTGTCTTCCGTTGTTGTGACAAAACACTCTGACCGACACCAACTTGGGGAGGAAAGGGTTTATTCAGCTTACCTCTCCTGGGTCACAGTTCATCACTTAGGGAGCCCAAGGCAAGAACTCAGGGCAGGAATCTGGAGGCAGAAGCTGAAGCACAGGCCATGAAGGAATGCTGTTCACTGGCTTGCTCCTCTGGTCATGCCCAGCCCGCCTTCTTATACGGTACACAACAACCTGTCCAGTGTGGCACCACTCATTGTGGGCTGGGCCCTCCCACACTGCTCGACCATCAAGACAATACTCCACAGATGTGGCCACAGGCCAATCCAATGGAGCCAATTCCCCAATCGAGGCTCCCTCAACCCAGGTGTGTCAAGTTGACACTAAAGCTATCCAACACAGTGACACACCTGTCTGAAAAAGCAAAGTGAATAGAGCATCCCAAGGAACAAACCTGCTTGACCTATGACCTCCATATGCACACATGTGCACACTAACGTGCACAGCCATACACACACTACATAAATATAGCACCAGAAGCACAATTCAGGCTGGGCTGAATTCCAATGAGATGGCTGCTGAAATATGATGCTTGAAATTTATGGAATATAGGCTGTGCTTTCCATAAGGGACAAAGACAAGAGCAAATTAAGGAATAATGGTTAACCGAGGAGAGATGGACATTGTTTGTCTAAGTGCTCTGTGGTAGGTACTGTCATTCTTTTTTATCTTTTCAGTTAAAAGTTTTTATTTGTCTGTTTTGTTATACTGCTGGGGCCTTGAACCCAGGGCCTTGCACACTGTGTGCAAGTACTTCACCAATGAAACTACATCTCAGACCCTCAGCTGGAAGTTTTGATGATGTATTCAGAGTCACTTGAATGCTAGAGAAACCATAATACAAAAAATTAAAAACATAGTCAGATCAACCCCTGGATGTGAGTTGTCCTGAGTCTTGTGCATGTTCCTTTATTTATTTATTTTTTTGGTCAGTGTAGATGTGTTGTGAATATTTTAGACTCTGTGGACCTCAATTCTCTACCACTTATAATTCAAAATTGCATCTTCCCCTGCCTTCTCCCAGGACTCTTAATTTCTCTTCTCTCTCCACCATTATTTATTTAAGCTTCCTAACTGTATTATTTATTTTAACACCATATCTGTATTATTTATTTTACTGTAGCTCCATAACGATATTATTTAAGTCTATAAAATAAAGCTTTCTCCCTTGAACTCTCTGTGCAAAATAAAATTGTATTGTACTGAAACACTCTTTGAAATGCCCTTCTTTGCCACCACTGGGTAATAATAATAACACTTTGCATTTATACAGTACCTTTCATCCTGGGATTATTTAAGTCTGCAAAAGCAGTTTGTCTGAATTCTCTATGCAAAAATCAAGTAGTATGCTAATATTCTTTGAGATGTTCCTTATTTCTCACCTTGCTGGTAGAAAAAAAATGTTCTGTCTTTGTGCCTGACTCTCCATATATGAAATCCAAAGTGATTCTCTCACTGAAGCTCAGCCATTTATACATGGTAAGTAAACATGGTCCCCACTTCCTCGGCAGTGAAAGGGAAGCCAAAAGAAGACTCCTGGTAGGAGAAGACACAGAAAGGAAAGGTACCCACCACCCCACCGGGCTTTTCTTGACACTGAAACAGCTTCTCAAAGCCTGCTTTCCCATCCCTCAGTACATAACACACACTTAACAGATGGAACAGGAGTTGGGTTTCCTGATTTAAAGCCACCTTCTGCAAATGCCACGTCTGGGCCAGAGCCTTCCACTCCCAAAGCCTTCTTTAGCCCATGCTCAGCATCCTCCCTCATGAGTGCTTTGCTCTGGCCCTTCCCACACCCCAAGGAATCCTTCCCACTCCAAGCCACTCATCCATCCATGACTCGCCAGGTCCCTCTCCAAAAGAGTTGGTTCAGGTGGCTGCAACAAAACACCAGAGCCTGGTTGTCTAACAGACACCAAGCATTGTTGCTTGTAGTCTCAGAGGCTGTTAAGTCCAAGATTAAGTTTATTAAGTCCATGGCTAGAAAAGTCCACTTCCTAATTCACGGCTGAGGCCTTCCCATTGTGTCTTCAAATGAATGCACTCTCTTTATCTCTCTCTCTCTCTCTCTCTCTCTCTCTCTCTCTCTCTCTCTCTCTCCATGTGTCACTGACAATTTGTGGGAGTCAGTGTTGTATCAGAGGACAATTTGTGGGAGTCAGTTCTCTCCTTCTCCCATGTGGGCCCCAGGAACTGAACTCAGATTGCCAGCATCAGCAGCAAGCACATCACCCTCTGAACCATCTCTCCAGCCCCTTTGGGCCTATTTTATAAAGACACTAGTCACACTCATAAGAATCCCACTCTTGTGAATTACTTCACAAGTGGCTCTACCTCCTAATACTATCATATGGGGGTTAAGACTTCCAAGTATGAATTTGGGAACCACAGGAACCCCCAGGCCACATCAAGTGGCAAATGGCATCTCCTTTTATTCTTCACTGATGGCAGCTGGTATCCACCAAGTTCTTTGGGGTTTGAGGGGTGTATGAAGGTCATTTTTGGTTTTCTTTGGAGACAGAATCACAAACTCTCACTATATAACTCGGGCTTGCCTGGAACTCAATATGTAGCTCTGTCTGGCCTCAAAGTCATAATCCTCCTGCCTCCCAAGATCTGGGAGCCACCATACTTGGCTGTCTGGCTGTCAATTGTTGTTCGTTTTCTTTTATTCTTTTCTCTTTTTTTTGAACTTAAGTTCCAGACAACATATTCTGGAGCTGGGTTACATTTACTTGGCACAGTTTTGAACTATATCATTTTAATAAATGTATTTATTGTTGGCTGCATCTAATGAATCTACACTGAGCATTAGTTACTTTTCTCATTGCTGGGTCAAAACTAACTGACAGGAAGTAACTTAAAGCAGGAAAGGTATGTTTTGTTCTCCAGTTCAGGGGGACACACCCCGTCAGGGAGGGGAAAACATGGTGAATGAATGTGCTGGTCGCAGTGAGGAGGCAGAGAGAGACAGATGCTTCTCAGCATGCTTTCTGTTTTGTTTTTTATTTAGTTTGGGCCCCCAGCTTATGGGACAGTGCCACCCACAGTTAAGGTCTTCCCATTTCAAAGAAGCTGGTCTAGAGAATCCCTCACGGGCACACCCAGAGGTTGTCTCCAGTGAGTCTACATCCCGTCAGGTTGACAAACTGCATTAACCATCACAAGTGCCTGTTATGTACAAGGCATCCTTCATGCCCCTAGGGATAGCGCCACGAGCAAAGTCAAAAGCTCCAGCAATCTCAGAGCTTAAAATCCTGTGGGGAAATATATCTACCACCAGTCTGTAAAATTAAGCCATAACATGACTCATCCATCTGTCCCCTGGAAGCTCTCTGAAGAGAGCCTGGTGTACACAGTAAGGAGCAGGAGATACGTTTTACCTGGTTCTAAAAATATTAGTGATAAAGACTAAACATGTAAGTCAGGTGGTAAACAGCCTGCCTGGCATATACACAGCCCAGAGTTCTGTGCCAGAACAACATAAACCAGTGCATTCCTGTAATCCCAGCACTTGGGAGGCAGAGGTAAGAGAACCAGAAGTTCAATGACAGCATTGGCACAGAGTAGGTTTGAGTCTGTCCTGGGCTACGTGAGACTCTGTCTTCCCCCAAAATGTAGATAAATATAGGATACAAAATGAAAAGTTTCAAAATAATTATAACAGGAATTTTTTCTAGTTTCAAAAAAACCCCATTTTTTAGAAAGTTACTTTCATAGAGCTGGGAAGATGGTTCAGCAGCCACCTCTGCAGAGGATCCAAGATCAAGTCCCAGCACCTGTTCAGGAGGCTCACAACGACCTGTAACTCCAGCTTCAGGGGAGTCATCATCTCTGTTCTCTGATGATACTTGCTGGCACACACACACACACACACACACACACACAAACACACACACAATTAAAAATAAAATAAATCTGTTTTTTAAAAAAGGGAAAGTTGCCTTCAACTTCCAGCTAGTTATTAAATCTCTGTCTGTCATGAAATGTTCCATGCAGCTGATATCACTCTTGACAGAAGCACATCTCAGTGACAGGTCCACACCTTCCAACCCTTCTGCATTCACTGTTGGGCAGACTGGGACCTTCCCATGCCACCAGCAATGGACAGCCATTCAAAGGGCTGGCACCATGCTGGGACGGTTTACTCATCCTCAATGCAGCAGACTTTACCTCCTCAATCTCTGGTCCCCACGCTGTGTGCTGTCTGCAAACTGATACGTTTGGATACTACAAAGGTGTCTGACCTCCCCAGAAAGTTCCTTCCTTTAAAGACACTAGAGCACAGAACAGGGCCCCTGCGCTATGCTGGAGAGCCAGCTCAGGACACCGCTGCCTTCACCACAGGCACACCTTGAGGTCTGGTCCTCCTCTTCACACAAAGCACTTTCCCTTCTTTTTCTCCTCACTCTGTCGACCACAGCCTCTCAGTGCTGTGTTCCCAGCACATCACATGCAACACCCTTCCAGTCCTCTCCATTCTTCCCTAGGCTGGTTCATCTTAATAAATTCACAGGTGAGGGTTTAGGAGATAGCTCAGTGGTTAGGAGCACTGGCTGCTCTTTCAGAAGACCCAGTTTCGATTCCCAGCACCCACATGGCAGCTAATAACTACCTGTAATTCCAGTTTCAGGGGAATTCAATGCCCTCTTCTGACCCCCCAAGGCATTTCATGACACAGGTGTACTTAAATACATGCAGGCAAGACACTCATACACATAGAGTAAAAATAATAAATAAGCTATTTTTAATTTACAGGCAAATGTTCCTCCTTCATCTAGACTTCATCCTGTGCCAGAAGGTAAAGAGGTGTAGCCAATCTTCAGTAAACCATATTCTCAAGTAACTTGTTTAATGGAGTGCAATGTATGAAGCACTATAATTATCTTCATTTTAATAGATCAGAAAAGGGAGATCTGCTGGTTTCTAGCTTGTGCTACTCTCTTTCCCTTTAAGAACAAAGTCTTCTCCAAACCCCCCTATCAAGTGTCCTTCCTCAGAACCTACTTTGAGCCCACAATTACATTAAACACTATGGAAATAGACCACATTCCCCTTTATCTAAAAACATAGTCTACTTAGGAAGATATACAATGAGGAAACAAAATTACTGCATGGAAATGGTATGGAATGTCCATAGGGTCTCCAAGGACCATAATTCCATGGTCTCCGAACCTAGCAATCGAGGTCAAAATGCTTTCTGACACAGTGACCCAGTGATACAGTGGGTGGATGAACACATCCAGGCATACACACAGTGCAAAGGCAGACTGAACAAAACTGGAATAATCCAGAGTTTCTAGAACCAAGGCCAGGTCCTGGAAAACCTCCTAAGCCCCAATAAAGAGTTAGGGACATTGCCCTGAGGCTACTAGAAAAGTACCAGAGCCGCTGCACTCAGAGAGCAAGAGCAGACGCAAAGACGGCTCTAATGAGCACAGCAGTGGGAAGCAGAAGGAAATCCCAGTGGGAACGAAGGGCAGTGGGAGATCAAGACATCTGAACAACTAGAGAAGGTTTGTTTATGAAATACTCTTTAAAATATTTCTAAAAATAATTGGAGATGTGGAAAACCCTAGAGAGGTCCACAAAAATCACTCTAGTGCCAACAAACTCCACAAGTTAGATGTAAAATCAACATATTTCACACACCAAAAATGAGTGATTTGATTTCTATATACTAGCAATGAGCAACCCAAAAGGCAAATGGTAAAACAATTTCTTTTATTAAAAAAAAGGGGGGGGCTGGAGAGATGGCCTAGTGGTTAAGAGCGCCGACCGCTCTTACAGAGGACCCGAGTTCGATCCCCAGCACCCACATGGCGGCCAAAAACCATCTGAAACTCCAATTCCAGGAGAACTCCAGTTCCAGGGGAATCCGAGACCCTCTTCTGACCTCCGTGGCATTGCACGACACGGGTGCACAAACCTGCATGTAGACAGTACATTCATACACATACAGAAATAAATAAAATTAAAAAAAAAAAAAAGAGGAGGCCAGAGAGATGGCTCAGTGGCTGCTCTTGCAGAGGACCAGAGTTTGGTTCCCAGCACCCACATGGCAGCTAACAGACATCCATAAGTCCAGTTCCAAGAGAATCTGATGCCATCTTCTGACCTCCACAAGCAATGCACAACACAGGTGCACTTACATACATGCAGGCGCTGCCCTCATACACAAAAATAAAAAACAGTAACAAACTAAGTAAATAAGGAAAAGTAAAAAGAATGAGGTCAACATTAAGCTAAAGCACTTATATGTTCAAAACTACAAAATATTCCTGAAAGACTCAAGAAGACAGAAATAAATGGAAAGACATGCCAGCCATGCTCACAGAGTAAAAGTGACTACCTACGTCATGTGATCCTGACCAATATCAAAATCTCAACGTAATTTTGTACAGACACAGAAATTTTCATTTCACAGAGTCAGCAGCCATAGAATACAGTCTGCACATCCTCGGGAAAATAGAAGCGGGAATCAGTCTGTGCTCTACAATTTCTGACAGAGGCTTTAGGAGATGTCTTAACTCGGTTGCCATAGCTGTAATAAAACACTGACCAAAACAACTTGAGGAGGAAAGAGTTAATTTTGACTTACAGTTCCAGTGGGATAAGAAGAGTCCGTCACGGCACTATAGCAACAGGAGTAAAAGTTGAGAGATCATGTCTTCAACCACACGCAAGCAGTGGGAGCCGACCGGAAGTGGGGCAAGGCAGGCGGGAATTACAAATAATTCAGGCATTTTCTATCAGAAGAACGCTCCCGGGAACAGTCTCTGTAGTGCTACTTTGTAATCCCCTGCCACCTTATAAAACTTTTGTTTGCTTCAAGGAATTCAGACCTTTTCATCTCCTCCACCTGTAGAACTTTCACTGATGCAAAAGCCCTGCTGCATTCTTGGAATTTGATGGCCCAGGAATGGCTGGCCATTTGTCCCTTCCTTCGTTCCCTTTGTGCCAATTCTTTTTAAACAAGCCACCCATGAACAGACTATGAGGCCAGATTCCAGCCAACGAAGAACAGACAGGGTGCTCCCGCATTAGGATGAAACCTTGTCAGAGCTGCTCAGGGTGCCTGCTCCCGCCATGGGGGCAACACAGCCTCCTGGGAAAGTAAGAGCTGCCGGGAGGCGTTCCTTTTGCTTTGCCTGTGTTCTTTGTGCTGCGTTACTGGGACCCTGCGACTCATATTTTACTTGTAATGGCTACGAACTCTCAAAGCAACCGCAGTGCCATGCTTCCTCCACCAAAGCTGAACCTCATAAATCTGCCCTGAACAAGGCCAACTAGAGCCCAAGGGTTCAAATACTTGAGCCTAAGGGATCAGTTCTCATTCAGACCACCACAGTGGGTGTCCCTATGTTAACCAGTCCTCCTCTGCTACAATAGCTCGAAGCAGGAAAGTTTTATTTTTGGCTCAGAGATCCAGAGGTGTCAGCCCATGTTGCTTGCTCCCATCCCAGGGCCTGAGGTAAGGCTGAACACCATGACAGCCTGTGCCAGAACAGCACTGCTCACCTCTGGGAGTCATGAAGGAGAGAGCAGAAGGGGCCAAGGACAACAGACGCCCTCCCAGGGCAGGGCCGCCTTCCTCCAGCCAGGCCCACTTCCTAGGTTCCACCACCTGCTAACAATACCATCGACTGTGGGCCCATCTACGGCTACACCGTTCATTAGGTCAGAGCCCACTTACCAAAGCTCCTCCTCTAAGCCCTGCATCCTGGTTCTGGCCTCCAGAACACGAGCCTTCAGGGGACATTTCGTGTGCAAACCACAAACCCTGACAGAGTGGAAGGCGGGGTCTCACCCTCGCTCAAGTTCTCAGGATCAGTGTTCATAATCGCCAAATCACAGACGCCACCCAGCGTTCTCAGGTTCAGTGTTCATAACAGCCGAATCACAGACGCCACCCAGTGTTCTCAGGATCAGTGTTCATAATCGCCAAAACACAGACGCCACCCAGCAATCTGCTCGCAGATGAATCAGCGAAGAACTGGAAAAGCAATGGAATATTTAGAAGGAAGGAAATTCTGACACTCCTCCCCCACCAGGACATTCCACTAGAGGAAGTAGGCCAGTCAGGGAGACAAACGTGGCCTGGCTCTACTTCTCTGAGGTACCAAATGTGCAGAGACAGAGTAAATGGCTTCTAGGTGCTGTAGTGGGAGGGAGGGGGTCCCGGGGGGGGGGGGGGTTGTAGCTTAATGAGTACAGAGGTTTCCCAAGATGAAGAGTTCTGGAGGCTGACTACAAACCAATGAAAGCATGCCTTACACTGCCCAACTGCACACTTAAGCATGATTAAGAGTGCAAATTTCCTGTTATGTGTATTTCACCACAATTTTTAAAACTTGTAATGCCGGGGCTGGAGAGATGGCCTAACGGTTAAGAGCGCTGACCGCTCTCGCAGAGGACCCGGGTTCGATCCCCAGCACCCACATGGCGGCCGAGAACCGTCTGAAACTCCAATTCCAGGAGAACTCCAGTTCCAGGGGAATCCGAGACCCTCTTCTGACGTCCGCGGCATTGCACGACATGGGTGCACAGACTTGAATGCAGACAGTACATTCATACACATACAGAAATAAATAAAATTAATAAAAAAAATTAAAAAAAAAAAACTTGTAATGCCCTTGAGGAAAAGGTTTCTAAAAGAATGATGCTGTTGCTCAGTTTCACTTCCAGATTCCACAATGGTCACTTTCTTCTCTGGTGCAATGTTAGGCCTCCTCCTCAGAGTCCGCAGAGCAATGGACACACAATCAGATAAAAGCCAGATATGGTGATGTATACCTTTAATCCCAGGAGGCAGAGGCAGGCAGATCTCTGGTCTGCATAAAGAGTTCCTGGCCAGATGGAGCTGCACAGTGACACTCTGCCTCAAAAAAATAAAAAATAAAAAAAAATAAAAAAAGCAAGCAAGCAAGCCCAAACCTGCAACCCGGTACACCATGATGGAGACCACATGGGAGTTAAAATCCTGCAAACATCCTGCCTCTGACCAGAGGGAGAGCAAAGCTCTGAACTCAGCATCTTCCAGTAGCACAACCCTTCCGTGCCTCCTCTTCATGCACTGACCAAGGAAGGGAGACTGGGGAGAGGACCAGAAGGTAAACATCCCTTGCCTTAGGGAGAGGGAGCATGTGCTCTCCAAAAAAAGCCAGAAAGTAATGAAGCACTGGTCCAGCCCAGTGCTTTGGATATTGAATAGGAATTACTAGGAGTGCAGAACATATGGGCTTGCTCTTCACTGACCCCACTTCCCTCATCTCGTCAACAGACCTGGGATGAAACGAAAGGATTGGCACACAGCAGCATCGCATTCAGTTCCACAGGAAGACAACATCTCCAAAGCACCATCTGAATGTTGTTGTCGAGGGGCACTGGGACCTGTTGGTGGTGAGGTTTTCTTAATCCCAATGGAGTACCTCTTTAGATGGGACAGGCTGCCCATGAAGTTGAAAGCCTTCAGTAAGCTGAAGGATGTGCTCTGATAGAAATCTACAATAGGAAGTTTGTTCTGCAGAGACAGAGTCTGGCCAGTGGCTGTCATCAGGCTTTCCTCCCCTCACCTCCCTTTTCGTATTTGGAGGCGGAGGCTGAAGGTCCTGCATACATTTAGATGAGCTAAATGACACATGGGAAGGGCCAGCTCCTCTTACAGCGCAAAGGTATCAGAAGACATTTTGGACGAGAGTCGACCCAAATCAGGCCAATCGGGGAAGCAGTTCCCAGAAGGACCACTTGCCCCGTGAGAAGTCTCTCTGCTAACTCATTGTCCCACTGCAGGCAGACCCCAAGGAAGGGTTGATGCTGAAGTCTGAGCACTCTTGCTGTGGACTGTCCGGAGTCTGCCTGGGGAAAAAGCATCCTCAATCACACGGCTGGGTGGCCCACAGCTGGAGAATCTCAAGCACTGAAATGGCAAGGTATACTGATTCCTCCAGCCAAGGTTCCAAGAAAAGCCTGAGCGTTCTGTGATGAGCATAATTTAACATTGCTAATTGAATGCAGCAGAGAAGTTCTCACCACCCTCTGGATCCTGCAGAAAAGTCTATCATTTTCTCCCAGGATTTGGCATTCCTAGAGTCCCACAGCCTAACTGAAGAATGCAGGGCCCATGCTCTAGTGGTGGGAGTCTGCCACGTATCTGCAGATCACAACTCCAGTGCCTTCCTCCTACACTGCAGCCTCTACATCACCTGGGCCTAGGAGGCAAGAGGAATTCTCAGTAGGCCAGCATCCATCAACACATTTCCCAGAAATGGAACTGAATTCCCTTCTAGGGAGCAGAGCAAGGAGACTCAGGAAACGCAGAAGACCAAGGAGTAAAGACAGGGCTCCTTGATGTGTCTGTGGGGTTTTAGGACCAGGAAGGACTGTGTGCTGTGTGCAGCCAGATTCTAAAACAATGGCTGCCCACCAGCACAGGTCACAGGGCCACTTAGGAGCTGCTTTGTGAAGAGCTGGGTTCAGAATCGATTAAGCAGCAAGGCTATTTATTGACCATTTTAGATTCCCATAGAAAAGAAGAAAAAATCCACTATGAAAATGAAATCCTGTCAGTAACCCCAACAGGCTTGCCCACCAACTAACGAGAACAAGGTAAATTTGAGCTCAATTTACTCAGATGGATAATAAAACTTTCAATTATGGCTACATTATTTGTTGCTATATGGTTGAAAGATTAGGTGACAATATGCAAAAAATAGTTTCTTCGTATTATAATATTTAGTAATGTCATTTTATTTTTTATATGTTTCATTAAATTGTTTTGTGGCTTTATTATCTACCCAGATGCACAGCCCAGAAATACAATTATTCAGATTTAGAAGCAATAAAATTTGGCATGCATTTTCTCGTATTCAGAATTCCTGCATGTTAAAAAGAAATTATAGCACTCTTCCCACATTGCACCGCTCTGAGGCCCTCACAGGCCCATTCATTAACCAAAGACATTACAGAAAGCACACCATTTAGGTTAAAGGGCCCTTCGGATAACAGATATGCAGGCACCAAGCAAATATTTCACTGTTGCCCCGCCTTTCGATTATGACAATAATAGAGGCAAACGGATGCACTCTTCGCTGTAAAGTGCCACTCTGTGATGGATCCATCAAGTGGTGAAACTCTGGTTGCAAAGCAGCACACAGAGAAAGCACGATGACAACAAAACCCATCTCTAACTATCGGGAAAATGATGGCTTCCTGGGGACTTGTATTTCAGAAGAGTTCTGTAAGATGTCAGGATCTACTTCCACAGCACATGGAGTGTCAGGTGCAGAGAGGTATGAGTTTGGGGACAGTGGCCCCTCTGCCCAGAAATATTCTTCCTCTGTCAAGTCACAAAATTTCAAAGTTGCTATTAAAATAGTTTAAGGACATTCATATGCTGCTGGGCCCCTCGTATATGTTGAACATAAAATTATTTGAGATCATAAGAATCAAATTGCAATTACATTGGAAATTTGACACAAGACTAATGTTCAGTCTGTTTCATTTTCAAAATAGTTGGTGCTATATAAACACAGGTCCAAAAGACAGTAAGGAGTCAAACTATGATGTTACTATAGAAAATATGAATGGAAAATCAGAACTATGTGTGTGTGTGTGTGTGTGTGTCTAACGTTAAGCAACCTTAATCCAAAAATCTAAAAGTTAAAGTGCTCCAAAATCTGAAAATTTTGAGCACTGACATAAAACCCCAAGTTGAAAGTCCATATTACTAATCTTTATTTCATGTACAAAGTTGCATAAGAGACACTACAGAGGCTGCAGAGATGACCAGTCAAGAGCATGTGTCGCTCTTCAGAGAAACTAGCTCCACTCCAAGCCCTGTGTCCGGCAGCTCACAGTGGCCTGGAACTCCAGCTCCAGAGATCAGCGCCCTCTTCTTGCCCCCATAAGCAACTGCACTCGCAAGCACATCCCCACACACTGACACATACATACATAAAATTTTTAAAAGAATTTAGACACAGAGGCTGTGGGCAGCTGCCAGAAGCTGGGGCGGAGGGTGTGGACCCACATAGAGCCTGAGAGGATCCTGGGAGCTGAGAGCCTAGGTTGGAATACAGAGACTGCGGACTGCCGCAAGCGGCTGGGGCAGAGGGGACCAGCACGCAGGCTAAGCAAGCAAACCCCTCACACTATGAAGAGATCAAACCTCAGCATCACAGGGCTAGAGGAAGGAGAAGAATCCCAAGAGAATGGTATTGATCAGATCTTCAACAGAATAATAGATGAAAATTTCCCCAAACTAAAAAAAGAGAATCCCATACAAATACAAGAAGCATGCGTAGAACACCAAATAGTCTACACCAGAAAAGAAACTCCCCTTGCCATATTATAGTTAAAACGCTAGATGCCCAAAGCAAAGACAAAATTCTGAAAGCCACAAGAGAAAAACAAGTTACATATAAGGGGAAACCTATTAGAATTACAGCTGACTTTTCAATGGAAACTAAGAAAGCAAGAAGAACATGGAGCAAAGCATTCCCAGTGCTAAACGACTATAAATGCCAACCCAGGTTACTATACCCAGCAAAAATGATGATTCTAGTTGAAGAAAAGAGAAAAATGTTCCATGACGTAAACAAGATGAAAGAATACCTGTCCAGAAAACCAACCCTTCAGAGAATACATGAAGCAATTCAAAGGACAGAAGAGAGGAGCAACTACCCCCAGGCACCTTGAAAGAGAAACTAATAAAAGCAGAAATGCAGAAGTAGAAACTTAGACAAAAAAATCCAAATAGATAATGAGGTAAAGGAAGCAACACACCTCTCAATTATAACCTTAAATATTAATGAACTAAACTCCCTAATCAAAAGGCATAGACTGGGAGAATGGATTAGGAAACAAAATCCATTGATATGTCTAGATGAAACCCATCTCATCCTAAAGGATGGAAACCAACTTAAAGTGAAAGGATGGAAAAAATAATCCAAGCAAATGGCAACAAAAAGAAAGTAGTAGTTGCTTTTTTAATGTCAGATAAAATAGACTTCAAAGTAGAAGCAACTAAAAAAGACAAAGAGGGCCATTACATCCTTATCAAAGGGAAAATCAACCAGGAAGACTTCACAATCATGAATATATATGCACCAAACTCTGGTGCACCAAACTTTATAAAGACAATTCTCCAGGACCACAAGGCACAGATTAACCCCAGTACACTCATAGTAGGGGACTTCAATACCCTGCTGAGCCCTTTGGACAGGTCAACCAGACAAAGAATACACACAGACATTTGAACTGAATGATATGATACACAAAATGGACCTCACAGATATCTACCGAATATTCCAACCTAATACCAGAGAATACACTTTCTACTCAGCACCCCATGGAACAGTCTCTAAAATAAACCACATACTTGGACACAGAAGAAACCTCCACAAATACAAGAAGATTGAAATAATTTCATGCATTCTATCAGATGACAACATAATAAAGCTCATTTATCTACACAAGGATAAGCCCTACTATCTACAAGAACACATGGAGACTAAACACACTCCTGAGTAATGAATGGATCAAGGAAGAGATAAAGAAATAAAAGCATTCCTTAAACTGAATGACAATGATAATACAACACAACAAAACCTACGGGATACTTTAAAAGCAGTCCTAAGAGGTAAGTTTATAACCCTGGGTGCCTACATTAGAAAAACAGAAAGAGCACAAGTGAACAATCTAACACTGCAGCTAAAAACACTTGAGAGACAACAGATGAACCCTAAACTCAACAGACAGGAAGAAATAACAAAAATCAGAGCAGAAATCAATGAAATAGAATCAAAGAAAATAATACAAAAAAATCAATGAATAAAACATTGGTTCTTTGAGAGAATAAACAAAATAGACAAACCTCTAGCCCAGTTAACAAAAAGAAAGAAGGACCAACTCCAAATCAACAGAATCTGTGATGAAAGGGGAAATATAACAACAGACAATGAAAAGATCCAGACAATCACATGGGAATACTTCAAAAACCTATACTCTGCTAAGTTTGAAAACCTAGAAGAAATGGATGAATATCTGAAATCCTGAGAATCACCAAAGCTCAACCAAGAAGAGATTGACAGCTTAAACAGAACCATAATATATGAAAAAATTGAAGATGTAATAAGAAACCTCCCAGCTAAAAAAAGCACAGACCCAGATGGTTTCACAGCAGAATTCGATAAAACATTTCAAAAAGCCAACCATTATTATTCAAATTGTTTAGAAGGATACAAACAGAGGGAATTCTTCCAAATTCCTTTTATGAAGCCAGCATCACTTTATTACCAAAACCAGGCAAAGATACAACCAAAAAGGAGAACTACAGACCCATCTCATTAATGAAAACAGATGCCAAAATTCTAAATAGGACACTGGCAAATCGCATACTGACCCACATCAAGAAGATCATCCATCATGACCAAGTTGGATTCGTACCAGAGATGCAGGGATGGTTCAACATATGAAAATCAATAAATATCATCAAGCGTATAAATGGACTGAAAGACAAAAACCACATGATCATCTCAATTGACACAGAAAAAGCCTTTGACAAAAACCAGCATCCTGAGCCAGGCATGGTGGTGCATGCCTTTAAACCTAGCATCTGGGAGGCAGAGGCAGGCAGATCTTTGTGAGTTCAAGGCCAGCCTGGTCTACAGAGTGAGTTCCAGGACAGCTAGGGCTACAGGGAGACCCTGTCTCAAAAAGGCAAAAAAAAAAAAAAAAAAAAAAACAGCATCCCTTCATGCTTAAAGTCCTAGAGGGAATTGGACTGGAGGGATCATTCCTCAATATACTCAAAACCATATACAGGAAACCCACAGCCTAGTTGGGGAAATGATAGAAGCACTCCCTTTAAAGGTAGGAACTCGGTAAGGCTGTCCCCTGTCACCACTCCTCTTCAGTATAGAGCTTGAAACACTTGCTAGGGCAATAAGACAAGAAAAGAAAATTAAAGGAGTACTAATTGGAAAAGAGGAAGTCAAGCTATCCCTTTTTGCTGATGATATGATTGTTTACTTAAAAGATGCTAAAAACTCCTAGAAATGATTAAGAGCTTCAGTAAAGTGGCAGGATACAAAATTAACCTAGAAAAATCAGTAGTCTTTCTTTACACCAACAACAAGAAACTGAAGAAGGAATTCAAGACCTTCCCACTCACTAGCCTCAAAAACAATAAAATACTTAGGAACAACCCTAACCAAAGACACCAAAGATATCTGCAACAAAAATTTTAAACCCCTGAAGAAGGAAATTGAAGAAGACATCAGAAGATGGAAAAACCTCCCATGTTCATGGATTGGGAAAATTAATATAGTAAAAATGTCCAGGGACTGGAAAGATGGCCTAGAGAGCGCCAAATGCTCTTGCAGAGGACCCGGTTCGATTCCCAGCACCCACATGGTGGCTGAGAACCGTCTTTAACTCCAGTTCCAGGGGAATGCGACACTCTCTCTGACCTCCGTGGCATTGCAGGACACAGGTGCACAAACCTACAAGCAGACAGTATATTCATACACATACAAAAATAAATAAATTTTTTTAATAAAAAAAAAATGTCCATTCTACCCAAGCTCTTGTACAGATTTAATGCAATCCCAATTAAAATCTTCAAGAGTTTCTTCACAGGCTTGGGGAAAAAAAGTCCTTAATTTCATTTGGAAAAACAAAAGACCCAGAATAGCCAAAACAACCCTGAGTGAAAAGAACAATACAGGGAGGATCTTTATGCCAGACTTCAAATTATACTACAGGGCTATAGTCATAAAAACAGCGTGGTACTGGCACAAAAACAGACCTGTTGACCAATGGAACAAAACTGAAGATCCAAACTTGAGCACATACAATTTCAGCCACCTCATATTTGACAAGGGGCCCAAGAAGATACACTGGAGGAAAGACAGCATCTTCAGCAAGTGGTGTTGGCAAAACTAGATCACCACTTGTAGAAGAATGAAATTAAACCCCTACCTCTCACCCTGTACAAAAGTCAATTCCAGTTGGATGAAAGACCTCAACATGAAACCCCAAACTCTGAAGGTGATAGAAGAAAATGTTGGCAGCAGACTACAAGAAATAAGCGTAGGAAAAGACTTCCTAAATCAGACAGCAGCTGTGCAATAACTAAGGTCGACAATTGACAAATGGGACCTCATTAAACTCAAAAGCTTCTGTACATCAAAAGAAACAATCAAGGAAGTGAAGAGAAATCCCACAGAGTGGGAGGAAATCTTCACCACAGAAACATCTGACAAAGCATTGATTTCCAGAATATATAAACTACTCAAAAAACAAAGCAGAACGAAAACAAATGATCCACTCAATAGATGGAGCAAAGAGCTGAACACAGACTTCACAAGTGAGGAATTAGAGATGGCTGAGAAACATAAGAAGTGTTCAACATTATTAATAATTAAGGAAATGCAAATCAAAACCACTTTAAGATATCATGTTACTCCAATAAGACTGGCTAGGATCAAGAAAACAAATGATACCAAGTGCTGGAGAGGTTGTGGGGAAATGGGAACACTCATCCATCCACTGCTAGTGGGAATGTAAACTGGTATGGCCACTATGGAAAGTAGTGTGGAGACTACTTTCCTTGGAAGACGTGGAATGAGCTTGCCACCTGACCCAGCCATACCACTCCTGGGTATGTATCTGTGAAGAGATACAAGGATGCAACCAAAAAAGAGAACTACAGACCCATCTCCTTAACGAACTCAGATGCAAAAATTCTCAATAAAATACTTGCAAACTGTATACAGACCCACATCATAAAGATCATTCACCATGATCAAGTTGGATTCATACCAGAGATGCAGGGATGGTTTGACATATGAAAATCAGTAAATATCATAAAACACATAAATGGACTGAAGGACAAAAAACACAAGATCATCTCAATTAATGCAGAAAAAGCCTTTGACAAAATCCAGCATCCCTTCATGATTAAAGTACTAGAGGGAATTTAACTGGATCTTTCCTGTTCATTCCTCAACATAATCAAAGCCATATACAAGAAACCTACAGCCAACATCATCCTAAATGGATAAAAGTTAGAAAGATTCCCCATAAAGGTAGGAACCTGGCAAGGCTGCCCCTTGTCGCTGCTTCTCTTCAATGTAGTGCTTGAAACACTTGCTAGGGCAATAAGGCAAAAAAAGGAAATTAAAGGAATACTAATTGGAAAAGAGGAAGTCAAGCTATCCCTTTTTGCAGATGATATGATAGTTTACCTATGGGATGCTAAAAGCCCCACCAGAAAACTCCTAGAAATGATTAAGAATTTCAGTAAAGTGGTGGAATACAAAATTAATGTAGAAAAATCAGTAGCTTGTCTTTACACCAACAACAAGCAACTGAGGAAGGAATACCTAGGAATAAACCTAACCAAAAACACCAAAGATCTCTACAACAAAGATTATAAACTCCTGAAGAAGGAGATTGAAGAAGACATCGGAAGATGGAAAGACCTCCCATGCTCATGGATTGGAAAAATTAATATATAGTGAAAATGTCCATTCTACCCAAATTAATATACCAATTCAACACAATTCCAATTAAAATCCCCAGGACATTCTTCACAAGCTTGGAAAAAACAATTCTTTTTTATTTTTTTTATTTATTTTTATTTATTTCTGTATGTGTATGAATGTACTGTCTGCATGCAAGTTTGTGCACCCATGTCGTGCAATGCCGCGGAGGTCAGAAGAGGGTCTCGGATTCCCCTGGAACTGGAGTTCTCCTGGAACCAGAGCCCCAGACGGTTCTCAGCCACCATGTGGGTGCTGGGGATCGAACCCGGGTCCTCTGCAAGAGCGGTCGGCGCTCTTAACCGCTAGGCCATCTCTCCAGCCCCAAGGAAAAAACAATTCTTAAATTCATATGGAACAACAAAAGACCTCCCTGAGTGAAAAGAACAATACAGGGGGGATTTCTATACCAGACATCAAACTATTACTACAGAGCTATAGTCATAAAAACAGCCTGGTACTGGCACAAAAGCAGACCTGTAGATCAATAGAACAAAACTGAAGATCCAAACTTGAGCACATACAATTTCAGCCACCTCATATTTCACAAGGGTCCAAGAAGACACAATGGAGGAAAGACAGCATCTTCAGCAAATAGTGTTGGCAAAACTGGATCACCACTTGTAGAAGAATAAAATTAAACCCCTACCTCTCACACCATACAAAAATCAACTCCAAATGGATCAAAGACTTCAGTTTGATAGCCAAAACTTTGAAGGTGAGAGAAGAAAAAGTTGGCAGCAACTTACAAGACATAGGTGTAGGAAAAGATTTTCTAAATCAGACAGCAGCTGCACAGGAAATAAGGTCAACAAGTGACAAGTGGGACCTCATTAAACTCAAAAGTTTCTGTACTGCAAAAGAAACAATCAGGGAAATGAAGAGAAAACCCACAGAGTGGGAGGAAACCTTCACTGCTGATTCATCTGACAGAGCATTAACTTCCAGAATATATAAATTACTCAAAAAACAAAGAAGTAAGAAAACAAATGACTCACTCAAAAGATGGAGTAAAGAGCTGAGCAGAGACTTCACAATTGTGGAAATAGAGATGGCTGAGAAACCTCTTAAAAAGTGTTCAACATCACTAATAATTAAGGAAATTAAATTAAAGCCACTTTAAGATATCATCTCACTCTGATAAGGCTGGCTAGGATCAATAAAACAAATGATACCAAATGCTGGAGAAGGTGTGGGAAAAGGGGAACACTCATCCACTGCTGGTGGGAATGCAAATCTGTACAACCACTATGGAAATCAGTATGGATAACTCTTAAAAGACTCAAAATGAGCTTACCACCTGATCCAGCCATACCACTTCTGGGTATATATCCATCAGATTCTTCCTACAACAGAGATACATGTACAGCCATGTTTATTCCAGCTCTCTTCACAATAGCAAAGAGCTGGAACCAACCCAGGTGCCCCTCAACCAATGAGTGGATAGAGAAAATGTGGTACATTTACACGATGGAGTACTATGCAGCAGTAAAGAAAGTTGACATCATGAAATTTGCGGGTAAATGGAAGGATCTAGAAGATTTTATGCTAAGTGAAGTAATGCAGTCCCAGAAAAACAAAAGACAAATAGTATCCCTCATCTGTGGATGCTAGTGCCAAATACCTAGGTGTAAGACAAAATGAGCAACATTAATGTTATATTCCTCATGATCTAAAGACAACTGTGCTCTTATATTGGGAATCCCTACACAGGTTCTAGAGCTGACCTAACACTTATTTTCAGACCTTGAATTTTTAGTATATGATGGAGAGTATGTGTGCATCTTTCAGAGTAATATGGGATTAAAATGGAAACATGGGAATCAAGAAATATGACATGGAAGTAACATAAAGTTTGTTTCCAAAGGATGCAATGTTAATACAGGTGCAATGTAAAAGGCTGGTGCAACTTAGCCTTTCTGGGTGCTTAAGGACCATATTTGACATCCACACCAATTTGGCAGAGGGACCTAGGGGATAACTTTGTTCCTTGCCCTCAAAGGACAACCAAGTCTTAGGGGATTATGCATGGGGTCATTTCTTGAAATGTCCTGCAGAGGTGGGTCATCAGTGTTCCTATTCAGGGAGGTCTCAGGGAGCCACAAAGGGGACTTCAGCCAATGTCCACTCTACAAAGTGGAAAGTCTGCTCATGCTTCAGAAAAGGAAGCCTGGTCTAGCAAGACCTGATTTTGTCCTCAAGTGGATGGAACTGGTGGATGAGGAGCTGAAAGGAGCAAGGGGCTCCCACCTTCCTCCCCTCCCCCCAAAAAATCCCAAGAGACACCTGAGGACCTCAAGAAAACAAAAACCTTGGTTAATCTGGGCTAACTCTGTGGCCTTAAGCATCCAAAAGGAAAGTACAATCAGAAATAATCAGTAAGACCAGAGAAACTGCACTGCAGGCATAAAACTTGAGATCTTAGTAAGTAGACAAAAAGAAAAAAGGGAGCACTGTTGTTTGGCCTATCTTCAATTCTTTCAGGCAGGTGAATCTGCTCTGTGGCTGCTACTGCTTTTCGCACTCCTCAAGGACATGTTAACCTTCCAATGTGGACTGAGGACTGCTGAGATACCCAGCTCATGAACTAAGCAGCTAATGGAAATTCAGCCTCCTCAGAATATGGACTGCCCTTGTTGGACTGCCTGGGCTGTATCATGGAGGCCAGTGCAGGGGGATCAACACGGGACAGGACACGTGCTTATTCGGTGGACTATGGGAGGGAAAGACCCCAATGTGGAGCACAAGTGCAGGATTGATAGTTGTTTGGGTTTGTCAAGGAGGAGCCTTCCAGCACTTCCTTTTAGGAAAAAAAAGTCCTCCAATTCAAGTGATATGTGTATGTATGTATATATTTATGTATATATATACATATATATATAACTACATATATTTATGTATATATATATACATATATATAACTATGTATATATATGTATATATACTGAAGCAATATAAGTAGGAGAGAACAATAACAACAAAAGAACTGGAAAAAACTATGGAAAGACTCAGAAAAAGATGCAGGACATGTATGGCAGAGTGCAGAGGACTCAGGTAGGGTAGGGGCATGGAAAGGGAAGTGACTCTAGATTTGATTGAGAAATGATGTAAGAAAAGTTTAATAACAATAAAAAAGGAAATTTTTTAAAATAATTTAAAATATAATATTATCTTCAAACTACATGAATAAGGTGTGTATCAAACATATATTTTGCATTCGTATTTGTGCTTCTACTGCCAAACTATCTTATCATACTCACAAAAATATTCAAAATAAAAAAATCCAAAATTCAAAGTCTTCTGATCTCATGCATTTTCAATAATATGCCCAAAAGGGCCAAAATTAAAAAGTATACAAAGAACTGCTATAAATCCATAAGAAAGGAACCCACAAGGCAGTAGGAGAGCATGAGCAGTCATTTCACAGGAGACCCACGTGACCAGCGAGCACCTGAGGAAGGATCCAGGACCATGGGTGGGACTCGATAACCTTTTGATTGGCAGAATTAAGAAAGGCAGCACCAGCAGGGCGTGGTGGCGCACTCCTTTAATCCCAGCACTCAGGAAGCAGAGGCAGGCGGATCTCTGTGGGTTCAAGGCCAGCCTCGTCTACATAGTGAGTTCCAGGCCAGCTGGAGCTACAGGGAGACCCTGTCTCAAAAAGACAAAAAACAACCACACAGAGGCACACAGGATAAGAAATTGGGCAGCTTCATGAGAAAAGAATTTAACATTATCTTCTAGAGTTGAATGGTCATGTATCTGACAACTGCTGGACGTGGGCTGAGAAAAACTCCCACATGTCTGCACCAGGAAGGAAGCTAGAAGGGATGCCGCACAATACTGTTCTTGGAAGCGAGAGTCTGGAAATACTCCAAATGAGGAAGAAAATTATCATGTGCTCCACAGTACGACATTGAGAGACACTTAAAACTAGTGAAGCACAGCAGCACACAACGATATGGCTGAGTCTTGGCAGAGAACATGACTGAAAACACCCATTCCAGAAGATTAGAAGGTGCGTGGTTTTCTGTTCTGAAAAAGTAAAAGTAACTAACCAAGCAGCAGAGCCTCAGGAACGCACGTACACAGCAGAAGATGACAAGTACAAGAAATGAACATCTACTTGCTCTCCTCAGAGAAGAAAGGGATGAGCCAGAAAAGCTGCAGAGTGGACGAGCAGACAAGTTGTTGGCAGTGTCTGATCCTTCAGGTTATGACATCATAAGCACCAGTAGGGAAGCATGGCCACCTGCTGACTGTGACAAGAGGGGGGGGGTCACAGAGCAAAGCTCAACTGAGCTCTAAACCCTGAAAATGCTATGCTATGGAGTAGTGAAACATTCAGACCCTTGCTGCGTGTGTGTATATATGTCAACTTCATGCAAACATGAGAAAAAGAATATGAGTTGCTCTCGTGGGCAATTAAAAATAGTCTTCTTGTCATAGTGATGATCACTTTGTACTGAAGATTATAATTCTCCAAAAGAGCAGGTGGGCTGTGGAGATGGATCAGTGGGTAAAACACTTACCTCACATGCGGGAGGACCTGAGTTTGAATCACAGCACCCATGTGAAAGTCAGGCACAGAGGTGAGAGCCTGCATTCCCAGTGCTGGGAAAATGAAGACAGGAGGATCTCAGAGCTTGGTGTTCAGGCAGTCTAGCTGGTCAGAGACCACCAGGTTCAGTGAGAGATCTGTCTCAGAAAAATAAGACGGCAGCACAAGACATCAGATGTCAACTTTTGGCCTTCACACATGCAAACACATGCAAACATACATACACACATGCACACACATGCACACACATACACAAATATACAGGCATGCATGCATGCATGCACGAGCACACACACACACAGACTAGGGTGATGCCACTGTGGCCTGAAAGCACAGTCACTTACAAGGGTCATATATTCATTCTAATGGCTTCAGGATGGTGAGAGACTGCCAGGTAAGCAGGCTCCATGACGCTCATTCTAACAACCTTCTCTACTTGTAAGTTAAAATGTTTCAGGAACTGGAGAGATACGTCTATAGGGAAAAATGATACTTTGCACGTATGAGGCTCTGAGCTTGATCCCACAGAACCCACAGTTTTGAAAAGCCGGGCATGGTGGCGTACACTTATAATCCCAGTGCTGGGGAGGCAGAGACAGGCAGATCTCTGGAGCTCACTGGCCTGCCAGCCTTAGTGAATTTCAGGCCAATGACAGACCCTGTCTCAAATGCCAAGATAGACAGTACCTGAGGAATAACTCCCAAAGTTGACTTCTGGCCTCCACACGCATGCAACACACAAGCACGCCTAAACACACTCAAAACAATTTAAGGGAAAACAACAGCATTCTCAAAATTTCTGTGAACCCTAAAAAGAACAGAAAATAGAGGGACTGAGTAAATGCACAGGTTTCCTGGGCTCCAAGGTTAGAAACCCTGAAGTCCTGGAATTCAGCTTGTGCTGATTAACAGAGCTCCAAGGAGCTCTGTATGAGACAGAAAACCAGCCACTGTGTGGAACCACAGCTGAGGGAGAGCTGCATCACAGCAAAAAGAACCACGGAAAGTAGAAGCCTATGTCTGCTGCAAGAGCTGTAGGAGAAACGAGAGAAAAGGGGAGACAGACTGGGGCCCATGAAGAAAGGTCAAGAGACCTCAGTCTCACTGCATGTGAGAACGAGAACAAGAGTCCCAAATATTCCCAACAAATTCACATAAAATAGGAAGCTTCCCAGAAAAATATGTTGCCAAAATTGAGTCAAAGTAAAAAACAAAACAACAACAACAAAAAAAAAAACTCTGATTGAATCAATAGCTTTCACAGAGGTGGAGTCAGTTATCAACATCCCCTGACTGCCCATCCAGAAAAAAGAAAAAAAAAATCATGCAATCAGTCTTCGATATCACTCACTTAACAAATCTGTAAGGATCATTCATATCTTACTCAAAACATTTCAGAGATGGGAAAAATGAAGAAAAGTCCCCTGCCTCATTTTACTGATGCCCAAATACAGCAAGCTCAGTACAAACAATGAAATTATAAAACATTCTGATGAACCCAGGTATGAAAATCCTAAACTAAATACAAGCAATGGGCTGAGGGTGTGCATCCATTGGTGGACTGCTCAGCTACCATGATGAAACCCTGGCTTAACGCTCAGCACAGCATACACTAGGAATCATGGTTCAGACCTGCAATCCCAGCACTCGTGAGATGAAAGCAGGAAGATGAAAACTGAAGATCATCTTCAGAAACGTAGTTTATTCAAGGCCAGCCCGGACTATACAAAACTCTGTCTCAAAACAATAAATCGATCAATAAAAACAAATTTCAGAGGCCTAAAGAGTGACCAAATATATCAAAAAATGCAAGGATGTTCTAGCAGCTAGATAGGCTGACTAGAGCTTAGTGGATGAATTTGCACTCAGGAACAAACAGGCAGGGAGATTAATGGCAAAATAGGCCTTCACACAAACGACCAAATGTATTAATTCCAGTGGAGGGGCTGGGGGGGGGGTTGTAACAATAGAGGACGGGGGATAAAGGTGATTGAAACGTGTATGAAATACTCAAAAGTTCAATAAAAATTTTATGAAAAAAAAGACCAAAAAAAAAAAAAAAAAAAAAAATGGGTCAGGCGTGGTGGTGCACGCCTCTAATCTTAGCACTTGGGAGGCAAAGGCAGGCAGATCTTTGTGAGTTCAAGGCCAGCCTGGTCTACAGAGTGAGTTCCAGGACAGCTGCGGCTACAGGGAGACCCTGTCTCGAAAAGACAAAAAAAATTATGAAAAAAAAAAAGACCAACTGAATTTTGACCCAAAAAAAGATAATCATATAGGCTAGAGAGAAAGCTCAGCACTTCAAGAACACAGGCTGCTTCTGCAGAGGGCCTGGTTCAATTCCCACCGCCTACATGGAGGCTAACAACCATCTATAATACCAGTTCCAGGGAATCAGATGCCCTCTTCTGACCTTTGTGGGCATTGCATGACAAGGATACACCTACCTACATGCTGGCAATACACTAGTACACATAAAATAAAAATAATGAAGTATTTTTTAAAAATATACATATATATGTTATCATATGAGTTTCTCAATAGTCATACAGAAAGCATTTGTACCTGATATCCTTGCAAGTAATGATATCATGAGTACAACAATAAGATATAATAATTGGAAATGGATATTAAAAACCACCTTGATTTCAGTACTATATTTATATACTAAGAGTACTACACGTATCTATCAATAAGAGTGAAGCAATCTGATATTTGGTTTGTTTAGCTTGCTTTCATTCTTTTGCTTTCTAGGTCTTAGAACAAGTCATAGGTGTAATTCCATGTATCCATTAGGGATGGTATGTCAAATCTGTATTTTTCTAGGTTTTTCACACGGCTGTAGTCAAGAGTCTTACAACTGAAACAGAGTCACTAAAGGCTAGATTTACGCACAAAAGATAATCTTTAAAAAAAAACTAATAACGTTGCTGAATAACAGAAAGAAATAATGGAAGGTTAGTAAAGATATAAAGTTCTTAAGAATAAAACTTTAAAATGTTAAGAACTGAATAGACAAATTTTTCAAAGCATTAATGAGGATCATGAAATAAACTAAATAAAATGGAAAGACATATCATTACCATGGTTGGGCAGACTTGATTACATAATTTATATATAAATTCAACCAAGTTGGGGCTGGAGAGATGACGCAGTGGTTAAGAATACTGACTGCTCTTGCAAAGGACCTGGGTTCAATTCCCAGCACCCACATGGCACCAATCAACCACCTGTAACTCCAGTTCCAGGGAGATCCAACATCTTCTTCTGACCTCCTTGGGCATTGTATGACATGGGTGCACCTACCTACATGCAAGCAATATACTCATAAACACATAAAAAATATAAATAATAAATAAAATATTTTTTAAAAATTAATTCAGTGCACATTGTTGCATACATTGAGTGCAATTCCAGTCCAATTTCAAACAGGATTTTTCTAAACTAGCTGTACAAGATGATCCCAAAATCCATGTGAAATAGAGCTACCATGTGATTCCGAAGCCCTCCACTTGTGTGGACCCAAAAGGAAGGATTCGGTATGTCTCCCAATTTTATTACAGCCATGTTTACAATAGGCAAGATGTAGAATGAACCAAATGTCTATCAACAGGTGAATGGATAAAGAAAATCACACACACACACACACACACACACACACACACACACACACACGCACACTGGAATACTCTTTACTCATTAAAACAAAAAAGGAAATCCTATCATTTTTAACAACCCAGATGACATTAAGCTAAGTGGAAAAAGAAACCAAGCACAGAAAACATGGAACTTGAGCATGGAAGCTGAAAGCACCTTCCTGACAGAAGCAGAGAGCAGAATGTGGTTGGGGGGTGGGAGGTGACAAGAGGGCTGCCAAGATGCTGGCTAAGCGAGTTATCCTGGAGAATAAGCCAGGAGTTCTACTCACAGCACAGTGGGCATGGCTAATGGAGGGTGTTGTACACGCAAAAGTGCTGATGTTACATATGCTCACACAAAAAGTATCAAGAATGTAATATGCTACATGTGTTTGTTACATTCATTTGCCCATTCCACAATGTGTGTGCATGCGTGTGAAATGTGTTGCATGTGTGTGAAATATGTGTGTATGTGTACATTGTGCATATATGTATGTGTATTTATGTTTGTGTATATGTAATGTGTATATATGTGTGTAGTGTGCATGTGTATGTTGTGCATATATGTATTTGTGTTATGTGTATGTATATTTGTGTATATGTATGTGTGTATGTGTATATGTATATATTATTGGCATGTGTATATGTGTATCATCTGTGTATGTATGTATATATGTATACACATGGCAAAATATGTTGAACACAAGTACATACAGTTTGTATTTTTCTACTTAATTTTTAAAATAATTTGCATGTGATAAGCACTTGTGGAATAAATGATGGAATGATTAAAGTAAGCAAATGAAATACTGGTGAACAAAACAAAAAAATGAATATAAAAATCACTAATTACAAAAAAAAAATTTTAAGACTGGGTAAGCAAGATGGCTCCATGGATAAAGACAATTCCTGCCAAGACCAGCGGCCTGAGCTTGATCCCCAGGGGCCACATAGCGAAAGGAAAGAAAGGACTACCGCTTTCCTCAGACCTCCACACAGGCACTGTGGACTAGGAGGGCCCACACAAACACATGCAAATAAATAGGTAGATAAATAAATAAATAAATAAATAAATAAATATTAATCTTTAAAATCCTAATGACTAACAAAGGTCAACCACAAACATTTGATTAGACTGGAATAAATTATAAGTAGAAATGAAGATAGTTGCAATCCACAAATTAGCCAGATTCCACAAATAATCTCTACATAAGCCTTAAAAATCTCAACTTAAAAAATGGAGTATCATGTGAGTGCAGCAGAGTGGGCCTGTATGCTGCTCTCTGAAGTTTCTGTGCAGATAAAATACTCCAAAGCAAATTCAAGTCAAAACAAGAGCAATACTTCACCATCAGATAGGGCTGCTGGGTTCAAGGTCAGTCCTGACTTAGCAGCAGCAAGGATGCAGTCCTTGAATTTTCCCCATATGGGAAATAGAGCATCTACAACACCACACACCTGTGGGTGAGGGCTCACTGCATGACTTCAATCTCTAACACCTCATAAACCACCTTCTTGTGGGTTAGTGTATTAGTCACTTTTCTGATGCTGTGATAAAACCACCATGACCAAGGGAACTTATCAAAGGAAGAGTTTATTTGAGCTTACAATTGACAGTTCCAGGGAATTAGAGTCCATCATGGCGGGATGCATGGCAGCTGGAGCTGGAGCAGAAGGCTGAGGTTCACATCTGGCAATAAGCACCTTCAAGAGAGAGAGATACTGGAGACCACAAGGCTTGTTAAACTCACTAAGCCCACCCCCAATGACGTACTTCCTCCAGCACAGCCACACCTTCTAAGACCTCCAAGAACAGTGCCACCAACTGGAGACAAAATGTCTGAATACTTAAAGCCTATGGGGGACACTCATTCAAACCACCACAGTTAGTAATAATATTGTTGAACCCATCCTTTCCTATTATGGTTTAAATACATAATGAGTCCCACAGACTCATGTATTAGAACAGTTCATCCCCAACTGATGGCTCTACGTTGGAAGGTTATGGAACCTTTTGAACATGGGGCTCAGCTAGTAGGCACAGAGACCTAGGACCGTAAGAGCAGGTGTGTGGGTTAAAGCCTCCACCTCCTCGACACAGTTGTTCTGCTTCACGGGTAGTCTCAGAGAAGCCAGCAAGTGACCTCCATGCACACCACCATGCCTTCCTATCTGTGGTGGACTGTCTCTTCATCCCTTTAAATCATGAGTCAAAATAAATTCTCCCTCCTTAACTGGTTTCTTCCAGGTATGCATAATGGCCTTCAATCTACTCAAACGGTAAGCCATATTTAGCCTTTGACTCAATTGATGTGGCACATGTTTTTGAGCAGTGCTTGAGGTGTATTTACTTGTAAGAAAGATGGGGAGACCCATATCTGCAAGAACTCCAATGTAAGAGCATGGTAAGAGCTTGGAAGCCGCACGTCTATCAGTCCTCTACCAGCCCACAGCAGCAGCTCTTTACCTTAAGTCTGCTGCTTCTGCTAAAAAGAAATTCACTGATAACAAAGGTATCTGTGAATTTACCATATTCTGAGAGAAGACCAGAAATAAACTATCTTTCGCACTCAAAGTGCTGATAAACTGGCAGGTGGATTCTATCCCGGAGTCCCTCAGTCACAACAGGTAGGAATTTCTCACAGGATAGGAGTGAGCTGGAGCTACGGCATCCATGTGCTCACACCTTTAACCCGACATTCTTGTATTTTCACAGGCACAGGCCTCTCAGAGTCTCACCCAACCCTGCTCTGTACAGTAGAGACAGCATGTGGAATAAATGGGCTGATGCTACATCTTGATGCCATACTGCGATCTGCAAGGCAAAGGTCTTGTCCCTGGAAATGCGTGCAGTCTCCCTGGAGAGGGACAATCTTCCCTAGAGCCAATTACCCAAAGAGGTCGCCGACTCCCGAAGGGCAGCCTCGGGCAGGGAAGAGAACCTGATTTCTCATGGAGCCTCATTTTATAGGCGCAGTTCTTCAAGGAGTCAAGATGCCTGGGGTGTGCTCTGGGGTAATTGATGCTAAAGAGAGGCCCGCCCCATGCAGTCAGGCTGAGAGACGGGTAAGACGAATCCCATTGCTTCCAGAAACCAAGCAGTGACGGCTACAGCAGCTCTGGGAGTGCAGCGTCCTCTCTGGGCTTAGGCGTCTTTATCTTTTCCTAGGGTTCGTCTCCTCTGAGATTCCTGCATGCATACATCGGTGGATTTGTTGCTTTATTCATCAGTATGAAGGATGCCTGACAGAATCATGAGGTATCGAGAGGGTGAAAACTTAATCCAGGGTCTGGAGAGATGGGTCATTCAGTAAAGTGCTTGCCAGGCAAAGATGAGACGTCAGTGTGGATGGATCCCTGGCACCCAGATAAATAGCCTAATTTAGTGCTACCCACCTGCAGTCCTGGCACTGGGGGTGGGGTGTAGACAGGAGATCCCTGATGCTTGAGCAACAGGTTCAGTGCATCAAAAAACAATGTGGAGAGTGATAGAGGAAGGACATCTACCTCTGTGCATGTCCTTGCACAGACATGTACGCTCACACATAAACACATGCATGTACATACAACACATGCATATAAATGCCTTAAAAAGGAACTTAATCCAACTGTGATGTTTAATCCAACCATGATGTTTAGAGGTGAGGCCTTCAGAGGGTAATTAGAATTAAACAACCATCACAATTGAGAAAGAGAGAGGGCAGCCAAGACACCTCTATCTATCTATATATGATAGATAGATAGATAGATAGATAGATAGATAGATAGATAGATAGATAGATAGATAGAGATGTGTGTGTGTATAAGATCCCCATCTCTTGGCATGTGATGTCCTGTGCCACCTTGGGATTCTGTCACTCTAAGCCATCCTGTCATTGGTAGTGTGTTATTAGCAGCACAAAGAATATTAAAACAGCTCCTTCTCAAGTACTCAGTCAAGCACTGATGGAGCACACAGGTACTAATGACCTGTGTTCATGCTTGGTTTATGATGTTCCATCTCTGTGTGAGAATTAATGGTGGGTCCTCAAACAGAGCCATTTTTTGTTTTTAACTTATAAAATATAACCAGAAAATTTTCAACATGGAATTACATGTCTTCCCATAATTCATATTCTCATAGACACCCTTTCCTCCAGTGAAAAGATCTCTCTTCTCCCATTACCAACCTCATCGGTTAGTTCACACTGCCTGTGTAGCAGACTACCAAGTACTGAGTGATCTGAAATACTAATCACTTATCGCTAATGCATGATGATGCAGACTGGGAATCTGGGCAACGGTCAGCAGGACGTTCTTTTGTTGGACTCCTGCTTCTCCTGCGTAGGCCTCAGGTGGGATGGGACTATGGGTCTAGGTAGCCTCATTCACTTGTAACAGTTGGTGGCTGTCAGCTTGGATGACAGAGCTAGTGAGGCCATGCTACCAAGTACCTAGCTCAGATACAACAACTCTGTGGTCAGTCAGAGCTCCTAAAAACTGTAGAAGATGGGGCTGAAAAAATGGAGCTACTCTTAAAAGCACTTGCTGGTATTCCGGGGGACCCAAGTTCAGTTCCCACATTGATCAGTTCACAACCACCTAGAACTCAAGTTCCAGGGTATCTGATGCCATCTACTGTCTCCCTGGACACCTTCACTCACACAGACACATACCCATACACAGATACATGTGCGTACATATACACAGACAAATACCCATACACAGATACATGTGTGTACATATAATTTAAAATGTAAAATAAATCTCTTTTTTTAAAAATGCAGAAATCAATTTCAATCCATAATTGCTTGTTTGGTCTTTGAGTTCCATTTGGTGATATACCATTGACTAAAGAAAAGCACATTGCCACATCGAGAATATGATTAGGATGCTGTTAATAACCAGTTTTAAATATGGGGGGTCATTTCACCAATTTTTTTCAAACAATTTACTATGCCAGCCTTGAACAGCCTTGGTCTTATTTTATGACACATGAAGATTCCTGTAGACACACAACATCTTCACACACAGTCACACATGCACAGAAAAAGGCACCACATGTTCTCACACAAAAACACATGTGCGGGGGATGGAGAGATGGCCTAGCAGTTAAGAGCGCTGACTGCTCTTGCAGAGGAGCCAGGTTCGATCCCCAGCACCCACATGACTGCTGAAAACCATCTTTGACTCCAGGTCCAGGGGAATCCGACGCCCTCTTCTGACCTCCGCGGCATTGCACGACATGGGTGCACCAACCTACATGCATACAGTACATTCGTACACATAAAAATAAATAAAATTTTAAAAAAACACATGTGTATGCATAGCATATGCACTCATGAACACAAGCCCACAGAGAAAGAGTTACATGGAGATGCACATAAAATCAGTCAGGTGCACAGGCTCCAGGGCAATTTATAAGGCAAGGTTTGGCCGTACACATTCTATTTCATTTTAACTCTCAGATTCTCTTTGAGAAAATTCACCGTGGCAAATTCTAGAGAAGAAATCTGCCGCTCCCAGCCATCCTTTGAGATGAAGGGTTAAGCGATTAAAGATGACCCAGCCTGCCAGCTGCAGGCCCTTCTCTGTGGTCTGATTTCTCAAGATGATACAGCTCACTTCCCAGCAGTGATTGCAAGATTTAAATCTAAGTCAGGAGAGAAAAAATGCAATTCTTAGTATGATGTTAGTTAGAGCATAGCTAGAGACAGCATAACCAATGAACAGACGAAGTCCTGGAGAATTGTTTAACCATTTGACGAGATGAGAAATACCAAGATGCATTTCCACTTCCTCAGAGAGCAGACCTAGCAGGTCTCCTGGTCTGATTTCCTGGGTATCTAATATAGAAGTAGGTTCTGGAAAAGACAGGGCTTTTTAAACAAAGCTCTCTTCATTCTCTACTGGAAGCTTTCACATCTCCATGCATATATTAACAACAATTTATAATTAATAAGTGTTTATATTCATAAATGTTTAAGTAACAATATTATTGAAAGGCATGTGCTAAAAATAGGATAATCTGTATTTCTCTCTCTCCTGAGTTCCTGATGGCTTTGGGGGGAAAAAGATCACAACAATCTTCTTTTCCCCTATACAGACAAAATTTCTAGAGAATTTATATCTGAACGCTCAAACCAGAATTTCAAATATTGAGCATTCTTTTAAGCTTACCATTTCTTCCTGTAGACTTTTGGGCCAGGACTAGTTGGCCCTAGCACCACCATCTAAGCTTCTTTTTAAAGACACCTCTTCCTGTTCATTACATAATGTTTCCCTGATACTATCCAAGGATGCAGCCCAGACCTCAGACCTCCGTGGCCCACGTCCATTAACTTCTGGATCACAGACATGCTTGGAAATATAGTGGAAAAACAGTGCGAGCTCAAAACAGGGGGGACCAGACTACTGAGTTTCTCAAAACTGGCAAAGATGGAGGGTTGAGGAACACATCACATCACGAGCCTGTAATTGTAAGAGTCCAGAGACCTCCAAAGCAGCTGACCACATCTGGTCTAGAAATCTGGATGCCCAGAGGCCCCAGAAGGTGGCCTAAACCAAGAAAGGAGCCAAGTGTGGCTGTGGATGATGAGATGCCCCCTGTTCAGCCTGGGACTCCTAGCCCAGCCTTTCAGACCTTCCAAAGTATCTTGCTAAATGTTTCCAGATAATTCAGACTGAAGTTTATCTGTAGAGCAGTCAATTAATTAATGAATCAGCCAAACGAGAAAAAAAAAAATCAAGTTTCCAAAGCATGAATTCTTACTTAAGAATCCCAGTTCTGGGCTGGAGAGACGGCCTAGTGGTTAAGAGCACTGACTGCTCTTTCAGAGGACCCAGGTTTGATCCCCGCACCCATATCGTGGTTTACTCACCTCCATTTCCTCGGTCGTGACCTGAACTGCAGCTGGCCTGGAGGAGGTTCCTACATCTGGTGCCCAACGTGGTCTGCGCCCCCCACCTCACCCTGCATTTGTGAGACATCTCTGGATCCCGGCGAGTAGACCCCTTTATGTTTTCTGTGCTTATGGCCACACGAAAGTAAGTGCGGCCCCCTTCCCTTTGATTTCAATTCGTTTGTCATCCTCTTCGTTTTATTGTTAGGGAGGTACATACCACCACGTCTGGGGGCTCCACCTCTTAGTTCCTCCTGCTGATCCACTCAGGACTCAGAACCAGCCCTCTGTATATAGACGCCACTCCAGAGACACCATGCAGACATAGGGCCAAAGGAGTAACGTCCCCTGGAACTCCTCTGCTAAACACAGGACGCTTTTGGATCCGACACACACTCTTTGTCTGAACTAGTTCAGTCCAAGCACTTGCCTGCCCACCCTCTCCCCTGCTGCTATGGGCAACCTTCTCGCCATAATTATAAACCTTTTGAAAGGCTCCTTGACAGAGGATGATCTACTCTGTTACAAAAACGCCAAAGAAAATCCAATGAAGAGAATTCCCCTCCTGCTCCCAACTCACAAAACCTACCTCCACCTGTCCCTACTCAATCAATACACCTCAGAGAGAGGCCCAGGAAGTTCTCCTATCTTCCTCCTCTCCACTCAGTGCCCCCCCTTACCTCATCCACCATCACACTTGCATGCATTTCCTGTCAATGTGGGTGCCAACGCTGCTGCTTGGGCCCGGATCCCCACCCCCTTTCTGACCTATCCCTTATTCGTAAAGCAGCACGAGCAGCTGGGCCCCGATTCCCCTTATTTTGAACAGGTCCTCACCCAGTGGGCAATTAATCTTCAAACGCATTACGATTGGTACACCCTGCTTAAGGTAGTCCTTGACCCTGCAACGTTCCTTCAATGGAAAGCAGTCTTTGATGACATGGCAGAAGGTCAGTCGCACACTAACATACGTTATAACATCCCCATAACCTTGGATATGCTTACTGGTTGTGGTAAATTTACTGACCCCATGAGCCAATCCCTTATTGGTATCCCTCATTATTTTGACCAAATTAAAGACATGGCCCTACAAAGCCTTAAATCCTGCACTTCACAAATGGCTGTTACTTCCACAATTTAGTTCAACATGCAAGCGAACAACTTCATTATTTCCTCATCAGGGTAACTGCGGCTGTCAATCATCCCCACCTCCCACCCCCCACTAGAGATGCCCTAATCAAAGAGTTCACCTGGGAAGGCATGAATTCCCACACCCTCACCGCTGTCACATCAGGAAGGCTGTTGTGTCAGGACGTAATGAAGACCTTCATAAATGGGTCGTTGCCACCTGTGACCTTAACCCGGCCTCAGCTCCTTTTGAGGCGCTCATTGTCTCTTTACAAGCTTTTTCCCATAATGAACTCGAGCTTTCCAAGCCTCCTATTGGTCATGTGGCAGGAAAAGTCACTTAATGTGATCCTGCCCAAATCCCTTCACCAGACCCAAGATTCCTTGCCCGAAATGTAGAGAAGGGCAAAGATTGCGAATTGACTCCCATTACATCAAACAGCCCTCAGTCCCGTTAGTAAAACAGAAAACTCCCCCCATCCTTTGGACCCTGCCCATTTATGGCCACTCACCACAAATGACCATCAAGCTCCATGGCTTGCCCATTAAGGGCATTGTGGACACTGGGGCTGATGTCACTATAATCAACCCCAAAGACACTTCTCCAACTGGAGGTTCACATCCTGCCTGCCCATTAAAAGCGTCGGAGGCCAACAGTCCACCCGAAAAACTGTATGCGACGTGTTTGGGAGGACTATGATGGTAATTCCGGCACCATTAAGCCCCTCGTTGCTAACGTTCAATATAGGTGCCACCCTTACAACTGACAATGGTGCCCTCTTCAAGAATATTATTGGCAAAGACAATAACTCCTTCTCTGCTCCAGACCACCACCCCCAATTCTAAGGGCCACTGGTCTCCTGACTCCTCCCCTTGAGTGGGATAACACGGACCCCATCTTGGTTGAGCAGTGGCCTATCCTCGAACCTAAACTGTCCATTTTTAAATCCCTGGTAGATGAGCAGCTTCCTGTAGGACATAGTGAACCCTCCCTTAATCCCTATAATACCCCTATCATTGTCATTAAAAAGAAATCTGGTAAATATAGACTCTTGCAAGGCCTCAGACAAATTAATCTACATATGAAAAAGTTGGGCTCCACTCAAGGGGGCTTCCCCACCCCAGTTGTGTCCCCCTGACTGGCATATTGCAGTCATTGACCTCAAGGACTGCTTCTTTAGTATTCCTCTGGTTGAACAGGATCGCCCTTATTTTGCCTTTTCCATCTGGGAGCCTAATGTACATAAACCAGCTAAAAGATACCAATGGAGGGGACTAGAGAGATACCCTGGCAGTTAAGAGCGCTGACTGCTCTTGCAGAGGACCTGGGTTCGATCCCCGGCACCCACATGGCAGCTGAGAACCGTCTGTAACTCCAATTCCAGGGGAATCCGACACCCTCTTCTAACCTCTGCGGCATTGCACAACACGGGTGCAGACAAGTACATTCATACACATACAAAAATAAATAAAATTAAAAATTTTTAAAAAGATACCAATGGAAGGTCCTGCCTCAAGGCATGAAAAACAGCCCCACCATATGTCAAAATTTTGTGGCCTCCGCCTTCCATGTTTTACCCTCGTCCTGTAAATATATACATTACATGGACGACATCCTCCTGGCCCACCCTTCTCCTTCTGAACTTAAGGTTCTCCTTCATGATTTAATTTCTTCTTTACAGTCCCTCAACCTTCATGTTTCCCCTGACAAGATACAACTAACATAGCCCTATCAGTTTCTAGGCTTCCATATATCTAAAATCAAGCACCTTAACCCTCAATGATCTCCAAAAACTCTGTGGCAATATCAATTGGCTCAAGACTTTTCTCCCAATACCCCCTGCCAGATTTGAACCCTTGTTCTCCCTTTTAAAAGGAAAGTGATCCCCCTCTGAATAATTGATATCACTCCCCAAGCTAGGTCCATAATCAACGGCATCAGTAGCCACCTGTTTGCCCTATCCAAAGACTGTTTTCAACCTGATAAACCTGTAGTTATTCTTGTCCTGGGGACTGTAGGGGGGGTCCTTGGGGAAATTTGGCAAAAAGGTCCTCTTTTCTTGCTTCACCCCTCGTGAAGTGACTGACACAAAATTACTCCATTTATTGAAACCCTGCTGCTTGCATTCAAAGGTCCATCCTATTGCAACCAAATCTACCATACTGAACCTGATAGAATTATTCTGCCACTTCCTGTCTCTAAAATTAATTTCCTATGGAGAGACAGTTGCCTATTTCAAATCCTTACGTGGGGTTACTCTGGTATTCTTGACAACCATTTTCCATGTGATGAGAGATTGCAGGTCCTTCCACTGCTTACTGTTGATTTCCAATCACACTCCTTCCCTAAATCCCAGCCCATCCCCCATGCCCCACCGCCTTTACGGATGCCAACAGAAACAACTTCGGGTTTATTCTTCACTCCGACAATGACCCTATTTGCTTTTTCCACCCCAATCCTAGATCTGGCAAACTCCTTGCAATCACCCAAATCCTCTTCTCAGCACAAGACACCCCTTTGAATATTTTCTCTGACAGCCAATATGCAATACAAGCTCTCAAGTCCCTCCCTTTATCATAAATGCCTCCAGTTCCCCTTTAGACGTCTCTGCGTGCTATCGAGGATCTCCTTGAGCACCGTGCCTACCCTTGGTTCATTGAACACACTCCCACACAGGCCTGCCTGGTGCTATTGCTGAGGGCAATGGTGAGGTGGATTCGCTTATCTTATCTGCCCATCTACACCCCCTGGAACAGGCTCGTGTCCTCCGTCAGCGTTTCCATCTCTCCCCACAGTCACTTCATCGACTCTACACCAAGCTGTCTCTCTCTCCCAATGTAAGCACCTTTCCCATTCCTGCACGGCATGCGCCCCCTTTGCCCCCCTGGGCCCCCTCCAGCACTCTAGTGTTAACCCTCATGGTCTCACCCCCAACTCTTTATGGCAAACGGACCTCACGCACATTCCAGACTTTGGTAAACTTAAATACGTCCATGTAACTGTTGACATTTTCTCCAGGTTTATTTATGCTGTTCCTCTGTCAGGTGAAATAGCATCCCGCTGCCTGACCCGCCCAGCATTTACTTCCGGTCCCTACAACGCCTTTCTCTCCTCCTGGAACATTAAACACTCCGCTGGTATTCCGTATAATCCTCAGGGCCAGGCCATCATTGAGTGGTCTATTCGCTCCATCAAGGAACAACTCTCTAAACTCAGACCCTTCCCCTCCCCTACAGATCCCCACCTCCTCCTTACAGAGACCCTCTTTAAGCTCAACTTCCTCACGTTTGATGGAAGTGGAATTTCACCAGCTTATAAGCATTGCGGCTCCTTCCCCTGCCCCAACCTCCTCCCTCTTGTCAGATGGAGGGACCCTTTGTCCTCACAGTGGAAGGGCCCCGAGCCCCTTATTAACACAAGGCCGAGGCTTTGCTTGTATCTTTCCAGAATCCTCAGGGAAGCCACTGTGGGTACCCTCAAAAAACATTTGACCTTGTTTGGATACGGACATGGACACTTGGTCCTCGTAAAGTTTGCTACGGGAGAAAAAGGGAATCCTCCCAGAAGCCTCTGTGATACCATCAAAAAACATTTGAGAAAAAGGTAACCCAACCTTTTCATGCTTTGTTTATGGTGACTGTCTTTCCCTGTGTCTAAGATTCGTATAGTCATGTTCTTCATCTGTCTAAGTTTCTGTATGGAAAGTGACTAGCGTCCTCTTGATCTAAGTTTTCGTGTGTGTTTATCAGTCATTATAATTGTCTCATGTTGGTTCTGTCAAACAAAGTGGCCACTTCAAGTTTCCATCCTTTATGTGCACAGAATTATTCGTTTTGGCATGCCAGACTACATATGCACGTGCAAACTTTAAAATATGAATATTTAAAAATATATTTAAAGGCTAAAAATTTGAATGCCATAAATATCTTTTTATCAAATGTTAACTATTTGTTTTGTGCACTCAACTAAAGTTCTAGGCAGTTGAATACATAACTGGTCTATTTAAATGATTTTTTGTTATTTAGGTCTGGTCCAAGATGTGGGCTATCCTTGAACCCTCGCCCCTTGTCACTTGGGGCCTTCTTGTCCTCCTCTGCCCCTTCAGCAAGTCCTGCCAGTGTGCGCCACCATCATCGGCCTCCGGCTTCTTCTCCTCAGGTGCCTGCTCCATCTTTAACGAGTTATTGAGACCATGGCCCAGGTCCTGACTACTGTCATCAGTAGACGCTCTCGTTGAGCCCTTCCCAATGATGTGGTCTGCGTTTGGCTCTCTGCCATTTATGACTCACAAGGATAAATCCCCATGCCTCTACTCCCACCCAGACAAACTGTTCCTAACTTCTGCTTAGCCAATGATGGGTAAGATCCTGCTAATCAGGACAACCTAAGACATGCACAGTCAAATGTTGGAACACTAGAGGTGGGGTCAACAATCTCTGAACTCTGCACTCAGGCTCCCACTGTTTGTTGCTCTTTTTAAAAGCAAAAGGGTGGAAATATGTGGAGTGTTATGAACCTGCACACCGGTGCGATTATTGCTTTGCCTGCTGAACAGGTCTAACCTGTTCTCTGAAGTTAACCATGGCAATAGCTGAGTCAGTGATCTAGGCCAATGAGCAACACTTGGCAAGTTCATGGAGGAGCAGATATATATATAATTGCATATATTTGCATATATATATATATATATATCCCTATTTTCCCTTATTAAAGAGAGAGTTTTGCAGGAGCTCACCGCCTGCCTGCTTTTCACCCTACTCTCCGTGTCGTGGGCTAATTTCCTGGTTTACTCACCTCCATTTCCTCAGCCATGACCTGAACTGTGGCTGGCCTGGAGGAGGTTCCTACACATGGGCACCTTCTACTTCTCGGGTGGAGAAAAATGCCATTGGAATACAACATGGTATTTAAGACACACACCAACTTCCCAAATTAAACCTCATCCTGGTTTACACTTCTAAGTAAGTCCCCTAGGATACCTCAGCCTAAATTCTGCCTTAGTTATGACTGATTTTTTACAGTGATGGGCTCTGGAGCTGCAAAGCTCCTGACTGATGTCCCTCAGCATGCCCAGCTTCCTTTTCTACAGGGACTAATGCCCATGGTGTGACTCCCCAATGCTCACACATTCTGATGGTTATATTCTATATTTAATTTTATTTATTTCTTAATTTGAAAAAATGTATTCAGTGTCAAAGGGTTTTTCTGTTTGCATCATTCTGCAGAGTCACCTGAGCCCTGTCTCCTGCCCTTAGCTGATGTTGACAGGACAGTACCCAGGAAGGAGCTTCTGTTCCCAGCAGGCACATGCCTGGCCTTGGCTGCTCCACACCATTACCTCTGCCCCTCTTGATCACCTGCCCCATCGTTCTAGAGCTTCTGGATGGGGAACTCCATCTCTCTTCCCCCAGGAGAATTCTCTGTGGACAGAGGTCAGGTCTTAGTTTGTCTTCTAGGTCTTCAGATGGTAAAGCTCATGAATTTGCCACAAATGAAAATGGACCTGTATCACCCACTGGTCCCTATGTCAGCCTATAAGATGGAGCAGACAAGAACATGTGCCTCCGGAGAAACACAGGTGTCATTTTATCACTTCAGTGAGGTGGGTGGCTACATCCAGCTGAGCTAGTGAGGGCTTAGGAAAGGTAAGAGTCCTGTGGGAAGAGGCCCCCTACCCCAACCATTGATGCCTGAGGAAGACCTGACAGGAATGAGCTGAAGAATCTTCCTAATATTGACCATCTATCTGTTCTGGCAAGCTAATTGGGCAGGAAAACACTATACCTCAAACCCTTTGGGACCATAGGAAGATATCAAATAACAACTTATAAATAATAATCTTAATAAATTCATTCACACACTCCTGCCTCAAAACAATCCTGCCTCTGAGTGAGTGTCCTCCCTGTAGAGAAGACACTGGCACCAGACTCCTGAAGGGGCAAGTGCTGTGGAGCATGGCAGGAGAGGGCAAGGAGAAGCAGAGGCTTCCAGGGCCAGCCATCCTGGAGGGAGCCCCAGAGTTCCACATTCGGTCCGCACGAGGCCCCTCTGTAGCCCACAGCTACTCTTGGGGTTCATGACTCTGCTATCCGTCATCTGCAATGGCCCCACATGGCTTGCTCTGTTTCTGTCCCACACAGATTCTCACCAGCTTCAGATCGTGTCTTGTCTTTGCTCCAACACGTTCAGGGATGCCCATCACCTTCTGACTGAAGTCTAAAATCCTCAGCTCAATTCAAGGACGTTCACACTCAGCCACCAACTAGCCAGCCAGAGCTTTGCTCAGACTCCTCAGGCTTGTGCTGAACTCCCAGAACCTGACTCCCAAATCCCCAGTCAGCTTGGCCCCCCTGCTCATTCCAGTCTCCCTCTTCTGTCTGCCTGGAATACCACAGTCTTCTCTTGGGTTGCCAACAGCATCTGTGGAAGCTCTTAGGTATCAGGCACAGTCCTGGCTTGTACAATCAGCTGTCTCTCCTTGACTCCAGGTGCTGCCTTCTGCAGTGGGTGCTAGTCAGCCTCCCAAGGAGAAGCTAACAATCTAAGAGCAAACCTTTACATGTTTACTTCTGGCCTTGAAAGAGGGAGTGCACAGCCTCCCCTGGTACTGTCAGCTCTTTGGAGGCAGAGAGCATCACTAATCATGGTGGCTGTAATCCAGGCAGCACCAGACTAGGCAGTTCCATAGTTCTGTATTACCATTTCACATAAGCCATGACAAAGAAAGTATGCCACCACAACAGTCACCAAAATACCAAAGAATGAATTCTCTGACGCATATAATTGTTGCAAAAACATAATAAAAATTGCTCAGTCTTCTGGATAATTTTGATTTATCTAGCATTTTCCTACTGCATACCTACTCAGTTAAATAAGCTATGTAAATCCATAATACTTTGTGCTGTCAGACAAGGTATAGGCAAGCCATGATAAAGAATGTTGAAAATATACTGTTTAAGCCAGGCATGGTGGCACACGCCTTTAATCCTAGCACTTGGGAGACAGAGGCAGGCAGATCTTTGTGCATTCAAGGCCAGCCTGGTCTACAGAGTGAGTTCCAAGACAGCTGGGGCTACAAGGAGACCCTGTATCGAAAAGACCAAAAAAAGAAAGAAAGAAAGAAAGAAAGAAAGAAAGAAAGAAAGAAAGAAAGAAAGAAAGAAAGAAAGAAAAGAAAATATACTGTTTATTCCTTCTTGAACTCAGATTCTGACCTAATACTAAAAATGAAAGTGGGGGCCTGCAAGATGGCTCAGCATGCAAAGGTGCCTGATGATCTGAGCTCAATCCCAGTGACTCACATGCTAGGAAAGAACCAGTTCCCCAGATACAAATTGTCCTCTGACCACTACACATGTGCATGTTGTATACACACACACACACACACACACACACACCAAACAAACAGCAAACATGTAAATAAATGTTACAAACACTTTAAATAGTGTCCGACTCAAGACCCGGCCCTTCCGTGAACTGGTTGGAAACCATTTATTAAAATAAATGGCTGATGAATGGAATCTTAGCAGTTTGACTACAAATTAAATAGGTACATTTCTTCCAGGTGTTTCTATTTTGGGCTGGAATACAAGGACTTATCTGGATGAAAGAACCCAATTAAACAATTCTTGAGCAACGGACAGGTGCTGTAAAGTATCAATATGAAGAATAAGAAGCCAAAGTAAGAGATGAACCCAAACTAGATCACCAGAAAAGTATATTAGAACCATCTTACCTTCTTAATAGAGCATAACTGTCAGGCTTGAGAAAAGCTCTGTGCTAATCCATCTCCAAGTGGTGGGGCCAGAGCATTCTTAGAGATTGAGGAGACCCAACATAGAAAGCATCCAGCCCTTTAGACTTTCATTTATTCACTCATTCCTCAGTTCAAATATTTGTTTACCATGTGCCACTTGTAATCCTTTACTACTGGATACTACCAGCCACAAACTGCCTTGGTCTTTGTGAATAAAGGGATTGGGGCATGTCCAGTGTGATAGGGTCTCTTTTCTACCTGAACTTTATATGTGTGGAGGGAGGTTGGAGGACAAGTGAGTTTAATTTCTAGGCACAGAAAAAAATGGAGGGGAAGAGAGTGCAGAGGCAGAGAGACGGCAGGAACAAGCCTCGCTGAAAAACAAATACCAGTCATCATTTCAGATTGGGGTGGGGTATGTGACACTCAGAGAGAGAGGGAGAGGCCACACAGAGTTCAGTATCAGGGTCAGCCTTGCCTCCACACCCTAGGCTGAGACTTGGCATTGTTACTGCCAATAGCAGAGCCAAGAAGTGAAAAAAAAAGAAAAAAGAAAAAAAAAAAAAAACAATGAAATGGGCCTGCCATCAATGAGGAAGCATTGCGCAACGCCAGCTCTCGGTTTGGAAAGTATTCATAAGGCTTTCTTGGCTGGGATATTTAAGACAAAAATAGAAATATTCTCATCAATGATTTATAAGATTTCTCTAGAGAGACGGGGCAGAACCCAGTGTGACAAAGAGTGAACACAGCACACCCTCCCTGTCACTGTGCTGGAGAGCATGGGTCAGGGGGGACAGAGCTATGTGATGGTGCTCTTTGCTCCTAACCCAGAAATTAGAGCCGTGAAAAGCTACCAATTTAGCCCGTCTGCACTTCAAACACAGTCACTTTTTGGACTCTTGGAACCACAATTTTATTCTTCCCCGGAGTCAAAACCTCCAGACAAGTTACCTGAAAGCTGGCCATATATTGTAGACACTAACAATAATAATAAGAAGTAGCTGGCGATGGAATAGGAATGTTATTCTGAACAGAGAGAATCCTCTTCTGGACTCAGTCCTTAGAGGGGGTGAGGCTGCAGATCACACATCAGATTTCGGAAGCAGGAAGTGCAAGAACACCTCCCTTGCAATAAGGTAAGGTTATGGACTGAGCTTATTATAAACCCGTTCTTGGATCTGGTGTATTTTCAATTCTGCATGAATTGCCTCCATCTCCTGGACTCCATGGGAAACATATGGGAGGGGAGTGGAAAAGACACCCCCACCCTGTGCCACAACCAGCGCCCCCAGAACCCAACAGCCCCGGCTCCACTTCACCCGGTGCCACGGCCAGACCACCCAGAACCCAACAGCCCCGGCTCCACCCCACCTGGTGCCATGGCCAGGCCCCCCCCACAACCCAACAGCCCCGGCTCCACTCCACCCGGTGCCATAGCCAGGCCCCCCCAGAACCCAACAGCCCCGGCTCCACTCCACCTGGTGCCATGGCCAGACCCCACCCCCCAAACCCAACAGCCCCGGCTCCACTCCACCCGGTGCCACGCCAGGCCTCCCCAGAACCCAACAGCCCCGGCTCCACTCCACACAGTGCTACAGCCAGGCCCCCCAGAACCCAACAGCCCCGGCTCCACTCCACCCGGTGCCACGGCCAGGCCCCCCAGAACCCAACAGCCCCGGCTCCACTCTACCCGGTGCCACGGCCAGGGCCCCCCAGAACCCAACAGCCCCGGCTCCACTCCATCCCGCATACAGCTCCCCGGCCAATCTTCCTAAATCTAAAACTTCCAATCAAGTTGCCATAGGGACATTTGTCAACATCTTTTACTCCCGTACATGATCCCGATCCTACCAGGTCTGACATCTGGAGCTCTTCACTCACTCAGGCAGTGAATATTTGCTGAGCACACCAGTGTCAGACACTTGGAGTATGGACTTGAACAGAAAGAAGGCCCAGAGTGCTCTCTGGGAGCTTCAGGTCCACAGGCCAGGAAGAAAAGACATCAACAAGTAGCTAGTGGAGAGAGGTATGCAAATGGCTGCAAGCGCAGACTCCTCAGGGTTCACTGCGGGGCGCACTGCAAGATCAGCCAGGAAACACCTCCCTGAAGCAGTAACATCAGCAAAGAAGTGAGCACCAGTTAGCCAGCAAGAAAGCGGAACAGACTCCAGAAGAGTCGTGAGACAGGAGAGCACAGGACTCTGCAAAGCAATGGAAGCAGACACACAGACAAATGGCACAAGCCTTCTCCAGGACAACGGAAGGGAGAGGGTGCTGGAGAAGGATCCAGAAAGGAAGGCAGAGGGGGCTGGCTATGAAATAACAAACAGGTGAAGTGGACTCTATCTAGGAAGCAACAAGAAGTCACTGAAAGCTTTTGAGGAAGGATCTGGCAAAGCCAGAACTGATTTTGAAAATCCATCCTGTTCCCAGAACCAAGTCCGTGTAGGTCAAAGAAGGCAGAGACAACAGCAGAGACCAGTCAGCAGACCAGCGCCTCAGAGTGGCAGAGGAGCTGCAGGGAAGTGTGAGGGCCAGACTTCAGATGCCCAGAACCCACTGAAGTGCCCCCAGCACCCCAGCATGGCAGCCACGCTGAGGAGGCAGAGCCAGGGCCAAGCACCCAGTGGGAACAGCCGGCATTGGCAAGCTCTCAATTAAGGGAGAGACCCTGCCTCATTAAACTGGAAAGCAAGAGAGGAAGATATCTGATGTCACCTTCAGGCCCAGACCTGTATGCATGCAGAGACGTACACCACACATACATGTGCACCCACACACAAACACTCATACACACCTCTTTTGTTAAAACGGGAATTTTGATGGAATAAATATTTTAATGCATTAATGTTCAGGTTCTTTTCATGGAGAGTTCCAGAAAGCTGTAAACCAGGGGCAAGATCTCAGTGAGATAGGCCTAAACCATCGGTGTACAGCAGCTTACCTGTGCAAGCTCAGCACTTAAGAACAGTGAGAGAGGGGCTGGAGAGACGGCTTAGCAGTCAAGAGCGCCGACTGCTCTTGCAGAGGACCCGGGTCCGACCCCCAGCACCCACATGGCAGCTGAAAGCCGTCTTTAGCTCCAGTTCCAGGGGAATCCGAGACCCTCTTCTGACCTCCGAGGCATTGCACGACACGGGTGCACAAACCTACATGAAGACAGTACGTTCATACACATAAAAATAAATAAATAAAATTTTAAAAAAAGAACTGTGAGAGTATGAAAATGCCGAAGAGCCAGCAGGGCGAGCCGCCGTTGTCCAAACCCATGGCTGAGCAAGGGAATGAGGCAAGGCGCAGGGCATCTCTGGAGGAAATCCAGATTTCTTAAAGCAGATGGCTGCCATGCTGCAGGAGTGGCTAGGCAGACTGGAGAGGCTTTGAAGACCCCAGACATTAGATTCCTCCATTGAATGTAGGCGTAAGAGAGAATATGCCGGGGCTGGAGAGATGGCCTAGCGGTTAAGAGCGCCGACCGCTCTTACAGAGGACCCGGGTTCGATCCCCAGCACCCACATGGCGGCTGAGAGCCGTCTGAAGCTCCAATTCCAGGAGAACTCCAGCTCCAGGGGAATCCGAGACCCTCTTCTGACCTCCGCGGCATTGCACGACACGGGTGCACAGACCTGCATGCAGACAGTACATTCATACACATACAGAAAAAAAAAAAAAAAAAAAAAAAAGAGAGAATATGCCATAGTAATGCTGAACCTGAGTCCATGCCTCCATGGAAAGTGAGATCAGTCAAAACAGTGGCTTATGCTCAGTTGTCTAGAACTGAGAGCTAATCTTGCATGAGCACACCAGGACTAGACGGAGTAAAGCATTTTGCTGTAGATGTTGAATATAAGGCAAATAGCATGCACTTCTTCCCTAACTGGATATTTGAGCCAGAGTCTAACAGCTGGAATTGGAGGAAAGAACCACAGAAGAAGGAATGCCACAGGGCAAGCTTCTTCCTCCTTCCCTCATTGACAAAGTCAGCTCCCTGCTAGAGGGACCGGGAAGGGAGGACCAGGCTGGAAACAGGTTGTCTAACAGTAGGGCCAGCGCTTCTCCTTCCTCCCTATTCTTCCCAGAGAACTGAGGCATTGAGTCCCCCACCCCAACCCGGCTCCAGACAAAGACAGACACATGCTGAGCCTCCACTTCCCCATCCCGCACAGCTGCAGAGCAGCCTCCCCCTGGACTACCTCGTCCTCGCCCCTGGCCTGAGAGGAGCATAGAGCAGGATGGATAAGAGAAAAGACAGATGGATTGATGAGCAAAAAGAAGAGAGAGAGAGAGAGAGAGAGAGAGAGAGAGAGAGAGAGAGAGAGGAGAGAGAGAGAGAAAAGAGAGAGAGAGATTCTGTATCTGACCCTGAGAAAGTCACTTCACTCTGGCTATTAATTGCCAAGTGTAAAATGAGAAAGGTGGATCAGAAGATCGCTCTAATGTTCCTTTCAGCTTAAAAATCCTGATTCTCCAGTTCTGCATCTGTATATATAGAGCACCCCCAGAGGCCAAAAGCATTAGCAGCACAAAGAAAATACAATAAGCTCCAGCGAAGATGTGAGTAGGACCCAGGCAAGCTGGCCAACGACCTGCAAGACCACGTATGTGTGCGTGCGGTGTGTGGGGGGGGGGGTATTTAATGCTGGCAGTGGTGGTATTGTGCCCAGACATGACCTGCCTGCTACACCCAGGGTCACGTCTTCCCTCCCTGCAGCACTAGGAAATGCTCACGGCAAGTAACCTAAGCACTTAACAAGTGAACTGTCTGAGACTGTCAGGCTTTCCCCATTATTAAGGATGATCCAATGATCAAAATGTGTTCTAAAAGCCACCTCAAAGGGAAAAGTTTCATTGTTATAAATATTTTAAACAGACTGACCAACGTGACATACCAAAGAGCTCTCCGTGGCACCAGTTTCCAATTCTCCCAGTATTCTGTTCTACGCCCCTAGCTGGAGCCACACCCATGTGGCACATACAAACTATAGGACCACCTTCCAGTCCCCTTACGTGAGGAAAGAATAGGGGGAAAGGCATTTAGAAGCTGTCCTGATCTCACAAATAACACAGAGAAGGTCAGTGCTGAGCTATCCACCCGTCAGCCTGATCCTCCCAGCTCACAATGAAGAAGCTCTGGGTAAGAAAGGGGCAGATTTGGGGGCTGGAGAGATGGCTCAGTGGTTAAGAGCACTGACTGCTCTTGCAGAGGACTTGGGTTCAATTCCCACCATGGTAGCTAACAACCATCTGTAATTCCAGTTCCAGGGAATCCAACACCCTCTTCTCACCTCCACAGGCACTGCGGGACACGGGTACACCTACCTACATGCAGGCAATACATTCATACACATAAAATAAAAATAAAAAATAAAGGGGCAGAGTTCAAAGGAAGCTGACAGTTACGGGCTGAGCATTGCTTCCTAGGCAGTCCACAGCCTGAGTCCTCCCCAGGTGCCAAGAAAGAGCACCTGAAGGCGGCCAGACGGACGTAAGCACCGTTCAGTCTTCTTCCTGTCTGCCCCTCCCGCCCAGGGCATGAGAGACTCCCAGAAGCTATCTGGTTGCCTTTTTGAGTGGGGAAACAAGAGGAAAATTGGAAGGCAGAGTCAGCCCCAGGCCGTTAAAGGAGGGTGAGAAGGGCTCTCTGCAGAGGTTGCGGGCAGATCTCATAGGGCTGGGACCCAGAGGCCAACTGTGACTTCGGCTGCTAGCTGGGACCTGGCTGGAATGGAGACCATGGGGGATAGTAGTTGGTTCCATAGAGCCTGCCAAAGCTAGATCATCCAAGGTCCCTCCCCTATACAACAAGGAAATTTTCCCACCTCAGAGACAGCCTAGGTTAGACATGAGGAGGAAGACTCACAGGATGGAGCTTGCCCATACCAGACTGGACAACAGGAAGAGGCTGTCTCTGCACTGGGTGCTGTTCTCAATGTTGTGACCACAAGAAGCACGTGGAAGGAGGAGGGGCTTGTGGGCTCACAGGAGGCCGAGGATGGCTGAGGATGCTGTCCTTCCGCTGGGGAAGGCAGAGCAGAGGGAGCACCTCTGGGCTGTGGTAGCTGCTTGCTCAAGTCTGGACGGACCAGGAAGCCACGGGACAAAAAGCTGGGCTGAGCTACAAACCTCAAGCCCTGTCTCCTAGCAGCCCTTAAAAGTTCCGCAGCCTCCCAAGTAGCACCAACAGCTGGGGGCAAAATGTTGGGACATGTGGGGCTGACGGGAGCAATTCACAGTTAAGCCCCGTCACCTCAAACCAGTTGGTCCGAAGCCTTCTACTCCCTGGGCTTGGGTGGAACTGTGCACAGAAGCAGAACAGAACGAGGTCTGGAGGAGGTGAGGTCAATGTGACTGCCGTTCTCTCTGGCAGCATGAGGTGTAGCCCACTCATTTTGGGCCCTGTCCCTACAACAGGATCCCGTCCCAGCCCCTCTGACAGGTCCCAGCCCAGGATTAGAAACCAGGATGCCAATCAACTGGCTTTATAGCCTGAAGACAAGAGGGCAGGCAGAGGCAGGAGGCAGCACTGCCACTGTACCTGAGTGCAGCAGGTTGTCTACCAGCTTGTGGGACTCAGCAGAACAGAGGACAGAAGCCAGCCCCTATATCATGCCAGCCTTGAGCTTAACCTATAAGATTTGAGGGGCCAGACAAGGCCTCAGGCTGTCCCCAAACTGTTTCTCAGCAGAGCTGCTTAAGAAGCATTGTTTGGCAAAGTACTGAAAAGGGCCTGTGAACTGCTCCCTGGCAAAGGCCTTGTGGGCCAGAAAAGGGACCCTTCAGTGGCATGGGAGACTGGCCTGGAGCTGGACCTGGGGGTGGACCCCTAGGGGCCTCCCCACGCTGCCCTTCAGAGCCTCACAGTCTGCTCACAGCTCCTGACTTTCCCTGCTCTGGCAGTCTGGAGACTGTGGCTCAACTTCTCACAAGCCAACTGTCTCCATGTTCTGAAACCACCATCCCGTCTGTGTTCCGAACCTTGCAAGTGCACACACATACACACACACACACACACACACACACACACACACACACACAGGGTCCCAAGCATTCCCAGTATCTCAGCAAACTCTTTTTTCCTAGTCATTATGAAAACATGACTCCTTGGATTCTGCAACACCCTCCAATGGTGTCCCAGGACCTGCGTCTTTTTCTGCATCTTAGACACCTTCATTGTCACCATCATCACCTCCTGGGTGGTGCCATAAACATGGCCTAGAAGTTGGTCACCCAGATGAGTGACATGCCCGACAGATACAGTGAGGGTCAGGCTCCAGAGTCGCTCACAAGAACATGAGGAGGTGAAGTTAGGGACAGATGACAGCAATGCACCTTAGCCAATTTTCACACCGATGCTTCAGGAATCAAATGGCAGGACTTGGTGTTCACCCACATGGGACCCAGGAATACATGGTTCACACTTGAGGGCCATAAGGGTTCAGAATAGGCAAGGCTAGCATCACGGGAGTGGTGGAGACAGATTTCTGAAGGAGGAGGCTGGAGCACAGCCACAGAAGTGGAGGAGGCTTTGTTACCGAGAGAGGAGGTTACATAGCAATGGGTTAAGTACATGAGGGTTATGAGTGTTCAGCCTCACTTCTGGCTGTGTAACCCCCCAAAAAGACAAGTCACCTCTCTGATCTGTAACAGCGTGCACTAGACAGAGGCAGAGAGGAAGAAAAGGGCCTATAAAGGTCTGTCCACACTGGATAAACAAAGTCACAGAGACTGAAATGAGGGCACTGCCATAGACAGAAGCAGGGAATAGAGAGGAAAATGGCTAAGAACAGCCCACAAGCATGGGGCTCCCAGGCCGGACAAGGCTGTGGCTGCAGGGATCCTCTCAGTGGTCCCATCTCCGAAGAAGCCTGCCAAACACTTCTTCAGCTCAGTCAGGGCCTCGCTTCCCATTGGCTTTAACTCTGACAGGGAAATCAGCAGCCCAGCAATGCGGGCCGGGCATCGCAACAGACAAGGCCCTGGGGACAGTTTAAGTGGACAATAATTGCAGGTTATTATATACTGTGCTGCAGCCAAAGCCAGGCAGCTGTTACATGTGATTGGAAGAACTAACCTAGAGGAAGAGGATGGACTCGTGGCTGGGACACTCCGTGTGCCATTGGGGCTGCTCTGAGGCAAGGGGCAGAGGAGGGCAGGGGGAGGTGGGTGATTCAGGGGTGACCGTGGAAACGAGTCCTTCCTCCTTCCTGCCCTACAATGCATCATAGCAAGATGCAGGACACTTGCTATGTGTGAATGGCTGAGGTGCAGGGAGGGGAAATACCCACCTAAGAGCTCATAGCAAGCCCCTTCAGCACCTGCAGCACCACCTTTTTTGCTTCTTGGCAGGACAGCAGCAACTTGAGCCAGGAGGATCCGGCTGAGGCTGGAGCTTGCAGCTGTGAGGCTAAACAGATCCTCTCAGAACAGAAGCAACGTGGAGATCCAGAGGGTCAAGACCTCACCCCAGGGGCCGACTCAGCAAATAAGGTCAGGGATGCTGAAAGTGGGCAGCAGCAGGATTATAGTGCTGGCCCTGCTTGTCTCCCAGAGCCTTATCTTGTCCTGGATTCCTCTCCAGGACAGAAGAGTTCATGCCCATTTGACGGGTGAGGATTCACATATTCGTCACTTTTTTCATCCTTGACAGAATTCATGAAATCGGAGGAAAGGTTCATTTGATTCTCAGTTTCAGAGAGATTTCAGTCCATCGTGATGATGAGGACATGACATGGACAATGGGAGACGGCCAGGATGGACCAAGGAGCAGGGACCACAGTTGGAACCATGGACATAATCAGCCTTCTAAGGCCTGTCTGCCCGGTCCACCACCGCACCCTTCTTCCCACTGCCAGGCCTGACTTCCTAAAGGCTCCGAAGCCTTCAAAATAGTCCCACATGCTGGGGATGAGCCTGCAGAGCCCAGTTCAGATCCAAACTATAACAGTACAGAGACGAAAAGCAACTTCCTGACATGCAGAGAGAGACGGTAACCACGTAGCCATCAAGGCTCTAGAGACCTGCAGGCCTCACCCTTGATACGCTACTGTAAGACCTTGGGAGAGGTGAGCCTGACTTGCTCTGCTCTCTGCCACTAGACTGGGAGTACTTATGGCCTTTCCCCGCCACCTGGGAATTCCCTGGCACCTGTAGGAAAGGTGACATCGGACTAAGTGAACCTCAGGAGCTGACGCTGCCTGTGGAGAAGGTGTGGGTGACCCGGTCTCTCGGCTCCTCCAAACCTCATCCCAAGAGCACAAAGAGTGGGGGCCTCTTCGGGGGGATTTCCACAGAAACAGCCAGGCCCTTAATTACCTCTGAGAAGCACTAATGCAGGCCAATGAGGACATGCAATCTATAAGACCCCAGGCAGGGAACCAGCCCTCTTCCTCCAAACACAGGCTTCCAGGAGCACCTAGCAAAAGGCTGGGGCCACCTCTCCCTATAACAGCCTGCTTCTCCCTCCTGGAGAGACTCACCTAGCCAGGTTTCCCCAGCTCCAGCCTGGATTTAGTCTGGCCCAGCAGTAGTCCTGCTTTGGGTCACAGGAGAGCAACCACCTGGCTCAAGGAGGGATCAATTCCACTGTGACTCAGCAAGAGGGCACAGGGCCAGCAAGTGAGTCACACAGCTTGCCCACCCCCCACAGAAAGGGAGGAAATCCGGCCCAGGCAGAAGCCTCACTATGCCTGGTGAGCAGATGTAGGCGGTAAGATGTCCCCTGAGGATGGGGGTTCTAAGTATGGCCCATGAGATGAACCCTTCTTGAATGTAAGTACACATCTTTGAGCTACAGTGCTGGGAACATCAGGGATAGGAATCTGCCCTGACTCCCTTCCTTTACACCTCTTCACACCCCTAACTAGAGACTGTCTCTACCTCCTCCAAGGCAGAAGCAGAGGCACTGAGTTCCCACAGTGGATCCCTGTTATCTGCCTGACAACCCCGGGAAGACTGCTACAAAGAGACCCTAACTGTCCTGTCTTAGAAAATCTCCACGTGCCCTTGCTCAGATTCTCAGTGGGATTCTCGGCACAAACTCCTGCCCAGAATGGAGAGACTTGGTGCAACTGTAATCATAGTTGGTGGGGGCCAGAACTGCATTATTATTTCCTCTAACATGTGCCACGATCTCCGAAGTGGCAGCACCCCTGTGTTTTAGAAGAGGAGACTGAGGCTCTGAGAACAACGTGTTTTTATTACTTGGTACAAAGTATCCATGTTTGTACAAAGTACATGTTTGTACATGTACATATGTAGGGGACAGAGGTCAAAGTCCAGTGTTTTCCAAAATCACTTTTTGAAATTTTTGTGTCTGTGTGTCTGTGTGTGCCATTTGTGTGTGGGAGCCTGTGGGGACCCAAAGAGGACGTTGGATCCCCTGGAGATGGAACTACAGGAGGTTGTGAGCTGTCCAATGTGGGTTCTCGGAACTGAACTGGGGTCCTCTACAAGGGCAGCTAGCACTCTTAACTGTTGAGCCATCTCTCCAACCCACCACTTTTTTTTTTTTTTTGGTGTTGAGACAGCTCTAGCTGTCCTGGAACTCTGCCTCCCAAGTGCTGGGATTAAAGGTGTTGGCCACCATGCCCCGCTCCATCACCTTTTTTTGTTTTCTTGGTCTTTTTGAGACAGGGTCTCCTTGTAGCTCTGGCTGTCCTGGAACTCACTCTGTAGACTAGGCTGACCTTGAACTCACAGAGATCCGCCTACCTCTGCCTCCCAAGTGCTAGGATTAAAGGCGTGCGCCACCACACCCAGCTCCATCACCTTTTTTTAAGGCAGGAATTTTCACTGAATGTGGAGCTCATATATTGAGCTATACTGGCTAAGCAACAAACCTCAGGACTTAGCTGAGTTTTCCCCCCAGTGCCAGAATTACAGGAATGCTCTGTACAGCTGGATTTTTATGTGGGTGCTGGGAATAGAACCCAGGTCTTTTTGTTTGTGCAGTGAACACTTTACCTGCTGATCCCAGAGGTTCGAACACTTCCTAAAACAACACATGCAGTGATACACCTGTCTATTCAGCCCAGAATTGTAAGTCTTATATACATGTTTTCAAGCAATAAATGTTCATCTGTATACATAAGGTATATTTATTTTAACTGTACTCTCTGAGTCAAATTTATGTGAACGTGTCTGCTGAACTAGAGACCAGAACTTCCACATACATCTCTACGTGGACACTTTGAAGGACGTGAAGCTTACTAAATTCCATGCGGAAATTGAGAGGGGCATGGAGTTCTTGAAATCCTGTGGTATCTTCTTTGAAATATTTCCCAGTGGCAGCAAACCCTCATCCTTTGAGAGTGGAAATGACCTAGAGGAGACGGCCCCTGTAGGGCACAGGGTGATTTCAAGCTTACACCCATCCTCACTAAATGCCTGGCACCTTCTTTGTTCTCATATCATTAATTACATTCTTCTGTGTTATCCTCAGATATTGAACAGATGGTCATGGAATCTAAATCCTGGTCTTTCTTAGGAGCTGGCCTCACTACAAACTCGCCAACCCCGCCTCCACACACACACACACACACACACACACACACACACCTTGGAACATAAGCCTACCTCTGCCCATGGCTCTGAGCTGCTACCTGCTCATGCACACACCATCCTCATCCTTAGCTTCTGCATCCTCTCCTCTGGCTATGGGCCCTTTGTCAAGCTCTACCAAGGGTGTCCAGCCTACAGCCCAGAGGCCATATGTGGTTGAAAATAACTGTAAATGCAACCCAACAGGAAACCATAAACTTACTTAAAGCATTATGAGATTATTTTTGTGATTTTTTTATAACTCCACTGCATGGTTCTCCAGCATAAACTTTGTGGATAACAACATTGTGTTACAGTGTCAAAAAATTGGACATGCCTGCAGCAAAACCAGTGTTTGATCAGGAGTACTCCACCAAAGTGGACGAGGGTGACGTCAGAACAACCTCAAGATCCGCCCTTGTGTGAGGTCCTGCAGTTTCACTTTCCAGAGATTCCACCCAGGGTCTCCTGGCTTCACCCAGCTACCTCACTCCTTTGTGTCACCGTCACAGCCAGCCAACGTTGCACCTCTTCACCTTGCACTAGGATCATGCTCTCTCCTTCAGGAGCCTGGCAACCCCCGGGGGAGGTTAGCATGAGAGAGCCCAGGGAGGAACTGCGTCTAAGGCCATCAGCAGAGAAGGCAGAGCCCTGCTAGGGTGACAGGTGTCCACAGCTCTGTGTGCAATAAGTAGAACCTACTATTCCAGTTTCCAAGTAAGCCCAGTGTCTGAAAACCTCAGGGCTCATGTACAATAAATTAACATAATTAAAAACTAATTAGTAAAACATCACAATTAAAAGGACCTGCTTCTGTAACTCCTCTCAGGTAAGCAGGGGCCGGAGTGGCAGCGGCAGGTACACGGGGCCCAAGAAGATGGAAGCAGTGACACGACATGGCCTTATGCTGCCAAAGCTTTCCGTCCTCCAAGGAGCCTCTGGAGAAACCACCACGCAACATGTAAGCACACACATCCACCTCAGCACTGGACACCCAACTCTGGGACACAAGAAAGCAGCCTCCCTCCCCTGCAGGAGGTGGGAGGGGCTCCAGCAGCCCTCCGCCCCCAGTGGCCTGTTAGTGATGCTCCAATAATATTGGCTGCCCAGACATTGATCTGAGCACTTCACCTGCACTTACACATTTAATCTTCACAACGACTCTATGAGCTGGGTTCCATTTCTGCTTCTCTGCTGATTTTACAAGTGAGGAAACTGAGCCACAGAGACATTAAATAACCTGCCCAGCCAAGGTCTCGTGGTTAAAAGCCTAAGTGCAGAACAGAAGGCTTGACGCTGGCCAGTGGCCCCAGAGCACCACTTCCAACAGCTTCTCCATTTGTGCTGGGTCCTGCTGCTTCTGTTGCTGTCAGCACCGTCCTCAGCTCCTGAGGGAGATAAGCAACCAGTTCCTGACCCTTCCTTGCAGCAGAGGTCATCAGATCTATCTTCGCCCTTGCGTGACCCATTTATACCCTCAATCCCTACTTCTTCAAATTAATAATAATGTTACATGAAAGCCATAAGTCAACTTAGGAGACGTGCCACTGTCTCATGCTCTGGAGATGAGATGAGGAAAAAGAAGCCTGGAAGGAAGGTCCTCAGCCTCCTTCTTACAGGACGAAAAGCTCACGGCACAAGACGATAACTCCAGCTCATTCTTCCAGCTCCATGCTGTATAGTTCAAGCTGAGAAGAGGAAGCCTCTTCATTCCCAGGAGCCTTCCACATGCAGGCCGTCCTCAACAAAACCGGGGCCCTGGGATGGAAGCCTATGACAGGAGTTGACCAAAGGCACAGAGATTCCCAAAAGCATGGTTTACCAGGGCTCAGAGTGAGAAACTGTGTCCCTAGGACTCAGGTAGCAAGGAAACAGCTCCAGGCCCCTTCACCGACAGTCCTGGCACAGGTTCAAGCCCATCCTTCTGAGGAGCCTCTGGGCTTCCCAAACACAGAGCATCCACAGTGCTGCTGGGTCCCTCCCTCTGAAAGGTTGGTTCCAGGATCTACGAGCTCCGAATAGGACACGGAGGTCCTGCTAAAGTACCAAGAGGCTGCTCAGATGAACTCAGGTGGAGAAATGGGTTTTCTCTTCCTCCTTGGGCTTTATGTAACAAAGCCTTCCAAAATGATTCAAGGACACACAAGCCACAGGCTCATAGAGAAGCCCTCAAAGGAGGGGGCGGTGTGTGGGGGGGTGCTGCCCTCCAAGTACCACAATGCCTCCTCCACCTGCTAGCCTCCTGTTACCAGAGAAGCCACACAGGCTTGGTAAGTCTAACCACTACCTCAACCTGCAAGGCCAGTGTCTCTTCCCAGGCAGTATCCCCTCCTATAGGACCACATCACGCCCCTCTTCTCTGGAAATTCCTCCGTGGGTGCCACTGTCCAAGGGAGCTTCACTTTATGCAAAGGCTCCTCCTCCTCTCGCCCTTGGGTGCATCAAATCCTTAGGTGGTCATTCAGCAATTCAAATCAGTCTCTTTGCCAAAACAATACATGAGGTGGAGATACCCCCTACGCCTCAGTCCACCTTCCCTACCCTCTGTCTGCCTAGACAGAGCAGTCACTCCAATAAGACATTTAATTGGAGGGCTAATCTCTGGACTGGGGAAGCCAGAGCAGAGAGCAGCCGTGTGTTGAGTAGCTCTGTTTTCAGCTCGGTCTCTGTGTAACCTTGAGAACCCCACCGCTCCTTTCTTCCCAATCTAAGTCCAGGCCACTAGCCAGCTCCGCAGCAGAACACCCCTGCATTCTGCGGGTAAGTGCCCCGTCTCCTTACGGCCACTACCCACCCCACAGTTCACACTGCTCCTACCCCCAACTTGGGCTGCTTTCTGTTTTCTATTTCCTCCTTGTGGAAATCTCAGGCCTGGAAGACATTTAACCATCTGTTGCCATTTACTGTTCTGGGGCTTTTCACTTGGTGTGACTTTGCTCTCTAACTAGAAAGTGAGTTCTTTGCAGACCTGTCCGTCTTCCTATGTTTCCAGTCAGAAATCCGAAGGGCTGGATAGAAGCAGGGATAGGTGGGAGGCCATCCATGCTAAGCTTGGACAAAGTGTTTCCGTGCATGACCCAGAATCCTTCCCACAGAATGCCAAGCTGAGGCTGAGGACCCAGAGAACAAACACAGTCAAATTAACTGCTGGGAAGCTCCCTCCTGAGCACCTGCTGCGTGCACATTGCTGGAAGAACAGTGAGGGAAAGGGACCAGGTTCCCGTTTTCCATCCTAACGGAGAGGAAGTCAGGACCAAGACAGCAGGCGTAGAGCCAGGAGTGTGCAGCTACAGTCAGGGTTTGTGGCATGTGATTCAGTAGGTACCAGAGCAGGGAGGATGATGGGTGGCTGACCAGAGGGAAGTGGAACACAGAGAGACCTTCCTCAGTCCTCAGAGGCAGAGAGGAAGAACAGAGGCAAGTGACCTGATCTGCCCTCCAACCCTCCCCGATAGGGCATCCTGATACCCCCAGAGATGAGTCAGCAACAAAACACCAACTCCAGACCCAGCGAGAAAAGGGAGCAATTACTCCCAGCTTCCACTTCCACTTCCCAGTCTCCTCCCTCTCCCAGTGGATGGAATAATTGTGGCCATGAAGTGGCACTTGGAGAAAAAGTTTTAAATCTGCTTAAATGTCACAGTGAATAATACTTTGTCCTATCTTTCCCTAATTACATTTTCTCTTTGATGATCTGAGGTTAAAATTTTTAACTCAAGTCTTCCTAGAATATCAAGGGCAAAGGTGCTAAAGAGTCACCCTAACCAAGAGCTACACCATTCCCAGGGGCCTTGCTCCTTTACCCATTCATTGGAGACACCTGTCTGTGTTTTCTTACCCCCAACACTCAGGGGTCAAGAAGTAGGAGCCTAAGAGCCACTGTCTCTGCACCTTTAAGAGCTGAATGAATGCCTTGGCAGAAGCTGCACCTGCCACGCTGTTCCCACGTAGGACGTGGTGTCCTGACTGTTTCTGGGAGAACACAGATTAACTCCCAACACACCTGTCAGAGAACTGAGAGATAAGGGCTAAGCCTAATTCCAAAATGAGGCACCACCAAATGGGCTACGGAGGAGGGCAGAAGCTCACCTATGTAGGAAGGTCTCTGCCCTGCCTTGGGTACACTCATGATGAGACTCACACAGAGAGGCAGGCCTGGAGGAAGCTGGGAGTGCAGCATGGGCGTTGGAAATACCCAGGTGGCCCCTTCAACTAACACTCCAGTGTTCATTCACTCCTGCCAAGACAGTGTTTTGATTTACATATTGGCTATTATTATTAATAATAGCATGAATAATTAAGCACCTGTGAATAATTTATTTGGTCCTGGGGGCAATGGGGTAGTAGCGAGAAGAGGGTGACCCTTGGGGCCCCTCTCCTGAGCACCCCTCCTTTTGCACCACCTTGGGGCTCCCTTGACTTCCCTGCTTCATATCCTCACAGCTCTGCTTTGGCAGGGTGGGAGGCAGCAACAGAAGAGGAGCCTCAAGTAGAAATGATTTTCCTTAACTCTCCTGCTATAGCAGGAAACACATTCCAGTCCACAGTGAGACTTGGGGAGGGGAGACGAGACTGCCAGATGCTGCTGGAGGATGAATTTGGATAGTTATTAGCTTCAGCTTATGTGTCCTGGGGTGAGTGTCCTGGTGGGTGCACACGCACACTCGCAGGAGTGTGGGTATATACAGCATCCACACAAACACAGTCTTGACAAGACGTCTATCTATGCACACACACACACACACACACACACACACCAGTGTACTTACTAGGGCCTGCCCAACCTTACCATAGCACGTCAGAGGCACGCTGCCACAGCAGACCTCCTCTACAGATGAGTTTCTGTTCGACTCCATCAACTTGGAATTCTTAGCCCAGCATCTAACACTGGACAGTAGGCACCTGGGAAACCGAGTCCCCCACCAGCTCTACTTACACAGGACTCCAACATGCAAAACAGGAGACTCTGAGAGGAATGGCGTTCCAGCGTCCTCAGAGTTGTCCTTGCTCTGTGCTTTGGTGCCCATCCTCGGAGAGAGGCGTCTGGAGCCGGCTAGGGCCTCGGGGCTGAGAACCTTCTGGGCCTCTGGCCTCCTCTGGTGCTGGAAAGTACACCGTTATGGTTGCACCAAACGGGCTTGGCCTGGGTTTTCAGGCTGCTGGAATATCCTTTCTTTAAATAAAAATTTGAACACAACGTCTAGTATCGAAATGTGATTCAAGGATAAGAAGAGAAACACTGAAAGCCGGACAGTGGTCAGCGGTGCCCTGGGGGGGTGGGGGGGGTAGGCCAGCAACTCCGCCCTGCTGTCCCAGCTCCAGGGCCTGCGGCCAGAGGGGGAATGGACGCTTTATTTTAATTGGCTCGGCTTCTAAAGCCAGGAGAGCAAACGTGGAAGAGGATGGGGTGCAGCAGGTAAACACCCTGGGAATGGAAATCGCCCGCCCCAGCCAAGTTCAACACCAGTGTTCGCCCCCAGAGGCGGGACGGCTCTTGCGCCCGCCACTCCTTCCCGCGCGCAGCAGAGGTTGCAGCCCGTGGCCCGGAGGGAGTCCCGCGCGGCGCGGTGGGGCAGGGCGGCCAGACCCGCGCCGGCGACTCCCCGCCTCGCACCTCGGGACAGGGCGGCGCAGGAGGCGAGATCCGCCCGCCCGGGCAGCGCCAGCCGCAGCAGGGACAGCTGCTCCGGGCTCTTTATTTCTTTGACAGTGGATTAAGAAAATAATTTTCCAATTTGCACCGGTGAAGCAACCCAGGGCAGAAACGGAGCCGCTCTCCCGCGCTGGCTCTCCGGCCACCGCGCCCAGAGCCTTCCTCCTCCCTGGCGGGCGGGCGGGCCGGCGGGACCGGTTCCTACCTTCCTCCCGCCAGCCGCGGGGAGACCGGCCGCTGCCCTCCGGACGGGAAGAGTCGTCCGGGACCAAAACATCCCCTCCCGCGTCCTCGGGCGGGCTGGGGCGGAGGACCTGGCGACTCTCCCCCTGCGCCCCTGGCGCGGCCCGGCGGCTCCCCCAGCCTTGTCCTCCCAGGTGTGGGGCGGGTCTGGGGGGGGGTGCCGAGTGGGGCGGGAGAGACTGGGGGGCTGCTCTGCCAGGTTGGGGTTTCGAGAAGGAGAAAAGAGAGCCAGGAAGAGGGAGAGAGCGCGCGCAAGAAGAGAGAGAGAAAGAGAGAGCTCCTGTCTATAGATTTATCCACATAATATATATTTATGTAGCTTTTTTTTTCTCTCGACACTGATCAATGCGCACTCAGATCGCTGGGCGGACTCCCTCCAAGCCGGCTGGCTTTTTCTAGTCTAAATAAATAAATAAATGGAACCAGATGGGAGAGAAAAGCGCCCATTCCGCCTCCGCCGCCGCCCCGCCCGCCGTCCCTGCCTGCGCTTCGCCCGCCTGTCGCCCTAACGGCGCGGCGAGGTGGATAACGCCCCCCTACCTACCCACACGGAAAGGAAAATCAATGCTTTGAAAATACAAAAGGTTGCACCTGCTGCTAGCACAAAGAAAAAGAGCCCCCAAAAGGCACGGAGAGCAGGCCAGCGGCCCGGCGCCGACAGACAACCGCCGCCCGCGGCCGCCGGGCCCGGAATCTCAGCACCTCCCGAAGAGCCATGCGCCTGGCGCTATTTATAGCCCGGGGCCGTCTCGGACCGTACCACCGCCGCTCCGCGGGGCCGCCGACGGGGGAGGCGCGAGGCCGGCGCCGCCCCGGCCGCCCTGCCCCCGGCCGCCGCCCGCCGCCGTGCGCCCCCCGCGCGCCTGCTCCGGCCCCGCGCGCCCCTCCTCCGCGCGCCCTCGCGGCCCCCACCCCTGGTCTGGCAGGGAACTTGAACCGGTCCAGCCTGTTTAAACGCAAAGGACAGAGATCCTGTCTGTTCAATGTAAAAAAAAAAAAATCACATCAGACCGAGAGACAGAGAGAGAGAGAGAGAGAGAGAGAGAGAGAGAGAGAGAGAGAGAGACTGAGAGGAGGGGAGAAAGCGCGAGGAGCAAGAGAAGAGAGAGAGAGAGAGAGAGAGAGAGAGAGAGAGAGAGAGAAACGAGAGCAGAGCGAGGTGTAGGGAAACCGAGGGGGAGAGAACCCGAGTGTGTGTGTGTGCGTGTGCGTGTGTGAGCGCGAGCGAGCGAGCGAGTGAGGGAGAGGAGCGAGAGAGTGCGAGCGAGAAAGAATAAAAGGAAAGATTTTTCTCTATGTATATAAAGATGGCCACGTTAGCAAACGGACAGGCTGACAACGCGAGCCTCAGTACCAACGGGCTCGGCAGCAGCCCGGGCAGCGCCGGGCACATGAACGGATTAAGCCACAGCCCGGGGAACCCGTCGACCATTCCCATGAAAGACCACGATGCCATCAAGCTGTTCATTGGGCAGATCCCCCGAAACCTGGATGAGAAGGACCTCAAGCCCCTCTTCGAGGAGTTCGGCAAGATCTACGAGCTCACGGTTCTGAAGGACAGGTTCACAGGCATGCACAAAGGTGAGTCCACCTTTGCCTCCCAACTTTGCCGGGGAGCAGCAGCGGGCGGCCGGAGCGGCCAGCGCCTGGAAAGCGAGCGGGAGACGGGCGAGAGCTAGCCGCGCCGGGCTGGCGGGCGGGCGGGCGGGCGGGCGCCGAGGAGGGAGGCGCTCGGGCAGCGGGGACCGAGCTGGGGTGCACCCGGAGCTGCTCGCTGGGGCCAGGCTGGGCTTGGGGCGAGGAGCTGATGGAAGTGGCTCGGTAGAGAGGGCAGCGGGCGCAGGAGATGAGAAGAAAGACGAGATCGAGGGCAGATAAGGATGGGGCTGGGGGTCCAGAGACTTGAAAGGTTGGGGTAGGGACAGCTGCACCGGGCAAGCCCAGGAAACTAAGCGGACAGGCGGGCGCTCTGCCGCGGGCCGGGGATCTAGGGTGCTGTCCATCGCCGTGGTGCTGAAAATACTACAGGAATTGCTAGCCTCCTGGGTTCTGGGCCAGAGGGGCAGAAGTGCAGCCGTCTAAAGGGGAGAGGGGTGACAAATTCAAAGAGATATTTTTATTTTGCTATCAATTTAACAGTAAACTCTCCCTGTCAAGCCGTGTGCCTCAATAATCCGGTTGTGGTGTGACTGTTTGAAAAAGGGCCGGTTTGCATGTTTGGAGGAGTGGTAACAACCTAAAGCAAGAATTTCCAAGGAACCAGCCATCCCCTGGGTAGAGAGAGGGCTCTAGGAAACCTGAGAAGCCCCTTCCCCAGTAAATCTTGGATTGAGGAAGAATGCACGCGTGGCAGAGGTGCATTTTGGAAGGCGTACCCTAATTTATTCCAAACTCACCGTGCAGGGGGCTTTATAGTACATTATTTCTCCCTAGAAGCCATCGCCGCTAGAGAGTACCTGGGGGAGGGGGGAAGGAATAATCAAAGAATTAAAAGCTAACAACTTTTAGGAAAGTGGTCATGAATGGCCTGCAGCCTGCTTGTTTTCTCCTTGTTTTATTATCTTTAAGGCAAAGCCCCAAACGTGTTCAGTAGTAGAATGTGTGTGGGTGGCTGGTGGGTGACGAAATTAGCCCAGTGCTCCGCTCCCTAACAGTAATGTATAGGATGTGCACCGGGGATTAATCGGTGCCGGAGCCGTGTGGGCAAGTTAAATGCTTTCTGAGAGAGATTGATTGCCAGTCAGGGAAGGAGCACGGGGTAAGGAAGTTGTAGGGGATATGTGGACGTTCCGTTTTTAATAAACAGTAGTGTGGAGAGCCACGGAAGATGCTGTGTTGGAGCTGGTGGTTTTGAAGATGAAAACACACACGTACACCCACCCCCACACAGAGAGCAGCCTCATCCTTGGCCACAAATGGACTATGAACAGAGCTGATCCTCCAGCACATTAGGTGCAGAGCGCGGAGCTGTCTGGCTCTCTGAGCAGCAGAGGTTTTTCACTACCACAACCACCCTCGTTCCCCAGCCCTCCCTTCATTCGAATACTAAACAGAGCTCCAAACTCTTCCTAGTTGGAGTCCCGGAGAGCAGTTTTTCTTGGCTTTAGCATCTTCCAGCTTGCCTGCTGAGGAGTAAATCTTAAAGTTAATGGCATGTTAAGTAGCACAAAACACAGCGGAATGGAAATATACTGGGTTTGGTGGGGTGGGGTGAGGGTGGGGGCTGTCACGGAGAGAGAGCAACCTTTATCCAATATGGAGAAAATGTCTGTTCAGAAGAGAGATTGAAAGGGGGAAGGGGAAGACAGGCTTTGAAATAATATTTGGGGAAAAAAAAGAAACACTTTCTTTTCCTCTTCCTCTGGAGCAACCATATCTTTGTAGTTTTTCCTTTTCCAATCAAGCCCCCTAGATGCTAATCAAGGTTTGTGTCAAACCTTTGTCATTCCAATAGGTCTCCAGTTTAAAAAATAATCATGATACATTTTAACCACATTAAAGGGGGGAAGCTTTGCCCATCTCAGCAACCAGTTCTTGTGGTGATTTAAGATTTCAAAGTTTAAAAAAATCAGAACCCACTAGGGGCAAAAGACAGTTGTAGGGAGCTGAATGCCCTGGGGGATGTGGCTAGAAACACTGTGCTTCCCTGTCCAGTGAAGATGAACTTCAATATTATTCCTTGTTTTCTTCTCAGCAACCCCTTGCTAGTGCCATCACTTTGTTTCCAGTGTAATTTGGGCTCTCCTATATTATAGCAAAGAAAAAGGATTTTTGTCATTTGCATTAGAAAGCTACAGAAGCTATATATATGTATATATACATATATATGTACCATGTATATGTCCAGCCAGGATTCCTAAGGCAGAAAAAACTTCATTTCCCAAATAATTCTTCTTGCAAAGACGACAGGCAGGCCCGAGGACTCTGGCATACTGGGTGCCTCTTGTCGCAGCTTACCTTTTACAGTTTGAGCATATTTTTTCCTTACAAAACTTGCTGCTTCTCCATCCTTCTGATTTTTGGAGTCAGGGTTGAACTACCATGTCCCTGACATGGTGCCTGGAAGCTCCCAGCAAGCCGAATAAATGTGGATGTTTCTAAGGGCTGTTTTATTCTATCCTAGTAGAGTTTGAACTTCTACTTCACTGATGCAGTCTGATTTATTATCTAATCCTGATGAAATAAGCCTCTGGCCACCTTAAAAAATTACTTGCTTGCCATTGGTGATTAATTACTGTTAAGTGGAAAAGCATGCTGAGGGTTGAAGAATGAGGACTTGTGTTTGGTTTCTCCATCTTTCCCATCTCTAAGCTGACAACATGAGGCTGGGATGGAATCGTGCCTTTGTTAAGCCTGGTCTCAGGGCATATTTGTGGTTCTTGCTTGCTCCCCCTTTTTGAATGTCTAACTTCTAATGAATTACACTAGGGTGCAACTGAGGAACCTAACAAGATACTGGCCTCCAGTGTGGGTGGCATGCGTACATTATTGGTGTCTTAAAAATCAGTTAAAAACTCAATGAAATGTATGAGGTTTCAGGTGGGTATCTTGGCCACCTGCCATTTCAGGTGACTAAAAATGGAAGGAGTTCCAAGGGTTAATGGAATACCTGCCATGCGTAGAGTGCACCTTAAAAGGCAATTACTCCAGTCAAATTGGAAGTCTGTGGAGGAGGAAGTGGGTGGGTGCTGTGGAGCAAACCCTGCCATATCCAGGAGAGGCTGGTGAACTGGGAGGCAGCAAATAGCAGCTGTGGACTGGGGCGATTACTGTAAAGGTAAATTTACCCCCTGGAGACCAACAAGCAATTGGAGGGAGGGGGGTCTGGGTGGTAGCAGAGAGAGAAAGGAAGAGAAAAAAGCTGAATCAAAATTCAAAGAAACAATACCCCCAGAAGAAAGCCCAGTGTAACACAAACTATCCCCCAACTGGAACCTTCTCTTCTCCCTTATTCAAAGCACTTCTGGAAAGATTGTTTTTCCAGGCTCCAAAGAGAAAGACACTGTAGTATCGATCAAAGAAAAAAGAGCCACTTCCTAGGGTAGCAGCAGAAATGAGTGGAGGGTCAATTTTGCCCCATTTTGTAGAATTTTTCTTCCTTAGAAAAGGGAGCAGGTCACTCACTAGTGACACCTTCCCTCTCTTGTTTTTCCATTAACTTCTCTTCTTTTTATTTCCTAAAGAACAAACAGAGACAATGACTAAAGATACACAGATACACATGCATGCCCAGGCCTACACACACACACACACACACACACACACACACACTCACACACACACTCACTCACACCAGTGCATCACATGTGAATAAGCCAGCACTCCATTCATAACTTTGGTTGTGTCTAGCAGGATAGGAGGCAGCAAAGACTGAGTTACTGGGAAACATAAAGACTAGTGCTCTCTGGATAGCCATATTATCATGCATTATCTTTGAAGTCATTTAAGTCCAATTTAAGTGGTATTTAGTATAATATTTATGAATTAATGTAATCTAAACATAGGGTTGTCCCCGAAGGTTTAAACTGCCTTTACTACTGATGTGTGCTTGTTCCGGGAGCCTGCGATGCATTTAGTCTAAACTGCCAAGTCCCCATCAGCGTCCCTCTTGTTAGCTGGTTACAACAACTTTGCCCCTGGGTAACTCTTTTGCTTTGAGGGTTTTCCCCCACTGCATGGAGAGAAATCTACTCTAGTGACAATCCAGGGTCAGAGGTAGGGGGCTCCCAACTCAGGAGCCACAGCTGTGAGGACAGAAGCTCCCCCCCATACTTTGCCACTCCATCCAGAAGAAGGGAAGGACTGAGTAATCCACCCTTCTGTGGACTCAGCTCCAAGGACCGCATCCCTTAAAGATATCCTCACCAGCAGCTGCACAGCCTGGTATTTCAATTGTGCCTAGGTAAGAAACGTCTTAGAGGTGAGGCTATGGCTATGTTTGGGTGATTTGTAAGCATCTTCCTACGATTACATTTTATGTTTGCAGTTTAGTATGCAAAAATTTTTCAGAACGTCAAATTTCCACCTCTTGATCTTAGCCAAGATGGCTTTTTTTCTTCTTTTCCTGTGCAGAGATGTGAGTTAACACTGTGAGGTAGTATCTGAATTCTGTTTTCAAATGAGTCTAAGAGAGTGGAGCTGAGCACCAGCATGGGTGTCAGCTCAACTAAGATGAACTTTTTAAAACTATTTTTAAAAATAAAAAATCAGTTCTGTCCAGGGAAAGAGTCCGGCCAGATGACTGGTTACACACCTGTAGTTGCTAAAAGAAAGATTTGCCTTCTCAGAAACAGGGAAAATAGAATAGCCCAAATAAGAAAACAAGAAAGCATTAAAAAAATTAACTTTCGCCAAAGAAAATGAGCATTGCACTCATTGGGAAACTGACCTATGTCACAGCAGCAGTCACCATTCTAAAGTCCCAAATTCCAGATGTCAATGTGTCCTATTAAAAGCGAAGAAAAAGATATTGGGATGATTGATTTATTTAAATGACTGGTGGTTATTTATTGCTCATGCATAATTTTATTTATCTTCAAAATAGACGTTCTCCAAATCAACACACACAGAAAGACAAATTAACATGCACAAGTGCACAGATGTGCATTCATGTACAAGCATGACTAATTGTGTCCCACATGTATGAAAACCAGGGCTGGCCTAGAATTCATTGCAATTCCGCATAGAGATGTTAACAAACATCCTCAGCCTCCTCTGTCCTGGGAGTTCTAGGTTGTATTGAGAGGAGCCCAGGCATTCCTTTCACTCCCTCTCCTCCAGTTGGCCTGGTATTTGTGGCTTCTTAAAACAAAATAAAACCAAAGCTTTTCTTGAATGAAGTCATAGCCTGAAAACAATTATAAAAGTACTATTAGGTATACCTCTACGCATTGCAAAGTTCTCAGAGTTTTTCAAAGATCCGGGTTCAGAAGACATTCCTGATATCCAGTGTTCTCAACACACTCCAGCAACATGAATGTAGCCACCACCATCACTGTGGTGGCTACATCTGCATCTCCATCATTTTAGCTGGTAAACCAGGATAGGAGGGTAGAGTCTGAATGAAGCCTAAGAAGACAGCCAAGGCACCACCTCATTGGTTGAGAAAAGAACTGGTCTCAGTTTTGCCTGAGATGGATTTAGGAGAAAGATTACAGACCTCACACCTTCCACGTCCTTGGGAGAGGGTCAGTTTCCAATTTGACCAGAGAGGGATCTCAGCAGAGAAAGGTTTGGGTGGCAAGCCTGTAGAGGAGAAGGTGATGCAACCAAGCATGAGGCCCAGCACTGTGGGCAGAAAATAAGGAAAGCAACCCTGTAGGGTCAAAATGCCGACGAGGAGCTGGGTCTGCGGCTTGACGGTGGCTGAAACTGCAGAGGCTCCTGAGCTTGGAAGGGAAATCCCATGTGACATGCAGAGAGAAGAGCCAGAGGGTGTGAAAGTCAGTGTGTCTCAGGGTTCTGGGGGGTAGGGTGCAGGGAGATGCTGGGGAGTGTGTGTGTGTGTGTGTGTGTGTGTGTGTGTGTGTGTGTCCATGCACACATGAGCATGAAAGAACCCAGTGGTGTGGAAATGGTGTTAGGGGAAATTACATAGCACAAGTCTCTACGTAACATCAGGGAGAAGGGTCATGCAGAATCTCTGGAGGTGGACACTGCCCTCGTTATTGCATCCTCCCCCGAGTGCCTGGCTTGGATTTGTCAATGATTCAGGTTGCAGTGTGGAGGTGCGATCCTTTTATCTGACTTGTTTCTCCACCCAGAAGCCCAGGTTTAGAAGAGAATCCCATCATCGTCCCCTACCCATCACCCTTTGAAGTCTGGCCTGCTTCTGTTCACCCATTGACTCATTTTAGAAACGACCTTCTGTCTGGAATCTGAGCAGCTAGTCACAGAGCCCAGCTCTCCACAGGGCTAGGTCTCCCGCCCACTGCTTCCCCACCCCACCCACTGCCCCCGGCAGCCCAGCCTACTTTCTTCTTGTCCTGTTGTTCTCTCTCTCTCTCTCTCTCTCTCTCTCTCTCTCTCTCTCTCTCTCCTTGATAAGCTAAGTTGGCCCTAACAGGCCTTCGGAGCAGTATGCAGCATTTCCTCTAAATGCAAGCAGGGTGTGACACACACCCAGTTGGCCTCTTTTGGAGCTCTTTATAACAAGAAAGTGCATTCCCTCCCCCCCTTTATTCCTGGTGGTTTTTTTTTTTTTTCTAGTCCTTTGAATACATGACCTCAAGAAGAATCACAGAAAGCATCCTGTCCTACCCAAGTCACTCCTGGGACTGACCAGTGACATCTCTTTCCTCCTAGCTTGGCACTTTCCCTGTCTGTTCCTTCTTCTCTTTACATCCAAAGACACCTGCTAAACCCCCGAAATGGGGCCCAAAGGAGGCAAATGTTCTTCTTGGCTACATAGGGGTACAGTTGGAGGTGTTAGGACAGAAAGGAACCCACAGGGTTAACCCAAGCAGCAGAAGAATTTCCTGAATTGGTGCACTTGAAGTAAGAGTCCCCTCCATTCGAGCACTCACCGAGTTCCCAGCGGCCCCTGGGTGAGTACACAGCCTGAGCTGCAGCCCTGCCCACGGGTACCAACACAGACACCAGGTGCCAATCCCACGGGCAATCGCCCCGGTTTCTGAATCATTCAAGATTGGAAGAGAATGAATTCAGGATTATGCATTCACAGGGCTTTACCCCTTCCACTCACTCCAAACTTGCTTCCTCTCATCTCTCCTTGTGTCTCTTCCTGGCATGGGCTGACAGAGGCTCTCAATGGCAGTTCCCAGCAGCTCAGCTCAGGGGTGAATCCAATGCAGCCATCTACAAGTATAAATAAATGGGTGTCTCATGGAGAAAGATGTAGACCTGGTTCTGTGAGGACCAAAAATATTGATCAAACTCAAGGGAAAAAATTGATAATGAGCTGACTTCCAACAAGGGTTTAATGGACAGTGACTTCAGAAGGCTGGCTCCGGACAGTGGTGCACAAAATGACCTCGGTGCTACTTTATTGTGATATACTGCTCTTTAATTAATTATCGCCTTTGTTAAGTGTGGCTACAGATCAAAGATTTCTACATACTTGACAGATCTCGCTAACGCCACTCCCATGCCTCGCCACTGGCTACAGAGACCAGCAAGCTTCCCATTCTTTTCCTGCTCAGCTGTTCCTCCTCTTTGTTAAAACAACCAGATCTTCGGCACAGTCATTCTGTCCTAGGATAGGAATTGTAAGTGGTGTTGGCCGAGGGCTTGGGGCTGACTTTCAGCAGCTGTTTCTGAAATTACACTACTAAGACTCGTTCACCTTTGAATCTATCTGACTGACCTGGGCATGTATTGGTGGAAGAAAAGTGTTCATAAAAACAGGGCTCATGGAAGGTGTGCATGTGTTTGTGTGTGTGTGTGTGTGTGTGTGTGTGTGTGTGTGTAAGCACAGGAGAAAGCCATGGCACACCTCCACATAAATATTATAGGATCGATAACTTTCCTATCTGCTGCCCACACCTCTTAACTTCTCCCCCCATGCCTTGAGCACCTGAGCCTCTGCCATATTTCACACTGAAATGTGTGCATAGATGATGCTGTATTGAACCATGTTTTTGAAGCCAGTTGTGGAGGGGTGGCTGGGTGCACACTGAAGGGCCACCCTTGTCTGTCATAAGTGGCATTTAAGGACTCCCTGCTCATATTATGACAGGAGCCTCACTCTCCAGTGTCCCCAAACCTACAAACCGACAGGTGACTTAGTTGAAAGCAACTCTCACCATCACTCTAGGCAGATTTGAATGCCATACGTGGCTGTTTGTTCATTATTCTAATTTAATGATGCAGTCACACCTAATTAATCCATGTCTGGTTTATTCATACACTATGTCTGAAGATCCAAAAGATCTCACTAGCTAGCCAGCTTCCTTCATAGGACAAGTGAAGGGACACTCTGACAAAGGAGCATGTCTGGGCCTTTACAGGATGGGACTTCTGTAGAGCCAGCTGACAGCGGCATGGTCTCTGACAACTCCCTGTCCATGAAGGTAGGCCCTGCAGCAGGCCTGGAAACACACAGAGGCAGCAACAAGGTCTGGGCACCTGAGTGAATAGGAACATCCAAAGCACAGCCTGCAGAGCTCCAGTACCCATTACCTTCTAACCAGGCTATATGCTGGACCATAGCATGTAATCAACAAGGCCTGCTGGCCTGGCAAGCATTCTTTTGACCAGGAGTTTGTGCTGAAAGTTGAGAGGCTGAGTTGGGTCGGCCTCTCCCTTCCTGGTCTCAGAAAAGTAGAGCCAGATGAATTGTTGCCCAAGCACAGGTCAAGAAACTGAATCTGAAGGGAGTATGCTGCTAAAGTCCAGTCCATAGCAAGGCCTCAGTGCAACTTTCGGTGGCTGATTCTGGTCACTCAGGCAGATCGCAATGAATACTGCCCCTCGCTTGGCAGGTAAATTGAGAGAATGAGGCATCAACCTAATAATATCCTTATAAAGCCAAGCCTCCTCGCACAAGTCCTAGGAGACAAGAGGCATCCAAAGATCAAACACTACATCACAGTGTATTTGTAGGAGCTCTCTGATTCTGCTACCTCTCTATAATGCTCTAATTGACTATTTGATCAGCTCTAAAAGAGCCAGTGTTTAAGACAGACAAACAGACACACACACACACACACACACACATCTGCAAGTACATGCACATTCATATACCCATGAACATACTCACATGCACGCACACTCACTACCCAAGCACATGCACTTAAATGTTCTCTTACAAACCACATGCATCCCCCCTCCCCTCACCAGTTTTACCCCATGCAGGGAGATTCTCACAGGTGCTTGAAATGGAAAGCATACACCAAAGAGTGTGCATGTCCTTCCAGTAATGGGCTTATCAATACCTTTTAAAGAAATGTGACAGCCAGCCCAGAGTGATTCAGTTGTGTGGACAAAGGTCAGCATATATATATATCCATTATTAATAATATCAATATCTTGGTTGACCAATATAACCAGAAACTGTATCTTGCCGCTGCTGATGGGGAGGCTGAGAGGACCCAGTGACAGCGGGAAATTATACCCATGTAAAATTAATCATATTGACTGGTTCTAAGAATACACAGGGAGGTGACAATATTGGGCATGCTCCTGTAGTGAGAGGGGGTACCATGTTCCCAGAGGCTTCTGGGATGAGTCCAGAGGGCTAGGGGCAGCCCTGGGTAACAGGTAAGAACGTTTTCCCCTTCCTGCCTCTGCTTTCCTGCAGGGTGAGGTGGAGGAGAGGTGTTCTGTGCACAAGAAAAGAAGGAAATCAAACCCCCTAACCATTATCCATCCAACATATCTTGTGTGAATCAATACTTGGCCTGGCATGGCTTGGCTCCTTCTCACCAGCTAAGGCACAGAGAGCATCCTTTTTCCCCTGTGTGAAGGTCTATCTCCAGTAGTGTGAGCCTGAAGCAATGCCCCCTGCTGCCACAGTGGGAAACTGTTCCTCCGAGATGCCAGGGTGCATGCTGCAGCTTGTGTTGGTCCAAGAGGAAAAACACCTGATCAGATCCATCACCTTGATTGAGTTATTGAGATCAGAGGCTCGTTCTAGACCTTGGAAAACTAGTTGTACCTAGGCTCACCTCTATGTGCAATGAGTAGTGTCAGAAAAGCCCAGGTTGCTTTAACCTTGGGATTCCCTTGGGGAATACCCAGCCCTTTCACTCCCCTGCCCAAGGAAGGGCTGGCTCCGGATGTCCTGAATGGACTGGCATGCCCTGGAAGAGTGTTCAGAGGAGAGGGTAAAGACACCTGGTATCTGGGCTCCTGAGCCAGTCCAAGAAGACTTTTACTCATTCCCCCTTCCCCTCCCACCAAGGCCTAGGGTGGAGTAATGATAACGGAAGAGGCTCAGGAAGGCGCGGGGGCTTGCCTGTGGCCCAGAGGGGAGACGGTGCATCTTGAGGAAGATGGCAACTTCCCAAAGCTCAGGTCCCAGCAGACAGGCCAGATCTAATCCCAGCCAGACTGGCTCCCCTGTCATAGAGAACCATCAAGGGGCATATATACCCTGTAGCCAGCAAGCAGGGACCCACACCCCCCAGCCTGCCAGCTGAGCCCCGCACAGGTCTCAGAGCTTGGGTCTCGCTCCCTAAGTGGCCCCAGAGTTTGAGGGAGGAGGCCGGGCATTCTTGGAGCCTGATTAAGTCCTTCCCCAGGAGCCCCCACCCTCATCCCCTCCTCAGCCACAAGGCCTGGGTGTGACCAGCTTTAGGGAGAACAGCATGGAGAGTCAAAGTCTGACCTGTGCTTTACACCCTTGGCAAATAGTGGGGAAGAGACCCCAGACTCTGTAGGGAGAAGGGCTCCTCTCCTCTGGCGTCGCCTGCCCTCTGACGGTGACAGGAAGAACTCCCACATCGCCGATGGCCCCTCACACCCCAGCGCCCTGCTGGACAGCTGCAGTCCGGGCACTGCCCAGCCCAGCCCAGGAGCTGAGGATGCTACTCCCCGTGCTTGCTGCTTTTACGCCTTACGAGGAAGGTGCTGGCGGCTCCCTGGAGGGTGGATGACAGAACCCAGGGCCTCTTGCTTTGCCGGTCGGGCCTGGGCCTGACACACCAACAAAACAAGGATGCACAAGAGAACCAGAATATAGAGGGTTAATTTCTCAACCTGTGTGAGCGTTGTTTCATCTCAAAACTAAATGATAGCCTGGTCTTGTAAAGTTCTGATTCTTAATTCCGTATGCTAAGAAGGCTCATTACATTGGAGAGGCAACCAAATCTTGTCTGCACGTAGGACTTGACATTCTTCAGCTCCAAACTGCTATCAGCCTGGCCTTCTCTGAAAAGAAAAGTCCAAATGCACCAGCAGAAACCACACACCCAGCCATCACTCGCTGGTCTGAGGAATGGACAGGCCTGGGTCAAGGATGGATGAATCAAAGATCGATTTACACACCTACCAGTCACCAGGCCCAGGCCAGCACCAGAAGTCTGGCTCACGGAGCTGTGGACGCAGAATCACAACTGTCTCCAGCTTAAGACGGGGCTTCATTTTCTTTTCTGATCTTCCAAAAAAATCTTTTGATTGAAAAAGTAAGTAAGACTCCCTCCGTCCTGCCGTCTTCGCTTCTGCAGTAAGCAAATCAACTTATTTCAGAATTGATTCTGTCGCAATTCTGTTAGGCAAGTTTGGAAATCCCCTAGAATGAGTAATCAGGGTGCAGCTGCACCCCCCCTACACACACACACCCCTGGCAGCTGAGCTGGACTCTTAGGGAGCAGGAAGTGACAGCAGGTGAAACTTGTGTCTCCTTTGGGAAAACTCATGTGCTCAGGCTGAGGGGGAAGTGTCGGGTAGATGGTAGCAGTGCCCTCTGGGAAGGAAGTATTCCTCCAAAGAGCAGGCCAGCTCCACACTCTGCCGCTCCAGGGACCCCCACTCCACCAAGTGGGAGGCAAAGCCAAGCACACGCCCACTGGGCCACAGCCAAGCTTCCCCTCCTGTGTGGGCGACACCCCGTCCCTTCCCGGCTTCCTCCCAGGGCGCGTTTCTCCTTTAGTTTCTCAAGTTTCTCCACCAAACATTAACTCCAATTGCTCTGACCTTGTCTCAGCCGAGCTAGTGATTTAGGAGGGCTAGTCACAGCAAAGGCCAGGCAGCCAGGAGGAGAGTGGCCCCCAGGTTACTGGGGCAGGGGAAGTGTCACAGATGTAGCTACCGCGGCCCCTGGACGCCCTGACCCTTCCCGTACCCATCCCCACAAAGCAGACTTTTTCAAATAAAGGACTGACAGTATGAAGGAGGTGACCTGTCCCAGCACCGGGAAACCCCTGGGTCTGGTATGGGGCACAAGCCTTTCTCTGTCCTCTGACCTTGGGAGGTAGGGGCCCACTACCAGGATAGGTACAATAACCCCACATAGGTAAAGCTGCCCAAAGTAAATATCTTGGGTGAGGAGTGTAAGAACACCCTCAATGTGAGATCAGAGCTAGGGATATTGGAGGGCTTGGTGCCAGGTACCCTAGTACAGAGGGACAACAGAGTCGGCTGGAAGGCAGAGCAGGAAGGCTGCAGGCCTGACTGGGCAGTGTTCTCTTTTGTTCTGTTCTGTTTTGGTTTTGTCCCACTGCAATGAAGCCTTGTTCTCGGGCTGGTAGACAAAGGAATTTCTCATTTTGAATAAATCTGGACCCATCACCCCCCTGGCTCAGGAAGAGTGGGCTAAGGGCAGGTGGGTGGGGTACAGATGCTTCAGGCAAGTCAGTAACACAGAGAACCTGCCAGGACTATGCTCACTTCTCACCTGCTTTGGGCCTGCAGTGTCCTTCAGTCATCCCAGCTGCAGCCCACTTGGGCTGGGAAATTATTAATGGAATATTTAAATTGTGGCCATGCTCCTTGTCACCAATCCAGACATCCAGATTGCCCCGACAGGCTTCCGCAGATGACTGTCTTCAGCCACACACAGAGGGGTTCTGGGGCTGGAAGCCTCCCACACCCTCCACCCTACTCTGTGCCTGCTGAGTCGCTGGACAGCAGCCAGGCAGTGGGGATGGAGCCAAGGGACAGCTTCCTGGGGCCATACTGGTCTTGTGGCTGAGAGAACAGGTCCCAGGAAGTACTGCTCCCAGTATGAACAACACACCTGAACACAGGTACCAGGGACTCCCGGCAGAAGCAAAGGGCCCTTCCCATCATGGGAACAGAAACAGCCCAGAGTGGTGGGAAGAGATGAGATGACAGTCTTCAGGTTCAGGGGAGAGAGTGGGTCTCACAGCCCCAACCCTGGTGTTTGACTCTCAGGGTTTCTCAGAGGTGACCAGAGCTATGTTAGTCCTAGAGCCCTGAATGAGCCATAACTCCAAGGTCTCAGGTAGGCGTAGTGGGGGCTTCCAGCTCTCTAAAGTGGTGTGAAAGCCAGCAATCATGTTCTCTCCATACCTTCCAAGTTCCTGGTCACACAGTCTCCCCCACCCTATGTTCCAAGCCCCTTGCCTCAGGCTCCCAAATCAGAATCCAGGACTCTCAGGCAATGAGTGCCAACCCAAAGTGACCTCCTTTTCCTGTCCTTTCCAAGCTCAGACCCTTGTTGATATGACAAATCAGAAGTGGGCAGAAGTGCCCCTGGCAGCTAATGGACATTAATGTGTCCCCATCATTGTGACACCTAACAGACCATTCAGAACCCAAGCCGTAAGAGAAGCATCTGAGGGAGGGGTATTTTCAGCACAGACCATGTCACAAGGAGACACTGGGGTAGAGAGGGTCCCTACAAAGGCTGGACCTACTGGACCAGGGCTGTATGGCCCACGTGGAACTCTACCTGCCATGCTAAAGAAGCAGAAGGACCCAGGCCCGTCGCTCTTCCAGGCTCCCAGCAGGACCAGCAGCCATGCCAGGGGTTTGCTCAAGTATAAAACATGGTCCATAAACTTAAAGCAATGTCATATCTACACCAGCAGTTTCCCTGCAGGGAACAGATCTGCTTAGGAAGTTTCCAGAGCAGCTATGCCTGGGTGCTGAGATTGGGGTTTCTTTGTCCCACCCCGCCTCCCCCCCAGCCTCCCCCACCAGACAGCAAAAGAGGAGACAGAGGGAGCACAGTGGGCAAGACTCTGACTTTCCTCCTCTGTTTTGTTATGCATTTCCTCTGATTTTTATCTAATCTCTCTCTGATTGTCCTGGTGAAACTTAATAGACAAAGTGAATTTTTATTACATCGTCAATATAATCGCCAGCTAATCAACAGACACAGGGCCCACCGCAAGCCCTATAGCTCCTCATCTGGCTTCATAAATAGAAGAAGCAATCACAGACAAACCCAATCCTCCACCTCCTCCCGAGAGGGCCATCCCCCTGCCGTGCCCCTTAGCTAGACTATCCCAGGGGGCTCCGTCTCCCCCGCCCCAGGCTTCCCCTCCACCCCGTGGGCCACATTGCCAGTCAGTAGGAATATCTTCCCCATCAGTATTTTTAGTTTTCTTTCTCCAAGCCTCAGCTGTTGAAATCACAAATATAGGGCTTGTGTTTCGAATGTGAAAATAGCCTAATGTCGACTGATTTTGATTCTACTTTTCAGTGCATTGGGAATATGGTACGTCATAAGGTATTATATAATCCCATGGGTTGCAGAACATAGTATAAAGTACATCGCATGCCACATTAATTCACCTGGTCACATACAGGCTACACACAGAAGTGTTTGTGTCATTTAAAGTCATAGCGGGTATCTTACACACTGTATTGTGGGTCTTGCATATTTTGTTTCTATTCTTTTTCTTCCATGTATACAGCATTTTGATGCTCAGCAATACTTCCCTGTATCTTCTTTTAAGCTCTGTGATAGTCAGGTTTAATTGATACCTGTTTTGTAAGGAAAAATGATAAAGGAATAATGAAAGAAAATTACCACCTGGTCAAATGAGCAGACTCACTAGGAATTGGAATGTGTGCCTGGGAGACAGAAGTTGTGCCTTAGGTGAATTAGGGGCCAAGGCAGGCCACCAACCCAACAAGCAGATCCCTAGGGCCAAGACCTCTGGGCAGTCCATGGTTAGAGAACACCCACCATATGTAAAATAGCATCTTCTTCCTGACAAATCTGTCCTGTGTTAAATCCATTGAGTGTACCCCCCTTTCAAAGCAGCTTTGGAGAGCAAATCAACATAACAAAGCCATGGTTTTCCTGCTTTCCAGTGGGATTGGCCACATTCCTGTGCAAAGGTTGGGGATCTGGGAGACCAGCACGTGTCACAGTCACACAGGATCAGATCTTGTAAAAAGCTAGTTGATAAGGCTAATGATTCTGGCTCGGTGTCTACAACCCCAACTGAGTGTCTGGATGCAAGGAAACTGCTTCATGCAGGTGATCAGAGCCATCTCTTAGAGTGACCGGCCCCTTTGTAAGAGCCGCCCCTCTGATTCCATGCAGATGACTGGTTCCAGGCATCTGCTCAGTTCACAGTTGGGTTGTGCTGGGGGGCCTGTGCAGAATCTTTCTGCTCAGGCTGTACAGCTCGGAGGAGGCTTTGGCCACACTGGGCCTCTGACAATAGGAGGGTCTGGCTCCCCTGAGAGTGCCTACTGCAAGAGCAACTGGTGCACAGAGAAAGCGCCCAGACGCATGCTCTGCCATGGCTGCCTGAGGCCCAGGCCCTTCCCTCTCTCCAAGCTTCAGTTTCTTCACATCACTGCAGTGGACTGCTCAGCCCACACCTCTTAGAGTCATTGTAAGGGCCGAATAAAATGGGTACAGCCAGTGTGAACTGTCAAGCGTATTATGGGTCAGCACTCCCAGCAGACCGCTGCTTGGGTCTGGCCGTCTCATCCAGAGGGTACAGGATAGGGGCAGCACTGGCAGACACGGGGAGATGGGAAGTCAATAATGCACCTAATAGGTAGCACACACAGCCTCTTGCTTGATTTATTTCATCAAATCTTCATGACAAAAGTGGCAGAGACATATCACTGTGCCACTCAGAGTGCCAATGGAGTGGGAGCTCTGACAGCAGTGGCTCAAGCAGTGCAGTGATGCACCCAGACCTTCTGTAGTCTCACATTTCCCTTTACAAAGTCAGAGGTCACCACCCTAGCCCGTATTTGTAGACTGGAGAATGGAATCTCTGCAAAGGCACCAGCTAATGTTTCCTGTGTCATTCCATGCCATCTCGTGTAGAGGATCTGAAAATAGACACATGGAGAGACTTGTGCACAATTCCAGGTGTGTACAGAGAGCACAGACACACAGAGGGACTTGTGCACAATTACAGGTGTGTACAGAGAGATAGCACAGACACACAGAGAGACTTGTGCACAATTACAGGTGTGTACGGAGAAATAGCACAGACACACAGAGAGACTTGTGCACAATTACAGGTGTGTACAGAGAGCACAGACATAGCTGCCTGGATATATACCACAAACAGCAGTGCACAGTCCTACAGATTGACTCCCCAAACACACATGAAGAAACATGCACAAAATGCACACACATGCACAACACCCTTCACACAAAACACCAACACACACACACACACACACACACACACACACACACACCACAGGAGCCCTCCTTAAGGACAACCTTAATTTAATTAATCACAAGGCCACATATACAACTGAATGACCTAACTTTTTAAGTGAAGCAAAGCCAGCTGGTGTGAAGAAGGAAAAACAACCCACAGAGAGGAGAGGGCACCGAGAGCCCTCAGCTTACCTTGCAGCCCAGATCAGAGCCAGAAGTCCTCTGCCTTTTGTAGCCGAGGGTGCCACCTAGGCTGAGCTGTAGTCCTCAGTAGAACTTAGCAAACCCAGAAGGCTTTTGCTTGAGAGCACTCCCTCTGCAGACTCCTGGTTGTATCAGTCTGCAGGACCTGAGCACAAACACCAAAGACTGGAGAGACTTGAAGCAGGCCTCCTAAGAGCCACACAGCCCTGCAAAGTGGCTCTAGATAGTTCTAGGCTAGGTAAGGGGCAGGGGACATAAGAGAAGAGGAGACAGCACTGAGAAAAAAAGGGGGAGTCCCCAGACAGAGCCTGTTCTGGAGTCCAGCACATACGCCACTGCCGAGACAGCCCCTGATCACCACTCTTCTGCAACCACCCATCTGTCTGTGGAAACTCACCTAGTAGATAGTGTCCCTACTCAGCTATAGGAAGAGAATACTCACACAGGTACACACTACGGAAGGTACTCATCAGAGAACAGGGAAGCTTTGTTTTAAATTCCTTAAAATAACCCTCTAGGAATCAGGGCGTGAGTTGACCAGGACTTTTCCACTTACTGGGTGAGCAGAGCATTTGGGCCTTGAGGCCTCGTAGGGCGGTTGTGCCACCTGCTTGAATGGGCACATACTTGAGCCCTGTGCTGAACCGGAGACGTGATGGAGATATACACCTGTGCCCTCCTCTGCAGAGACATGGTCCGCACATGGCTGTGACAGAAAGCTGTGGAGGGACCTTCTCGGCTGAGGCAGAATACCATGGTGCATCCACCAGGGGCATCTCATGTGGACACGTGTTGTACCCTCAGCTTTGCCTCTATGTTGGTCCTGTGTGTTCACTATACACACATACATTGGTGTTGTGTGAAACAGTATAAGGAAGAGCTGGATTACCTATGTTGGTTCTGAAAATGCAGAGACAGAGGATTCCTGCTCTCCTTCCAAGGCAGCAAAGCTCCCTCATGCTGGGAAAGCGCCATCCACTCTCTCCCAGCTCCAGGACCATGCACGTCTCATGCCAAGACCATCTCAGTCCCCAGCTTGAAACTCTGGGCTGGGTGGAGGTCCCTCTAGAGCTCCTCACTGTGGCTGCAGTGAGAACTTTGTGCATGCCTGTGTGTGCAAACACGCCACGAAGAGGAGTGTGCACTGCATGTGTGCAAGGATACATGCCACCACCATATAAGTACATGCCAATATCAGCCTGGGACACCCAGGAAAGATGCCTGGACGTGTGTGCTCATGCGTGCTGAATTTATGAAGGCGTGTGTGGGCTGATGGCTCTGCTGGGCCAATTTTTAGTGACAGATTGTGTGTACGTCTATGACTACAGTTTCTACCAAGTACATGGAAAAAACAGAAAAGATGAGTCCAACTCCCTGGGTGGGCACTCCTGCAGTGCTCTGCAAGTGCAGGAGTGTGGGTGTCTCTGGAGCAGTCTCTGACCAGGGCATGGGAGGGACATGGAGAAGGTCTATGGGGAGAAAGAGGTGTGGGCAGCACAGTGTGGGGACATGTCCTCCAGAGACCTCCCTGCTTTCCTGGGTGCCTAGCTGCCCATCTGCGGAAGGGCTGTGTGTGTGTGTGTGTGTGTGTGTGTGTGTGTGTGTGTGTGTGTGTAGGGAGAGAGACAGAGACAGCAGAGAGAGCCACAGACACAGGCAGCTATGGCTATAGAGGACCCCCGCTTCACCTCTTGCATCTGGGTCAGAACAGATGGTGCTCAGACCGGGCCAAGGAAGCAGGGCCGTGCTTAGAAACAGTGTGTCCTAAGGGAAGGAGGTGCCTGCAGCGGCGGGGTCAGCTAAGACCAGGGATCCCCCTCACACCAAATGAATCTCTGCTCCACTGGGTGTCCTCGTGGCAGACAGCTCTCCCCATGCGCCTAGGCAAGCCACCACAGGTCTCACACCCCTTTGCCTTTCCCCTCAACCCTTGGAGGTAGACTCTAGCCACTGAGATGGATGCAAAGGTGAGGCCACTCCACAGCCTAGCGCGAGCTCACCTCTGGCCCCAGTGTGAACTCACTGCTCCCCGTGGCCCTACCTGCCTGTGAGTTCTAGGGTCTCAGGAAGAGACTGAGTGGGCACTGCACCCACTGATCCAAAGGTCCCCCCATCCGGCCCTAGGGATTCTCCCCTCTCCTCACATCCAGATTTCACAGAAGCCTGCACAGGTGGGTGGAGCACATGTCCATGCTGCAGCTGGTGGGATCCACCCTCCCTAGCTTCCCAGGAGCCTGAAGAAGAGTTGCCTGGGACCCTGGTGGAAATAAAAGTGCTGGCCTCTGCCTGAGACTTCTGAATTCCCCAAGGATGAGTCTGGAGCAACAGTCCCAAGAGTGTCCCCATGCCTCGGGCTAGATGGTGGGAATGTCTCATCGTCCACACTGTCAGAATGCTGTGGCTTTCTCCTGCCTCAAAACTGGACATCTCCCAACTGGACGCCTGTGCACTCCCGCAGGATGGGGGTCAGGTCTCACATTCCTAACCCTCGTGCTGATGTGCACAGATGCACCCACATTTACATACCTGCCCCGACCCTGAGCTAACCCATTTGGTCTTTCTTTGTGAAGATGAAGCCGTGTGTCCGGGCTCTGTGGGGTCTGTCCCCTGCTCCACCCCCGGACGGCCTTCCCAGGCCTTCCCAGACCCAGATTGAGTGTGGGGCCTGAAGGGGCAGCAAAGGCCTTAAGGCAAATAGCACTGTAGTTGAGCCCAGCTGCTCCACTGAAGAGTCTGTGACTGCTGAGTTAGCCTCAGTTTCCCTCTCTAGCCAGTGGGAACATCCGTACTGCCTAAAGAAATGTATTTGTTATCAAGAAGTACAGTAATCTAGGTAGAGCGTATGGCACCTTGCCTGGAACATAGTGAGCCTGTCATCACTGTAACTATAGAACAAACAAAAAGGAAAGTGAGGGCTAGAAGGCTCACAGCCCTGGCCTCGCCTCACCACCGTGGGACCTTGCACCCCAGCCTGACATGCTCTCTTCTGTTTCCCACAAACCAAAGCCTGCTGTTCCACACAAGACAGGGAGCTCCTCCCTGACGTCTCTCAGTGCTGCAGCCTCCACAACCTCTCTGGGTCCCCAGAGCCTGACTGAATCTTGCAGCCTAAGGCCTCAGACCCCTGCACAGCCCAGCTGGGCTCCACTCTGAACGCTTGCGCTCATCGGGCCTCCCTCTCCTGAAACTGGGACACTCCACAGAAATCTGTCACTGTGGCACTGTGAACCCAACAGACCTCTCCCAGGCTCCAGCTGAGTTTGTCTCACGGAGCAGCTCCTTCAATCATCTGGAGGGATGGGAGGCACTATCACTTCCACCCCCAGCAAGGCCCGGCTGCTTTTAAAATATTAAGTTGATTATGCACGCTCTCTGCCACTGTAAACAGTGCACGTCATAGAGAGTAGAGAGGATAGGAAGGCAGGTGTTATAGAGAGATCAGTATTGCTCTTCCCCGAAAAGTGACAATTGTGAATGTCCTGCTGACTCCCCCTCCATCCATCCTGGGCAAAAGCATTCTCCAGCTTAGGCAGGCACCTCGCTCACCCACAGTGTCCACAGCCTGAGGTGCCCACTATGGAGAAGTAGACGGAACAGCAACCCTGCCTGGCAGGCAGGTGGCAGCCAGGGAAGTACCCAGAGAATAGGAGGTGGTCAGGGGGCTGGGCTGGGGGAGTTTGGAGCACTTTGAACTTGTCACCACCTCTTCCAGGTCTTGACATTTTCGCCTGGTAATGGGATGCCAGATGGCCCCAAAATGACACACTTCCCCAGGTCTCCTGCCCTCCAGGAGGTTCCTGATGGCCACAGTCCAGGGTGCAGCCATTCAGTACCTTGTCAGCGCACATGGGCATGACCTCGGGAAGAGCTAAGGACTGCCCCGAGACCAGTCAGAGGCTGGGGACAAGCGTCCAGGCTGAGGCTGTGGCTGGCACTTGGTGGTGGCTGAAAAGAAACCAAGCATGGTGTCTAGTCCTCCAGAGTGCCGGGGTCCAGCACTCCCAGGCAGCTTTGTCTGGTCCAAAGTGGGTTTCCCACTTCAGAACTGCAGATTGCCATATAATAATGGTTGTTATTCTGCAAGCACTGAGCTCCTAACCTGTAAGTCAAGAGTAACACCAACTCCGTGAGTTATTGCGGCAATTAAATGAGAATGTGTAGAAACATCTAGAACAGTCTTGCATAATGGTAATAACCACAGCAATAATAATAAGAGGAGAACTGTTAGCATGTATTTATCATCTGCCATGCCACACAATGCCAGGCATTCTAATGTGCTATCTCATTTAATGATTCCTGTTTTCCTATGGGGTCTTCCCACTTCTGGTTTGCAAGCAGGGAAACAAAGGCACGGAGAGCTTGAGTAGCTTCTCAGGGCACAGATGCCAAGCTGTATTCCCAAGAACCATGTGCTTGGTTCAGAGTACTGGTGCCTTGTGTGGCTAAGTCCCTGCTGCTGGAGTCATGGGCCTAGTTCACAGTGTCAGAGCCTGGTGTAGCTGACTCCTAGAATCTGCGAATGGGCCTCAGCCTTCATTTGTGTGACATCACGGTGGAAGATGAGAGCAGCAGGCTCCTGAAGTTCAGTGGAGGCACAGTGAGCACTCAATAACGAGTGTTTATTTATCGCTTCTGTTTACAGCTCTATTCCCAAAGTGAATTGTTTGTTTAAGCAAGGAGCATTTACCTTTATTACAGTCATTGGTAAATAAAATTATATTTGCATTTCCACAAATATGTATGAGTTTAATTAGTCTTGCAATTCGTACACAAGAGCCAGTCCAGGAATCGCATTCAGGAGCTAACACTTCTACCCTAGGCAAAAAGCCTTCTCAGAAGAGCACTGTCATGATTAAATAATTCATTCATTCACAAATAGTTATCGATCACCCACTTCAGGCCAGGCACGGGTCTAGCTACAGTCACCAAGGCAGATAGAGTCCCGGCTCTCGCACAGCAGGAAGGGAGCTCAACAATAAATTAAGAATAAGAATTAAACACCTTATCATGGGTGCTGTGGTGAAAATTAGAAGTGCAAATGAGGTGTAGCGTGGCTGTGGCTACCGCATCCTGGGTGAGTGGGGAGGGGCCCCCTGAGAAACCGAGGTGAAGCCAAGATCCACACAAGCCCACCCCACGAGGAGAGAAAAGCACTTCAAGTAGAGCCAACAGCAGGTGCAAAGGCCCTGTGACAGTAACAGGCTTCCTGTGTTCCGGGGACAGATGACTAGGGTATATCCAGAGTATCATGGGATGGTTGGGAGTTGGAGGCGGGAGAAAGTTCACAGACAGAGGTTTGGTGGGCGCAGGTCCCTTGGATTCATCCACATGAGAAGCATGTGCTGTTGCACACGGAGGGCTTCCTGGCTGCTGTGTGGAGCCAGCTGCTCCAAGCAAAGCAGACAGGGTCATGGGCAATGCAGGTTCAAGGAGTGCAGAGGGATGGGCAACGCAGGTTCAAGGAGTGCAGAGGGATGGGCAACACAGGTTCAAGGAGTGCAGAGGATCAGGCAGCGCAGGTTCGAGGAGTGCAGAGGGATGGGCAACACAGGTTCAAGGAGTGCAGAGGATCAGGCAGGGCAGGTTCGAGGAGTGCAGAGGATCAGGCAGCGCAGGTTCGAGGAGTGCAGAGGGTCGGATGTGTTGTGAGGTGGTCTTGAGAGAATGAGGGCCAAAGACCCTCGGACCTGCCCACTGCTGGAAGCTGCTTAAAGGAGGAGCGCATCTGAGGTGTGACCGGAATTCTGCTTTGGCAGTGCTGCTCAGAGTGGGAGACCTGCCCTGAACCCAGACAGAGGGCACCTGAAAGCAGCAGGTACGAGGCCTTTAGCTGAGAGTGACCACCTGGAGCTGCAGGTAAAGCCAGCGGAGTGCGCTTTATAATAGAACAAGTTAAACAAGACTTCCTGGCCGCAGCTGTTGATCCTCCTCCTTGCACACCAAGCAACAGGGAGGTCACAGGCTGTGCAGCGTGCGCTCTGAGGTCATGTGCACATACTGGGGCTGCTTTTCCCATGCCCTGGCTCACCTCTACCCACGCTCTGACCTTCAGCTGCTCATTAGTGAAGGCCCCCACACCAGCTCACAGACTTCATCTCTGTCCTTCCTAGGCTATCCACCAAATACTTCATTTTAGTTCCATTCCCCCAGCTGATGCTGGGTCCCTGCCGCCACCCTCTCTTGGAGTGCCCATTTCCCATGAAGCCAGGGCTGCCTTCCACCCAGGAGGAAGAGCCGCTGTCCAGGGGTGAGTCAGCCAATTCACAGTGGAGATGTAGGTCGCCCAGCTCCCGCCTCCTGCCCTGCTGCTACAGCTAGAACCTTGCCACCCTGCCTGCCCTGTGAGCCATGTCCTGGTTACCCATATGCCCCTGCCTCACCAGGCTGGACCCCTGGAACCTGACCTTACCAGACTGCTTCCCTCGGGAACTTCTGTTCAGCCCCAGAGCCACTACCAAATGTCTGGGCAAACTGCTGCCTCTTTTTCTCTCTTTTAACATGAAAGAAAAAATAATACTAATGAAATCAGAGTGCACAGAGAGAAGTTGATATGTTAATTACACATTAGAGATGCATCTGCCACAGGAGATCTGGGGACCCTGAGCTGGGGGGCACAGTATGTAGCTCCAGGACCCCAGGAACGTTGAAATCCCATCAAGGCCCTACTGGCTGCAGGGATGTTAGATCAGCCACTAGAGGCTCTACCCCAAACTGCTCTACTCAGACATCTGGAGGACTAGCCCCCCTTCTCCACTCAAGAACACTCTTGTGTTGGAGCCCAGTGTCAGAAGGTTGTCTCAGGAAGAAAAAAAGATGGGTTCTGGGGTGGAAGGACAGAGGATGGAATAGAGAGAGCTGTGCTTTGGCACATAGAAACTGTCATTTTATTGGACAATAATAATAATATCAGATCTATTAGTGCATGGACATCTCTTCCTACCTTACCCATGCGACCATATCTGCTCTGTCAAGCCTCATAACAGTCCCAGGATGTAGCCAATATGTGTGGCTATTTGTATTTATTTAACTTATTTTTATTTAAATGTAATTCATAATCTAGTCCACCCCATCTCATTAACCATGTTTCTAGTTTTCAATGGTCAAAGGTGACTATGGGTGCCCTGGATTTACCGCAGGGCTCATTCCTGATAAAACTATGATGAGTTGAAGCATGAAGAGTGGAAGTTGAAGTCAACATCTCATCCCTGAGCTCAGCAGCACAGCTGTGGATAGTATGGGGGGGGGGAGCTGGCTCTGCCTCCTGAGCTCAGGCCTGCCTGGGAGCTGTGACTCACTGCTGCCATCTCATCCCAAGTGCACTACACGTGGGAAAAGATCAACATTTGGAGGGTGATGATAATGATGATGATGATGATGATGGTGGTGGTGGTGGTGGTGGTGGTGGTGTGTGGGTATGTTATTACTGTATGCATTGTGTTGAATGGGTTTGTGCGTGTGCACTCATGCATCGAAGAGAGGGGACAGTGTTGAATGTTGTTCTTCAATCACTCACTGAACCAGGAGCTCACAAATTTGGCTAGACTGGTCAGTCAGCAAGGCCCTCGTATCCTCCGTCTGCACTTCCCAGCACTGGGGTTATAGACACACTCCTGTGCCTGGCTTTTTGTTGGAGTTCTAGGGAGAGAACTTGTCCTCATCCTCACACAGCAAGGATTTTACTGACTGAGCCATGTCTCCAGCCCCCTCAAAGACAATTTTTACTGACTCTGTGGCCTTTGCACCATCATAGAGTAGAAAAGCGAGCTGTGGAGCATCGCCTGGAGACGACCTAGAGCAGCTGCTGTGTAAAGTAAGCACTGTGCACCCATCACGCCAAGGTCAAGCGGGCTAGTCCAAGGTAAGGAAGGCACTGGGTGTTGTGCCTGTGCATACTGACAAGCGCACATGTGGCAACATGCATATGGTGTGTGAGGGCCTTGCCTGACTGTGCTGTGCCTGCGTGTGTTTAGGCTGCTGTGCATGTACATGTCTAAGAGGTGCTGAATTCTTATCCTCTACCCCAGGTCCTATCTAATGTATTATGAATCCAGGCTTAAGAATCTGACTGAGTTCAGATGCTCACTGCCACTTCCTAGCTGTGTGGCTTCCCTTCTCTGGCTCAGCTTTCTCTTTATGAAGTGAAGGTAACAATAGAGTGGCCGGCCAGGTTATTAGGAACATTACATGAGATGATATGTGCGTGGCTCTTAGCACATTCTGAGCTATTAATAAACGTGAGCTGTTAGCATCATCCAGGAGTGTTTGCTGCACTGGGGCAGCCTTGTAGAGCATGGGTGAGAAGAGGAGAGCACTGAGAAGGCGAAGGTGGCTTCGATACTCACCACTCTTCAGTGAGGGTCTCATGGGGCAGAGCTTAGGGAAGAGTGGGTGGGATGCTGCCTCACCTTGGGACACCAGTGACCCTGGGTAGAGAGCACGGTACAGAGACAGGTACTGGGAGAGCGAAAAGCCATGTAGGGAGGTTCCCAACGCACAGCCTCAGTGTCCAGATGGCCCTGCTGCAGGAGGGAGAAAGGGCCACACAGGCAGTGTCAGATTTGCTATCTGTGTTCACAAAGCCCTGGCTCCTGTACCCTTTGCCCTCTAGAAAGGAAAACCCCCTAGGGAGATGAGAGTAACTCCAAGAAACAGCTGGATGAAAAGATCAGGGTTGGAAAGATGGCCTGGAAGATTAGACTCTTGTCACCAAAGCCTGACAACCTGAATTTGATCTCTGGTCCTCAGGTAAAAGCGGAAGAAAGCCAGCTTCTTTAAGCTGCCCTCCGACCTCCACAACTGAGCGGTGGACTACACATGCCACACACACACATCCTGCACAAATAACAATATAATAATAATAATAATAATAATAATAATAATAAAGAAAAGCAGGGGACACCTGGAGGGTCCTCTGCTCCAAGGCAGCCATTAGAACACAAATAAGTACAGCATGTGTCTGGACTCAGCCTATGCTGGGCGTGGCTGATGGCATGGGTGCTAGAGGGCAGTCAGAGACCAGGCTAAGAAAGAGCCATGCTTCCAGAACAGGTGGGAGTGGAACTGCCTGCAAGGAGGCTGAGCCTCCTCAGCAGCCCCAGGGGACGTGGAGGCTGAGCCTCCTCAGCAGCCCCAGGGGACATGGAGGCTGAGCCTCCTCAGCAGCCCCAGGGGACGTGGAGGCCCAGAGCCTCCTCAGCAGCCCCAAGGGACGTGGTCATTCCAAGCATCCTGAAAGAAGAGGTTGTGAGCATGGTGTTATCCACAACAATCCTAAAGAATGGATGAGATCTTGCTTGGGTTTGCTCTGTTGTTTGGGGTTTTTATTTGGGAGCCCAGGCTGGTTGCAAGCTTGTGTCAGTCCTCTCACCACACCCCCCAGTATGTGGGATCATAAACACACACCACATCACACAGACCGGGACGCGTGTGATCTTACAGGTAACAAAGTAGAGTCTACTAAGAGTCTAGTAAATTGAGCTGCATGATCCAGGGCTACACAGCTGGTAATGACCACAGGCCCAGGCATGAAAAGCCAGGCACATAGAAAGACACTCATCCTTATGCACATGGTAGAGCAGCACACCTCAGTGTGGCAACTGGCCAGTCATCCCACCTCAGCATTGCTAGCTGGCCTCAGAGGGTCCCAGCCAGATGTCAGTGACAGGCTGCCTGTGTTTTCAGATGTGGCCAGCAGAGGGCACCAGGACCACTGTGCAGCCTGGCCATGAACTTGACTGCCAGAGCTCGGCATTTAGAATGCAGACCGGACACTCTTCCACAGTCTGCGTGAGGCCCTGGGTTCTTTCCCAGGTTCTAAAAAAGAAAAATGTCTCCCCCAAGAAGAGCGTCTGTCTGGTCTACCAGAAAATGGTCCAGTCTTTTTGTAGCTGTCTCTCAGAGAAGGAAAAGGGAGGAGACTATCACTGTGACACCTCTAAGGTTCATTCCAAGCCCCCGAGGCCAGCAGTGGAATGGCACCCAACCCTCCCAGCAGGCTGTGATCAGGAAGTCAGGTGGGCACAGCATCAGGAAGTCGTCTCCCAAGGTCCTGCAATTCCCACGTCCTCTCACAGAGGTGTGATGACTGGTCTCCTTTGATGGACGCCAGGGCGGACATGAGGCTCTCTTAGGAGCCCAGTTGCCTTGACACCTGGCCTGCTTTTGCAGATAGATATCCCAGGGCCCCTCGGGGGCTTCTTCCCTTGAGTCAAAGACACAGTCCCATCCAAGAATCCGAGGCAATCAGCAGTCCAGGGTGAAATTTCCTAAAAGACTTGATCTGAATCTGGCTTTTCTTCTTGTGACTCTAAGGACTGGCATCTGTTGGTCTGGGTGACAACAGTTTGGAGACTCAGATGACAGTAACTATGGAGCTGGTAAGATCTGAGAAGGAGCTGGGGACCAGGGTGGAAGGCAGGGGAGGGCTGGGCTCAGGAAAGGTGTCATGGAAGCTAGCTGAGGGTGACTGACCGCGGCATCAGTACGGGCTGTGACGGGACATTCTGAGTAATGGCCCCGGCATGTCCCAGCCGATCTCCAGCTTCTTGTCAAGTCAGTTCTCACATACCTGGACACAGTAGATTGCCTCCTCTGTCTCTGGCAGCACACAGCTTCTGTTGAGGGGCAATGGTCACCCATGTCCTTCCCAGGTGCACAGAGCTTTGCTCTCAAGAGTATTGTGATGCCCGGGTCCTGAGCATCTGTGGAGCCATGGCTGTGTGGAGAGGGGTGATGCCAATGGTTCACGAGTGGCAGAGCCTGCTCCGTGGGGTAGTGGCCAAGGGCTTCCTGCTGCCTGTCACGTGCTCAGGGCACTGTGCCGTACACTCGCCCCAATGCTCCATGTCTGCATGTGTGTCATGCACACCACAGGCGCGGCCTTGTCCACCTCACACAGGTGCTGTGACAGTCACATTAGACAAAACCACGGAGAAAGGGCACTGACAGCACCGGGGCCCCTAACAGACTGGTAGCTGGGGACACATGCTGAGCCCCCAGCTGGCGCCCCTCGGAAAGGTGGAGAAGGCAGGGAAGCACAGAACCAGGCAGAGTCAGGCCTAGTGCCTGTCCAGATCCAACCCACAGTCATGTTTCTCCCAGGGGATGCCAGGAGACCACTGGGCTTCCCCTACATACACACACCAGGCCTGCGTGTGGCTCAGCTTTCCCTGGGGAAGCCTGTTTGCCACCCCACCCTTCCCAACACCCCTCTGGGGAGCTCCTCCAACCTCTCCTGTTGCCACAAACAGCTGTGATTCAGAGAGTCATTTCCAAGGAAACCAAAAAGAAAAAAAAATCCCAGCGTCAGGGGAAATTTCAACCAAAAAGCAAGTGGTTGCAGGGCACATTCACAGCCCCCAGGACGCAGCTTTGGGCTCCCAGCATTGTCAGCTCCATCCTCAAGAGGCGGATGCAGACAGGACACGTGTGCGGGGCTGGGGGGTAGGGAGAGGCCAGGAATGGTTCCCCAAAGTGGAAACTCAGGTTTGGGATTACATTTGTTGCTTAGCTGCAGGGCCCCTGCAAGTAGAGGAACGGAAAAAGCAGACAGGCAGGGTCAGCAGACAGCTTTACCAGGAGCAGATTCTGTTTTCCCGGCTGCTGACCAATCTGGATGCCTCAAAACAGCAGTGCTTCCATGAGCCGCCCTCCCCTGTAGCCACCCCCAACCTAGGACTACCCAGGGCTGGTTCAAACCTCACATTCAGGACCTGGACCCTTGCTGCTCCCTCAGCGCTCACAGAGCATAATTATGCTCTTAAATAACACCCATGTATACATTATCTCTGGGAGGCCCTCATTTGCATGCATGGGAGTGTGCGCCATGCTGGGTGATGGGGCGTTCTGGCCACTCCGGAAACCCTTCCCCTCACTCTATGCTAACATGGTAAGCAAGTTGAATGTCATGCGAGGCCCAGGATCTGGCCCTGAGGATTTGCCGATTGTGCGGGGATGGGAAGTGTTTGGAAAGTCTGCCCTTGGAACCTGGGGCAGACAGGAAAGACAGGCTTCCCAATCTGTTCTGGATGGTGGCGTCAGTCTTATTTTAATTCTGAATGACTGACAAGAGAAAAACAACAAAGAGACACAAGAAAACCCAACAGCGCGCGTGCTCTCTCCCGCCCTCCTCATACCAAGAGACTGCTTCTGCCTGCTCAGGGAGGTTGTTCTAATTCTAGAACCACCAGTTTGATAGACCCACAGTCAGGAGGCTTGCCAGAGTGATGTTCCTCCCAGGAAGACCTGGGTACAGGCAGGCCACCCCTCCCAGACTACACAGTGGCAACCAGGTCCTAGAGCTAGCAGTGTGCTCATACAGTGCTGCAGTGCCCGGCCCCTGCTGGGCCACAGACCCAGCACAGTAAACACCCAGCTTCCCAGCTTCTCCGCTATGAGGCGCGTCACCTGTTCTAAGGCTGGAACTATCCGGGGCACAGGCCAGGGCAGACAGCAGTTGATGTTCGCATTCAGTTCTCCACCTTCTCTTTGCTCCCTGCCTCTCTGGCCCTGGAGATGTATTTTGCATCCTTTAAATGATCTTGTTTATTCTGTGTGTCTGGATATAGTTATCTGAATATTAATTATGGCTTTAGTGAAGTTCATTGGTTGAATGCAGGAACGGAGAATTCCTCCTTCACTCTCAGCCACCTGCTTTGATTTCTCTGTTTATCTGCTTGACTGAGCTGAAATCAGTTTCTGTAAGTGAAAGTCGGCTGTTTGAGGCAGATGTTAATGCTCAGAAATAGTGTACGGGCTGCTATTAGCATAAGTAGCACGAGGCTAATAAACAGAGGTACGTGGGGCTCATGTCAGGGACGATGACAGGGACAGAGCGACGATGGTGGCTTACCCTATGAGTGAGCCTGATCCCTGCCCAGAAGAAGGGTGCCCCCCCAACCTGGGTTCCGGCCCTCCCTCCCCACCCCAGTACCCCAGTATGCAGTGGCTGGGGCTGATGATTAATGACAGCAAGGACCGTAACCAAATTGTAGCACCATTAGCACCAAGTCACAACTGACAACTAGATACATCATCTCTGAGCTTTCTATCCAGCTAACTAATTTAACTATGTGGATACGGGAAACGCCAGGCTGATGCCATAAGGCAAATATTGCCAATATTCTGGAACCCTTCAGGAGTGGAGAAGAGGCAGGGGTTCCAGCTGGGCCCAGTCAGTGGTCATGGTCAAACCTGCCTTCTTCGCAATAGCTCTGCAAATACCCCAAGAGGCTAGGATACAGCAGGTAGTCAAGGCCAGCCGCTGTGGTCTGCAGAAGGAAGAGTGGATGGGCCTTCAGCCCCACCCTGAATTCCTCTGCGGATCCTGAGTCTCTCCAGGAGAGGGACATGCAGGCGAGAGGACCAGATACAGGTGTGCCTGGCTCCTCACAGAGCTGCGCCCAAAATAGTGAATGCAAATTGTTATTATCTTCCTTTTTGTCATCTTTTATTTTTCAATGAGTCCTATTTGAAATGTGCTGTGTTTCTTCATCTGAAGAACCTTATAAGGAATCCTTTTAGAACTGAAGTAATCCTGTCGTGTGAATAGTTGCCCCTTAATTCATCTCACCCCAAATGTCTCCTAAAGCGAGGTACTACATTACCTGATGATTTATTTTCTAAATGAGCAAGTCCCTCTTTCAGGTCCCATGGCCTCTCACTATCAGATGGGCCCAGATGGGGCAAGGATACTGACTCATAACAGAAGCCCTCAATTCCCAAACCTCTCAGATGCCTAGGCTGTGTGGATCAGAAAATCCAAGCCCTTATCTGGCGTCCCCAGCTCACATCCCAGGAATTAGGACAAGTCTCTGGAATGAGCCTGCAAGCAGGCATTTAGGGAAACTCGAGGCACACCAGCAATGGAAAAGAGAATGCTGCATCTGCTGCTGCAGACAGGACAGAGCGCACAGCTCCCAGCAAGGCAGCCCTGCACCTGGTGGAAATGGCAGGGTGTGGCATATGGACAAGCCCAGTCAGCTTGCTGTAGGGCTCTTGTTCTGGAAGTGTCCACCCACAACAGTAAACTCAGAAGACAGGAATGGCAACAACCCAGATCATTCTGGGAAATTAAGCTTCTATGAGCAATGTCCAGATAATGGAGATGGGAAGACTTTGGCACCAAACTGAGCAGGGGCCTTCTTTCCATAGCAGGGAGTAAAAGGATAGCGTCAGGCCACTGATAATTACCCAAACAGATGAATGCATGCTCTAGTGTAAAAGCACATTCTCTTTTGCAAAGTTCTCTCTTTTCTTGTGTGATATTTTTCACTTCCTTGTGAATGTGATGGAGACAGAATTATTATCCCAATGGGTGGATGAGAAAACTGAGTTTGAATAGAGTTGCCAACCTGAAATATGTAAAGACACAGGGCCGTTATTAGGTTCATTTTTGTCAGAAAATTGGCATCATACCCCTTCCCTTTTTTAACTTTATGCCTCATTTTCCAGACAATAAGAAGTCAAAGTACTGACCTATGTGCTCTAAATCAATCATATCTGGCTCCTGAAGACATGTGTGTTCCTTTTTTTTCCCTCAAAGACACTTGAGGCTTAAAGCTCTGTCCTAAGTTTAGGTGTGTAGTTCAGTCAGCACTGTGCTTGCCTGCCATACATTAGACCCTGAAATCCCTAACACTGCTTAGAATGAGGTATGCCACAGCCTGCTTGTAATCCCAGCTCTCTCAGAGGTGGGGGCAGGAAGATCAAAAGTTAATGGACATCTTCAGCTATCTAGTAAATTTGAGGCCAGCCTAGGCTACATGAGATGCTATCACAAAAAAGAAAAGTCTGTTTTGTAATCTAAAAAAAAAAAAAAAAAAAAAGGCTTCAGATGTAAACGGTGAGTGCAGTCTCCCTAAAAGAGAACCTGGTCCTTCCATGTATTATTTCACAGACCCTGGGCCGAAGTCACAGAGGTGACTGAGACGGTCCTTTGCCCTTAAAATACCTACAAAGAAATCAAGTACAAAGACACATTTTCTCACACCACCGCAGAACACACATTCAAAGTGCCTGGGAACTCAGAAGTAGAAAGGCTGTCTGGGGGAGGGGGGAGGCAACTTGGAAAGCTCCTGCAGGGGTGGGCGTCCTTCATGAGTGGCCCTGATGAATGGGTATGACTGTGAAATTCAGAGACCAGAAGAAGTGCCCTCCGCAGGGAGAAAGGTTGAGCAAGGGCAGAAAGGTGCTGGAGACAGTGCAAGGACTGCCCAGGCCAGAGGAGGTGCCTGAACAGGCCGTTAAGCCAGGATTCCAGGCTGAGGGAGACCACGACAGGTAGGAGGGTGCCTACAAAGGGCACGCCTGCAATTTCCCAGGGCCAACTGATCCTGTGAAGGAGCTAGGGGAGGCCAGTGCTCCGCCTGCAGGACCTCAGCTAGCGGCACCCAGAGCCCAGTGCTGGGGTCCTGGCTCCTCCCACACACCCCACCCTGGACGCCTCATGGAGCAGCTTGCAGCCTAAGCATGCCCAGCCCTCCGTGGAAGCCCTTCACCCTCAGACTTCTCACCTCCCAAGCCTGCCAGCCCCCACCCCCACCCCGGCCCCCTGACCCTGGGTCCTCTACTTCCTTAAAGGTTTTGCTTAAGACAAACTGCTCTTAATAAATAAATAATTGATTCCCTTTCCCATTTTTTATTAATCAAAGGCTAATCAGAGTTGCAGATCCACATGACGCGACCAGTGTCAGCCATTCGAAGTGGATATAATTCTTGCTAAAAGCAGCGAGGTGCTATTTTTGTTTTCCCCGTGCAGCTTCATCAAGAGGGCACGTGCAATTTCCAGTGGGCTTTGTGAAACGCTGAGAGAGGGCTGGGGCTGGGGACTCCAGGCTGGCAAGCTCAAGTGCACCGCTCGTGCCCACCAGGGACCCTAGGGCTCTGGAAGGAGGCAGTTGGAGAATTAGTTCCCTGCACTAGAGAATATTCTAGCTGAAGTGGATGTGGGAATGGAGAAGCCTGTCAGGACCAGAGGCCCTGACTGCACAGAGGACCCCACCCTGAGCAGAGGCTGGACATCCCTGGGGCCCTGACTGCACAGAGGACCCCACCCTGAGCAGAGGCTGGACATCCCTGGGGCCCTGACTGCACAGAGGACCCCACCCTGAGCAGAGGCTGGACATCCCTGGGGCCCTGACTGAACAGAGGACCCCACCCTCAGCAGAGGCTGGGCATCCCTGGGCCCTTCCAACCATTTTTTTAAAATCTTCATGGCTTTTTCCTTCTTCTTTTTTTGATTTTAGTTAGTTTGGTGTTCTCTCTCTCTCTCTCTCTCTCTCTCTCTCTCTCTCTCTCCTTATTGAGCTCAAATAAAGAAAAAAAATCTATTAATCCTAAACCCAAAAAAGATTTGCGATGGGGAAAAGAGCTAGTGTTGCCAGGACAGAGCCATGAGGGTCTAGAGTCTGGGAAGTGACGACAGAGTGAAGGAAGGAGACCAAGGAAAGGGGTAGAAAGCAGGAAGGAGAGGTGGCCCCAGGGTCAGGTGGGGAGTCCAGTGTGACCCGCAGTCTCTGAAGCAGACGAAAGCCAAGTGGGTGGCCTGGTAGCCTGACTAATGAAGGTGAGGTCTGCACTCACCTGACAGGAGAGATGGGGAAATGCATTCTTTTCCTTTGCCACACTGAGCAGGCCCAGGCATACCTATTTGCATCTTCTCTGAGAACACTGGAGAGGTACAGGCTCCTGCCTGGGCGTTCTCACAGTCAGAGACAGCACCTGGTAAGGGCCTGGCCTCATGGAGTATGGGGAGCCTATTGTGACTATGGATATGGTGCTCAGCTGGGGACACCATTCCTGTAGGTCCCACCAGAGACCAGAGGCACCTTCACCTCTCTGCCTCAGTTTCTTCCTCGGTAACATGGCAAAAGCATGCTGAGACTCTGAGAGGATGGTGGTGACAATCACAGACTCTGAGAGGATCATGGTGACAATCACAAGGTCTTCTGTGGGAAGAGTCTGAGAATGTGTCAGTCCCGCTAGATGTAAATATTAGGGTATACTTTCATCAGAAGGGTGGGGGGGGCAGACAAAAGAGATCTGGCCAACTCTCCTCCTCCAGGGTGCTCAATGGGGGTGAGGACTGCAGGGAACATACAAGAGTTAAGGAGGGTGTGTGTGCTGATGCAGCTCAGAAGCATATAGCTTTGTGTAGTAGTGTTGTCCCCGCCAGGAACGGACCATGCCACAGACCCACAGCGTCGCCGTGACTGCAGTAGATGTCCAGGCCCCTCTGTGCCCCTCTCTGAACTGATAAGCTCCAGTCACTGGAAGTGTCCTGACCCCTTGCTTTTCCATGAGCATTCTCACAGTGGGTCTGTTATGCTGCCTCCAGCCAGTTCTGAGTCTCCTGAAGTCAGGGGTGGTGCCTTCAGGTTCATGGGTACCTGCATCCATACAGACAGGAACAGAGGACAGAAGGGCAGGCACCCTGTGTCCTGCTCAACAGGCTTGCTCCCGGGATCAGAGGAGAGATCAGAGCCAGTTCTCCACAAACGTCTAAGGATCAGACCCTGGCTTATCTTTCTGTTCACCCAGGAACACTGAACACTAGGAGACTAGTGCTAGTCCTGTCCATGTGACAGATGAGGGCACTACAGCTCAGGACACTTGAAAGACATGCCAGGAAGTAATGATCCTACCAGCTCCACAAAGATCGTCTCACCCTAGCTCCATGGAGCAGGGAGAGAGCAGCAATTGGAGTTAAAATATCAAGAGATGAGGAAAGAGCAGATGGCCCAGGTTGTTGTTATCTTACCTGAAATTAAGACGATGACAATCTGCATTAGCACTTTGCAGAAGAATAACTGCAAATAAGGCAGCCTGGCCCCATGGCAGAGAACACCGCTGAGCTAGGAGCCTGTCGTGTCGAGGTTTTAAATTCATTATTATTGTGAAAATAGCATACGCACAGGGTAAAAGTGGAAAGGAAGTGCACACGCCTTCCCACTCAAGACCCCGTCCCTCTCCAAAAGACATCCCGGGCTCTATGCTCAGCACCAAGCAAGGAAATAGAAATAGACACAGACACACCCATCTAGACTTCCTGCTGTAGACACTGGAATAGATGGGCTTGACTCTCTGGACTTTGCAGTCTATCTTGGATCTATCCAGATCTGCATGCACACAAATCTGCCTCATTCCACTACTGCACAGTGCTCTGGTAGTCAGAGTTACACAAATTCCCATGGCCTGGACCAACCCCACTGATAGACTTTGCTTTCTAAGTCTGTGTTTTGTTTTATTCCATGCGGCATACATTCAATACCTTGTGCACACCCATGACACAAATGCTCAATTCCATCTGCAGCATCAGTTCTTGGGAGTTAATTTATTTCAATAGATTCGAGCATTCTGTACTCTGAGTGACATTTGTGCCCCCAAACAGTGTACCGACACAAGGTCTATTACTTTTTTTTAATTCTTCTTTCTCAGACTTCTTATGAACATGGAGTATGATCAGAAAGTACCAGCTATTGCCCAAAACTTGTGTTCCCTATCCTACCAGCTATGAGCTTGTTTTGCTTGTTGAGCCTAGCTCAACAGATCTGTAACTCTTGGGTATCTTGAACGATCTGCTGTGTGTTGAAAGTAGGCTGGGACACATAAATGCTCCCAGACCAAGAGAGCTGGAAATCTGTTTGAGGAGTTAGGACATCTCAAAGATTTTTTTTTTATTTATTTTTATTTTATGCATATGAGTGTTTCACCTACATGTAGGTATGTGCACCACAAGTGTGCAATGCCCACAGAGGCCAGAAGAGGGCATCAGATCCCCTGGAACTGGAGTGACAGACAGTTTTAGCCATCATGTGAGGGCTGGGAACCAAACCCAAATTCTCTGTAAGAACAGCCAGTGCTCTTAATCACTGAGCTGTCTCTCCAGCCTTACATCCCAAAGATCTTAAGGAAAACCCCAAGACAACTAGTATGAAGTTGTACAGCTTAGTCTATGAAGCCCTAGCAAGTCACAGGAGAGTGATCAAGGCGGAAAGGCGCAGGGCACCTGGAGGAGGTGCCCCTTGTGTAAAAGGAAAATGCAGGAAAATGTGCTGAGGCAGCTGGCTGGAAATGACTGCAGGACCCATCTCACCTCACCCCAGAGGGAGCCTGGAAGGCCAAAGGCGTCCTCTCTCCTGCAGCAAGTCTGCTTGTTCCTCACCACAGACTGAGACGGAGTGAAACATCAGGCTTGTTTCAGAGCACGGATTTGATGTTCCGGTTCAGTGAGGATCCCTTCCCACCCCAGTAGCTTGACTAAGTGCAGTGTTCTTTGTGGAAACATCACTTCACTTTACTGTTCTGGGGGGGAAACTACCGCATATAAACCTTGATTAACCAAGTTTTCAGAAAACAGCAGACTCTAATTAACTTAGTTTTCTGGCTAATCGAAGATAAAAAGGGGTCTAGGGGAACAGTTTGTTCCATAAATGACTTTAGGAGGCTTCAGCTCCTGACCCTGTGAATTGATCCAGGCTAGTGACCTCCCTCATGCATTAAACTTGAGACCAGAGCTGCCGAGGTCCAACTGATAGTCACCAGGCTGATGTCAAGAAGTGGGGGGTTGGGGCTCGAGAGATGGCCTAGTAGTTAAGAGCAACGACTGCTCTTGCAGAGGACCCAGGTGCGATCCCCAGCACCCACATGGCGGCTGAGAACCATCTGTAATTCCAATTCCAGGAGAATTCCAGTTCCAGGGGAATCTGACACCCTCTTCTGACCTCCAAGGCATTGCACAACATGGGTGCACAAACCTACATGCAGACAGTACATTCATATAAATAAATAAATAAATAAATAAATAAATAAATAAATAAATAAATAATAAAATTTGAAGAAAAAAAAAAGAAGGGAGGTGGCATCCTTGTTGATCAGTGGCTCTACAGAGCAGGGGCTTACTGTTTTCTTCTTGATAACTATGTTCATTTATAGGTGCTCATCTTCCTATGAAAGTAGGCAGGGCAAGTGCTAAAACCAATAGGTTGACATGCGGATAACTTGAGGCTCTATCATTTGAGGTTTGCAAAAGTTGGTAGTATTAACCACAGTATTTTACTGCTAGAGGGAGTCTTGACCCAAGGCTTGCTTTACAGGCAAGGAAATTGAAGTCCAGATCTGCAGAGAGGCTTGCCTGGAGAGCTCAAAGAAACCCTGTGGTGACCATACCCTACAAACTCAGCTCTTTTGTAACACACAGGCTTTGTGGCTTGCCCAAAGTCCCCACAGGACCTGGGGGCAAAGCTATAATTTTAAACTACTGGTACCTAGCACCCAAACTTCTGCTAAGATGTTCCCAGGACCCTGGAACCCCTTTCTCCTGGACTTTGAAATACCTTCAGGAAGTGTGTGTTTTGTGAGTAGCTGATGAGGTCCTGGGGTGGGGTATGGATGTGGCGGTCAACTGTACCACAGCAGGTGGTCTGCAACAGTGCAGTGACTATGCCATTCTCTGAGAATGTCCTTCTTTCATGCAGATGGCTGCACCCCAAATCAGCCACCGCCTTAGAACTCAGTGCTTGCTAAAAGAACCTCAGAATCCAAAATCCTCCTGGCCCCTAGAAGTCACAGGCAGACTCACCACCAAGCTCGTGCAGTCACCTCTCCTCTAAGGGTCGATTGCCTGTGGATTGGCATAAAGTGCACCCCCCAGGACTCTCAAAGGACGCTGCACACCGGGACTAGCAAACAGTCTTCCTCCCGGCCCTGCTGCCATCTGGCCTCGTGACATTCCTTTGCCACTGATTCTCCAGGGGTAAACAGAAGACACGATCATTGCCACCCTTCCTAACTGCCAGCCTTGCAGGGGCAATTGAGGCTGGTGGCATTGGAACTTTAGGCCACGGATTCTTGGTAATTAATGCCAAAGTAGGGGGGGGCTAAGCAATGCCCTAGGCCTGTGCCACCACACCCCGCTTAAAAACGGTTCTTAGCTGCCCTGTGGGTGCTGGGAATCAAACCTGTGTCCTCTGGAAGAGCAGTTGGTGCTCTTAACTACTGAGCCATCTCTCCAGCCCAAGAATTTGTATTACTAAGAGGTCTCTAGGTGGTGTCTATAGGCTCATCTTTTGGGGAAAAGAATCACTTAGAAAGACAGTGCCTATAAGACTGAACAGTGTGTGTGTGTGTGTGTGTGTGTGTGTGTGTGTGTATTCATGTTAGTTCAGGCACCCCTGTGTGTAAACAAGTGTGTATATGGATGCCATATCAGTACCATCCACCTTATTTTTGAGACAGTGTCCCTCACTGGCTTGCAAGATCCCCTGCCTCCACCTGCTCAGCACTGGGGTTCAGGCCAAGCCACCACACCTTGCTTTTTACTTAGTTCTGGGGGCCAGGCTCTGGTTCTCCTGCTTGAGCAGCCAGCGCTCTACCCAGCAAGCCCTCTACCCAGTGAGCCCTCTACCCAGCCAGCGCTCTACCCAGCAAGCCCTCTACCCAGTGAGCCCTCTACCCAGCGAGCCCTCTACCCAGCGAGCCCTCTACTCTCTCACCCTAGGCATTTTGTTGTTTTTCTTGTTTGTTTGGTGCTTTGGTTTCTCTGTTGTTATGATCTGGAGGTTTTGTTTACTCGCTTGCTTGTCTGTGTTGAGACAAGGTCTCACTCTGCAACCCTAGCTGACCTGGAACTCTCTATGCAGACTAGGCTGCCCTGGAACTCAGAGACCCTCCTAAGTGCTGGGATTAAAGGTGTGCACCACTATGCCCAACAGCCTGGGTTTTGTTGGGGTTTTTTTAAGATTTATTCATGTGGATGTATCTTTGTGTGAGTAGATTCTATGTGTGTAGCAGAGCCTACGGAGGTCAGAAGGAGGGTGTCGGATCCCTGGAACTGGATTTACCCAGTTGTGAGCCAGCCAGCCTGGGTGCTAGGAAGTGAACTTGAGTTCTCTGCAAGGGCAGCAAACTGCCTTGTTCTCTGAACCATCTCTCCAGCTTTAGGGTTCCCATTCCCCAACCCCAGGGGTGGAGAGAACTTTTAGTATTATTTTAATGTTTGTAAAATTCAAGATCTCCCTGTAAAGTGAAAACATACTTTTTTCCTTCAGATCTGATCGGTTTAAATGTTTAAAATCCTACTGACTTGTCCAAGACCCTGTGGAAGTTCCAGGATACATATATATATATATATATATATATATATATATATATATATATAGAGAGAGAGAGAGAGAGAGAGAGAGAGAGAGAGAGAGAGAGACCTTTAGCCCATCAGCAAAAACGAGACAGGTCACACACTGATGTACAGTTCTCAGTCAGGTGGGCATTTGCCCCATAGCCTCCCCTCACTCAGTTGCTAGCCACTGACCCAGCTCCAAACCCTTGCCAGGGGCTCCCAGTACCCTCCCTTGCCCGGGGCTCCCAGTACCCTCCTCAGTGGCTCTCAATCAGAGGTGGAGCTCCTTCTCCACCTGAGCTATTCTCTGGAGTTAGAAGGAAATAGATTTAAAACAGAAAAAAAACATTACGAGCCCTTAACTCCTGAGAAGGGCCTGGTTCCTATTGAGGACAGCTGTGACCCTGCAGGACATGTATCTAAAGGGACTGGTATATCACTCTCCAGCCATGGGGAGGACCCAGTCCCATGGGATGGGGTGGGGGGGTTAGGGTGCTCAGGATGAAAGGACTCAGGAGTCACCCTGTGGCTAGTGAGGGAGGAAAACAGAAAGCAGAGGTGCCCAGATCATCTGAGGCACCTTGGAAAGGGAGAGGAGGTCACTAGAGAGAGAAGGGGTGAGAAGGAGAGGGGACAAGGGAAAGGGCAGACAAAAAGGGGAGCGGTGCAGACTCTCCAGTGCCCATGGCCAGGCGGGGCAGCGCGGGCCGGGGCGCTCTGAGGCCCCTGGAGCCACAGCCACTCAGCCGAGGTTCCCTCCAGGGGAGGCCGTGGTCTCCACCGCTGGGAGCGAGAGGAGCTGAGTGCGCGGGGCACCCGGCTGCTGAAGAGGCTACCGGCGGCGATGGCTGGCTGGGGATCTGCCTCTTCCCCCCACTTCTCTGGCTCCCCACGCTTAATGATTCAGTAACTGAATTGCCTGGCGGACAGCGGCACCAGAGGTCGGCTAATATCAATATTCCCCCAGGCTGCTCCTCGGTGTGAATCCGCCTGCTCCAGGCGGCCCCTCTGCGGAGAATTTACCTTTGGTTTAACAAGAGTGGGGGCTGAGTCAGGGATTATGGCGCAAGTCAACACATATTTTAAGTGTGGCGGGGAAGCAGGAGACGGGGGGAGAGACAGCCTGGGGTTAATTGGGGGAGCGAGAAGGAGAGAGAAAGAGAAAGGGGCTTGTCAGGCCCTGAAATCCTTATTCCTGGCGTTGGCATTCGAAGCCATCTATAATCAGCCATTTTCCTTCCCACTCGCTCCTAACTGCACTACCAAGGGCACCCCCGCAGCCCTGGGCACACTACCTTCTGCGTTAGCTGGACCAAAATGTTTCAGGTTGGGTTTTCCCTTCAACCGGATGTGACTCATTCAAGGCAGAGAGAAAAACTAACATTTATGGGGATGTGGCTCTCTGCCAGGCAATGAACAAATATTATCTCATTTAACCTCTTCAGCCTAGAAGACAGGATCTGTGTGCTTGGGGTGCCCAGGGCATTCCTCAAGATCAAGAGCAGGGGCCATCTGTGGAAACACAGAGCACAGTGCTCACAGCCAATGAGCCTATGAAGGCAACTGCGCACTGCTCTTCATCTTACCTCTGTCCATCCTCACCTCTGTGGAGTAATTGCAGATGGACTGTAGATGGATTGATCAGCCTCTTTCTTTCTTTCTTTCTTTCTTTCTTTCTTTCTTTCTTTCTTTCTTTCTTTCTTTCTTTCTTTCTTTCTTTCTTTCTTTCTTTCTTTCTTTCTTTGTTTTGGTATTTTTGAGACAGGGTCTCCCTTTAGTCCCAGCTGGCCTGGAGCTCACTCTGTAGACCAGGCTGGCCTTGAACTCACAGAGATCCGCCTGCCTCTGCCTCCCAAGTGCTGGGATTAAAGTAGCCAGCCAGCCATTCTATATTAATGACAATATAGACTCAAGTTTCATGGGAATGAAGAACCAGAGTGGCTGATTGCATGGAAATATGGGAGAGTATGGGACAGAAAGCCAAAGAAGCGGCTTCATTGAGATCTCACCTCTCCCCTAAGGAGCCTTCCTCAGTCCAGGCCACAGCCTGCTTGGAGCATCATCTGACCCACCCTGGGCAGGTGCTTTAAGGCCTGCTTGCCAGGCAGTAGAGCTCCTGCAGAGGGCCCATGCTCCCAGCACAGTCACTGGACTGCAGGTGTTTGACTCAGGATTCCAGAGCCCAGAGCAGCCCAGTCAGCGCAAGGGACTTGTGGCGGGGCCTCAGCAGTTAGCAGTGGAGCTCCTTCCTCCAACCACTCCTGTAGGGAGACAGGAGGTGTGGGGCCTGAAGCCCTGACCCCGGCCCCCCAAAACATGGAAACACATGAGAATGGATCTATAGCAAGTCTCACCTTGAGACAGATGCCTAGTAACTGACTCTCTTAAGACTTGTTCATCCAGGATGTCCTGTCTTTTCGATGCACACTACTAGAGTCCACATGGAACCCAGCATTGCCGCACAGCCTCCAGGGCAGTAGTACACGCAGAAGTGTCTTCTGGATCTTCCAAACAACCACAGACTAGGGCAAGGAGGTGTGATAACATCCTTCTGAGGTTCTTCACCCTTGCAACTTTGCAGAGTTCAGAGGAGGTCATGCTCATTGGGCTGGACTCACCTGGTGTGATCTCATGGAGGAAGGTGGCAGAGAAGAGGAGACAATGCCGGAAGTGGAGGTGGAGCCCCACGTGGCCCAGCCCGCATGGTGGATATTGTCCCACTGTGTGGGCTCAGAGATACTGCTTCCAAGCCTCGGGCGGCCTGCAGCCCGGTTAACAGGCTTGGGGGAGTGGGAGCGGGGTACCAAGGATGGCCTGGAGCTCCTCCCTGATAAACACCCCTGCAACCATTGAAGTCTGCAAGCCTCCGCCTCCAGAGCTCCCCTAGTCTCCCTGCTAATGTCAGGAAGAGGACGCCCAGGCTGAGACCGTTGCCCCATCTAACACACACACACACACACACACACACACACACGCACATGCATGTGACCAAATGTGCAGACACACACACATATGAGCACACACACCATCTAGTTGGACCTGGCAGGGTCTCACTGAGCAGATAATTGGATTTTTCTCCTTAAGATCAAATCCGGAAACTTAGTTCAACTTTTATTTCAGCTTCAACTGAGTCCCGAGCTGAAGCTGGGGACAGAGGGAGATGTGTGGCCCCTGTCACCTGGAGTGCACAGCTCAGAAAAGAGAAGGGCCCTTCATGGCCACTGTGCTATGCTGTAGATTGTGTTTGGTGTGGGACGTTGGACAGAGAGAGGAGTAGGGACAGGAAGGGGCATCGCTCATGGCATGGGTCAGGAGGCACTGTGACTCGTCCAGAAAATAATTTGCCAGCTGCCCTAGGCTGAGCCAATGCTGTGGGCTGGGCACCTGGCTTCTGTGATGTCTGTCAGTCCTCAGTCTTCACTGGGAGGAAGGCATTGTCTCTCTTCTCCACTCACAGATAAAGAACAAGCCACGGGACAGTTTCAGCAGGAGGCCCTAGCTCTTACACTCACTGGGTGCTGAGCCACTGTAACCGGCCCTAAGTGGCCAGGGTGCAGGGCACAACAGAAGCTCCTTTGAGATAAGAGAAAAAAAGAGGAAACTGGTTTTCTGTAGGCCTGCCCCAGAGACTGTGTGCAATGCTGTCTCCCATTCTCTGAGGCTGTCACTCCAGCCCTCCCTCCTGCTCAGCAGGATGAAGGACAGGCTTTCACAGGCAGACAGGGAGGTCAGGGTCACTGCCAGCAAAGGTTCGCCCAGCACTGCTCCTACCGCCCAGACGGCTTCTCTGATCTTCTGCTGAAAATGTCACACGGGAGACAGGCATGCTGTGATCTTCAGAGAGCCGCTGTGCATCTGTGATGACATGTGGGCATCAAGATTTGCATATTTATTATAGATAAGCTGTCAAAATGTATGTTGTCAATTTCACCTTATACTCCGGATTTAATGGTGCACGTAAAGGACAGAAAATCTTTAATATTAATATTAATATGATTTTAGATTATAAGACCGCATTGTAGATATCAATCAACCAGCCCTTAAGGACATGTCACTCAAGTTGATATAGTTTATAGAAAATTAATGTAATCTATCCTGTATGATCTATTACAGGGGGCAGGAGGAGAGAAGAGTGGGGTGTGTGGGGTGGGGGCTGGGGGCCATTATTTCTTGCTATGCTTTTCAGTACATGCTAATTTGTGTTCGTGCTTGAAACATCACAGAAGGAAACCTGTATATTGTAGACTTGGCATCGGCCTTAGAAATCAACTGTGCCAACTCCTTCACTTTGCTGCAAGGAAATAAAGGTCCCCGGGAGAAGGGACTGACAGGGCCACGGTCACTTGACTAGTTGGTAGCACCCCGTTCCCTCCCCACGCTTCAGCTTCCTCTGTCTCAGATGGTCTCAAGGGACTCTTCTCCATGACAGGGGGCCTGGAGGGCTCCTGCTGTCTATAGAAGAACCAGAGAAACGTCAAGGTCTCCACTGAACACCCCCCCACACATTCACACACAGCGTTCCAACATTTGGAGCGCCCACACTGACAAAGTACATGCTGAAATCAGACTAGACATCCACCATGGCCACTGTAGTGTGATGTAGAGTGACAGCCAAGGACTGTGTGACCTCAGAGGATGGCACCCTCTGGGTAGAAGGGATACTCCTCAGAATGTCTTGAGCCCTGGATGGAAGCTTCTCTCTGACCTAGGGCAGGCTTTTGAAATGGGCTCTTTTGTTATAGAGAGAGCTGACTTGTCAGGGCTGAACAGAGAGCACCCATTCTCTCCAGGCTCCAGCTCAGCCCTCGGGGCCTGTTAGCCCACACCACCTACCTGACCCAGGTTTTCTCAGCTATGCAGGAAAAAGACAAACAGCTTTCTTTTCCATATAACTGCAAAGCCTGGCCCTCTGCTGCTGGTTCAACAGATAACCCAGGGGCTTCTCAGCTCTAAAACCTGAAGTCTTAAGCATTCAGCTAGAACATAGTCTGACCTGATAATTCCTCTCCAGGCCTGCATTGCTATACCTGGGAAACTGAATGAAAATATTCACCCTACTGAAGTCACACCTTACGGCAACTGTGCCCGTGGACATGCGCATCACACAGCACTCTGGAAGGGTGGTTCTGGGCTTGGGCCCCTCCACTGCCAGCAGTGGGGCCCAGATATGAGCAAGGAGGGAACTGTCTGGGGGACAGGGGACTAGCCTTTGGAGGCCTTTGTGTGCCTGCCTGGCATTTAGTTGAGAACATACAGTCCTGGCAACATGAAGTACAGTGGCCAGCCCCAGTTGGTAAAGCCATCCCTTCCAGGACCTGGACACTCTCAGGAAGCCCTGGCCTCCTTACAGGAGAGCCTGAGAGACCACAGGTAGTCTGCCTCCAATTTCCCTAGGTTTGAACAAGGAACACTTTGCATCAGGCGAGTGGCAGGTGGGAACTTACTGACTGAGGAACTTTGTGTACCCCACCCTGCCTATTAGGATGGCCTAGCGCCAACAGCGCCATTAATTAAAGGAGCAAAGCTCGGGCCAGGCCAGGTCCGATCTCTGAGGCTGCTGTAAGTCTCCTGAGCCTAGCAAGCCAGATGCCTTGAGCTCCCCAGGAATCTCTGCATCTTATTTACATACTGCTGCGGACTGAGAACACCTGAAGCTTTTCTCAGTTTGGGTACTTCTGTGTTAGCATTTCTAAACAATGGCCACACGCTGAAAGGAGGAATTCCTTTGTACTTTCTAAATCTTCCACTAAAGCCTCCATGAAAGATGACCTGCACAAGGGGGAAGTTTGCTTTCAATTGCTGTGACAAAACACTCTGACCAACATCAACTTGGGGAGGACAGGGTATATTCATCTTACATCTCCCAGGTCATGGTTCATGACTGAGGGAGCCCAAGGTAGGAAGTCAGGGCAGGAACCTGTAGGCAGGAGCTGAAGCACCTGCCATGGAGGAATGCTGCTCACTGGCTTGCTCCCCTGGCCCAAGTCAGCCTGCTTTCTTATACAATACACAACAACCTGCACAGGGGTGGCACCACCCTTAGTGGTCTGGGCCTTCCCACGTCACTCAACAATCAAGACGCAAACTGAGGCTCCCTCAACCCAAGTGTGTCAAGTTGGCACTAAAGCTATCCAGCACAGGGAAGGAGGGTGTGAACAAAGCCAGACAAATCCCTGACTGTGTATGCTCTCCTAGGAACATTTTGGCCCTTCACCTAGCCCGGCACTGTGGATAGAGCTTCTCCCAGCCAGTGTCCTGGGTCATGGCTACTAAAGGTTTAAAACTGGGAACACAAGCCAGTGTGTCCAGAGAAAAGGCAAAGTGGTAGGGCCAGAGAGCCTTTACCAGCTGTCGCCAGATCCTCCGGAGACTGCGCATCTGCCCGTGTGCTCACAGGACTCTTCCAGGCAGAAGCAACGCTCACAGGACTCTTCCAGGGAGAAGCAACAGGAGCAGAAGTCCGAGTTCTTTCTGATTCGAGGTTCTTACCTGATGCTTCTGGTCCCCTAGATGAAGGGGGCCCATAATCAATTTGTAGGGACCCAGTGACCCACACCCAGGACCAGTAGGCAAAATTGCCTTGCCTGCATTCAGGAGTCCTTGACCAGGACTGGGAAGTGGAGGTCCTCCAGGGGCGGCAGGCTGCCCTGTTGGACACATGTCGTAAAGGACTCTGCACTTAGGAAATCAGACTCCAAGCCAGATGAGCTCACCAAGGGCTGGGGAGGGGCAGGGCCGAGGAGACTCTCTGGCCTCAGTTGCCATTGGGGACCGCTTGAGGTCTCAGACCAGTGATATCCACGCTCTGGTGGCTGGGAGAACAGGGCTGCTTAGAACCTTTGATCCTCTGCTCTCCAGTGCCTGCCTGGAGGTCGTTTTCTCTCTGACCCTGTCTATCTTGGTGTCACCAGTATTATCTGTTTTTATGTATTCTTGAATCCCCTTTCCTTCATTTCCTCCATTAATACTTCTCCTTCAGGGAGGATAAACAGGGTCATAATCATGCTATAAAGTGAGCCACAGGCTGTGTGTCGCTTATTGCCCAGGGGTCTGCTAATTGGAATTTATAAAGTTCAATAAAAACTATAATCCAATAAGGGCTGAAACTCTTCTTCATTTATCTTAGGAGTAATATTGTGCCTGCCTGCCTGCCTACCCTCCTGCCTGCTAGCCAGCAGTGGGGATCCAGGGAACGGCCAGCAAAAAACATCCTCCCCAGAGCCCACAAGAGTCCCTGACAGCAGCTAGCACTGAATCAAGGACTAGGTAGCAGGAGAGGGCTGTGGAGGGCCTGGTGTTGGACAGCCAAGTCCCAGCTGCCACCAGACAGCTATGATGGCTGTGCCTTTGAGGCTGGGAAGACAGGAGACCAACAGTCCAAGCACCATCATTTATACCACTATAGACCAGGCCCAGGGAAGAGCAACTACCCGTGTCCTGTGCAAATCTGCAACATATACCCCTCCCCATAGCAGCCTTTAAGAGACACGGTGATCTGCTACAAGAAACTCTACCAAGGGCAGTGGACTCCAAGGCCTAGAGTGGATTGTTCTTCCTAGAACCCAGGAGGTACCACAGCACAGGGTGTCACCACAAGTGCATACCTCAGCCAAGCCTGGAGCCATGCCAGTGAGCAGGCGTGTGGAAGATCCATTGTGCTAGATAGATGTTTTGTTGCTATAACAAAATATATGAAAAAACAAGTTAAAAAAGAAAAATTCTTTTGACTCAGTTGTGAAAGGTTTCAACCATGGTTGGATTTGGATGTTCCGTTGCTTTCTAGTCCCAACATGGTAGGAAGGACAGAACATCGTGGTGGGTACATGTGGCAGAACAAAGTAGCTCAGTCTATTGTGGCCAGGAAACGGACCAAAAGCAGGAGGAGGTCAGGAGCAAAGTATCTTGCAAAGGCAAACCCCAGTAACCTATTTCCTTCTGCCAGCCTCTGCCATCTCTATAATAACATTAACTTATATATCCACCAATGGATCAATCCATTGATGAGGTCAGAACCCTCGTGATCCATCACCTCTCAATGACTGGATCTAGCAGCTTCCGCATGGGAGCTTTGGGGGGACACTTCACTGTCACTATGGAGACAAGGTTGTTAGATGAAGGGTGCCAACACATCCCAGACACGTGATTTGCAGTGCTCAAAGTTGGACAGTCAGAATGACTGTGATGGAGGCATCCAAATATGCAGTAGGCTGAGCAGGGACGGTGATCACACTCAGGCCAGGAAGAGCGCTCCTGGAGGACACACCCTCCCCCTGCCCAGCAGCCACACTCTGCCTGACAGCCACTTTGGGAACATTGCATCATAGCAAATGCCTACTCACCATAAAAGTGTTACCTTCCAGGAGGTACCCCACTTGAAAACTAATGTAAATGCCTTTCAACATCTATAGAACACAGCTGGTGGACACCCGTGACTCCATTCTGATGGTGGTAAGCACCCTTGTTGAGCCCAAGGCAGCTGACTGCCTACGTGGAGCTGCCAGGGTTCTGGCACTCTGCCTGGGGAGCTGGATGCTCTACTGGCCAATCATCAGCCTTCCAACAATGTCCAGAAAAAGTGATGGAAGATCCTGTAGTTCCTTCTATTACCAGGCCTAAGGGGAAGGCAGGGGAAGGCAGAGGAAGGAAGGAAAAGGAAGGGGAAGGAAAAGAGGAAGGAAGGGGAAGGAAGGGGAAGGCAGGGGTAGGGAGGGGAAGGAAGGGGAAGGAAGAGGAAGGAAGGGGAAGGAAAAGGGGAAGGAAGGGGAAGGAAGGGGAAGGCAGGGGTAGGGAGG